>CM076571.1:424047770-424503735 GCA_034641835.2 Pinus albicaulis
AAATTTGACTCCTTATACCAAGTGGAAGGGGTTGAAACAGTGGATGTTTTCATAGCCGTGCGGTATGCCCATAGGGCGGAGAAAAGAATATGGTGCTAGTTGGTTTTATGGTTATTCACCATGTGTTGTAAAATTGTTTTGAGGACTTTATTCACAACTTCTACCCGTCCATTGGATTGGGGGTAGTATGGTGATGCGAATTCATGGGTGAATATGAGGTGGTGAGATAGCTCCTGGAAAACTTCATTCTTGAAGTGTTTCCCATGGTCAGAGAATAACTCCTTGGGAACGCAAGACCGAGCAATGACATGGTTAAAAAAAAAATGTGTGGCGGTTTTTGCGATGTTGTTGCATGTGGGCATAGCTTCTGCCCACTTGGTGAAATAATAGACAACCACAATGATTTATTTGTGATTTCCTGATGATGTTGGGTTACAAGTCATGAAGTCAATCCCCCATTTTCAAAAGGGACCAGGGACGATGACAGGGTGCAGGGGAGTGGAAGGGGCTCTTGCCTTATGAGTGAAGCACTGACATCGTTCACACCTCTTGGTTGTTGTGATACAGTCGCTAAAAAAATTGGGCTAGAAATATCCTTCTCATAGGAATTTTTGGCGGCGGCCATCCCAAAGAGGTGGTCACTGCACACTCCACCGTGGTAGTCATTAAGGGCTTTTTTTGCTTGTTTGAGTAAGGAATCAACCTAAAATGGTGTCGATGCCATATCAGTATAAGACATATCCCATAAGAAGGTATCAGGGGGCCTGATGGCGGATGTGCTGACGGTCGTCTCAAGTGACATGAGGTTTGAACTTCAGGGTTTATAAGAAGAGGAGGATATCTCTGTACCAAGGGTTTTTGGTTGCTATGAGGAAGAGATGTTCATCTGGTAGCGAATAATTTATTGTTGATCCTTTGGTATGACTTGGGAGGTTCGTAATGACTTCTGCTAAGATTAGCGCATTTTTGCTCTTGGGGGAGTGAAACTATAAATTGTATTCTTGGAGAATGACTATCCAACGGGAATGTTTATGGTTCTTTAGGCGGCACGTGAGCATATATTTGATGGGTTTAATATCTGCAATGACTGTAGTGGTTTTTAAGATGATGTAGTGGCAAAGTTTTTGAACTGCATGAATCAGTGCTAAGGAAGTATTTTCTTCGGGTTCAATCTTAATGCTCGGGCTGATAAAGTTTTTTTGACGTAGTATATTATGTGCTCCTTCCCATCTAGGCCCTCAGGATCAATACTCTAGCCAAAGCGGTCTCAGATGCTGATAGATTGTTGTGCTATACAACAACCCCCCATTTATTTTTTATAAATAGGGACCCTTTAGAAATAAATAGGAAATTATTTTTATAATTTCCTAAAATAAAAAAAACTTAGAAAATAAATTTTCTTTTTTTTTCCTTAAAGGGCATCACATATTACATATTTTATTTCAAAAAAGAACCATAAAACATAAAATATGCGAATTTCAAAATGCACTCAAAGCCTCTCCAAAGATATAATTTAAGAAAAACCTTGCAAAAAACCTCAATCATAATTATATTTTTTTTTTCCTTTTCGCATCGCACTTTACTTAATCAATAAATATTTAAGAAGAAAAAAATATAATTTACGATACCCGCAGACCCGACAAGCAAAAAAACCAATAAATATAAAGTCTTTCGGCTATCACAGTCACTTCAATGTTTTCGCAATTCGCATTGCGCGCAATTTATAATATAGACCCAAACGTTATCCCATAAAATTTGTGATCTACGATTTGTGCAGATCACATTTCGAAGCCTTTAAGAGTCAAGTATCATGAAATATTATAAGGAATGACTGTGATTTGTGTAGTTAATGAATTCAACGTGTGAAACAGCTTGTGTCATATCAAATGGAATTTAATATCTTAACGGCTTTAAAACGATTGATAGATATTACGTGTGAAGCCATGTGAAATATTAAATTAGAAATTATGAAAGATGATTGATAGATTGATATCTTCTCGCATGTGTTTGAAGTAAATGATTGATTTAATCTTGTGATACTCCTTATGTGTTAAATTCACTTTGCTCTCAGGAAACCAATTAACAGGTTGAAGAAGATCAAAATGAGAAAAAGGGGCAAAGAAATTTCTCAAATGTCGTCCATAGAAGACACAGATATGTCTCCATTATTTTCAGATACCGTCTATAACAAATACTGTGACAATTCGACATGGGAGGCAATGTATAAACTTTTCGAGGATGAAGGACCAAGGGTGATAAATAAAGTATCTACAACAGGCACTGCTTCTACCTCTGATGCAACCCTTTTTTACGTTGCATGCTCATACATTCATAGGATAGCTACAAGACCAAAGATTATTCCTTATACAGATATGGTTAAGTGGGGAAATTGACCACTTAAACATTGAAGATAGAATGTTCAAAAATTCGAGAGGAGAAACTATATGTTCTTTCAAAGCAGAGGATTTAGCAGCAATGTATCGTCTACCAACCCCAAAGCAGAAATACGACAATAAATATGTGTAGAAATTCAAAGGAGAACATCCAGATCTTATCAAAGTCATCCATGAATGGAAGGAAAATGAAGGGAAATTGGAGCAAGACAAGCCAGGTACGTACCCATTTGTACAAATTCCTAATCCTTATTGTTATGCCACTAGTATGTTATGTAGAATATTTTCCAAGCCTGATAGCACTATATTTTCAAGATATTGGATTCCCCTAATTGATGCAATCTTCAATTCATCTATCTTAAATTGGACAGACATTCTATCCAATTACCTAGCCAAGCATATAACTGAATATAGGAATAAAAGAAGTGTTTCATTCAGAGAAATACCTCATTTTTATATGTTTTCCTATTTCATGGATGCTATTTGTTTTACTTCTAAATTTCCTACGATGGGTTGGAAATGGACTACCAAGGACCCTACCCCGATTCACATCTACCACAGAAAACTTTGGGATTCATATTTCCACTTACATTTCTATAAAATATGTTATGGAGTCATATTGCCCATACATCAGATGATTTTCAACAAAAGAGCTCCTAGGGTTTCTGAAGAAGCCAATGTAGATATTCTTCCAATAGCTAGATGGTTTGTTGAAGAAACATTTACATACATTAGAGTATTTGGGCATTATGTTTCTTCCATGTTTTACCTTACTATGTTCCCGATAAATTACTTGAAAAAGATATAGCCTATTAGCTTGTCAATGGTGTCACGAAGTAGCTGAAGGGTGGTAAAAAGGCTCTTTGGCCTAATTTCCCTCTACAGTGCGGCACCTTTGCTCTAGCTAATATTAGCCATACTTACAAAGAGGTTCCCAAGATTCAGTTATTGAAATTGGCATTTGTTCTAGGAAGATTATATGATCCCAATGATGTGATTAAAAATTACATCGCAGAGCTTAAAATGAAGCCTTTTATAAAGGAAGCAGATGGATTTGATGACCTCTTCCAGGGCATGCAAAATTTATTTGATATTGCCAAGTACGTTTCTAGTCAACTAAGTCAAGAGGATGCTGAAGATTTTCAAGCATACATAAACAAGAGACTAGAAAAAGTTCCTTTAAATTTGCTAACTATTAAATATGAAAAACATACTCCAAGTGTTAGTCTGGATGATGAAATGAAAGATATATCTGAAGATGAATCAGGTCAATCATAGCAGTAGTTTGATAATTCAGATCATTCTGAAAATGAATCGGAATCTAAGAAAGAAAACTCAGAAAAGACAATTGACCAAGTTATTCAAGAGATAGAAATGCTGGAGGAAATAAGAAATAATGGGACGGAATAAAATTCCGAAATAATTCTATGCAGTCATAGCATGCTAGATCAGTCCAACTCATCAGAAGAAAAATATCTTATTACTAAATGGGAATAATTTTCCAAAGCAATAAAAACTCTCAAAGAAAATCCCAATACTGATCAAGAAACAAGTTTCCAAACACCAAAACCCTCACACAAAATATTTGAGACTGTCAATCCACTACAAATATTTCCAGAAATGCATGACAAATAAATCATACTGGCTTGCCCTACAAATCAGATAGTTCTACAGATTGAAGATATTCCTTCATTAAATATTTTCTACAGTCCCAGTTACAAGGTTGTAGTTAAAAGAAATAAAAGAAGAAGGATTGATGAAACAACTCCAAAACCAACAAATGTATCAGTTGATGTACTATGGAAAGATTCTTTAGATGATCCCGCTGAACATATAACCAAATTATCACAATATGTAGGGGCATATGCTACCGCTAATGTTGATAAAGCTATTGAGGTTAGAGTATGGTTGAAACAAAAGGAATCCAAAGTAAAAGAATTAGTACAGTTTTTGAATGAAGAGAAAGCCAAGTCCATTGAGAAAATCAAAATAAGCACAACCTAATTTCATGAAGATATTGAAAGCCTCAAATTGAAGTATCATAAAGAGCTTAATGAAAAGCAAGCACATATGGAAATAACAATGGCTGAGTTATAGAGTCAACCACAATTAGAACAATTTATCAATGAAGCATTTTATGTAGACACCATGCTAAAGAAAGAACAAGAAATGTTTTTTCAACAAGCTTTCATGATTGATTCTTATAGTGATTCCATTAAAATAATGATTCAGCAAATAGCAATTCAGAAAATGGAATGTGAAAGACTTGAAAAGAAAATCGAAGAACACATTCAGTGGAAAATTTTAGATACAGGAAAGCAAGCTAATCTACCACAAATAGATAACCTTCACAAAGAATTGTTATTCGCAGAATGGGGAGAAAAAATTAATCAAGAAGAGAAATTAATGACCAAGACGTCCAAGAAATCAAATGAGATTATTCATTTTATATGTGAGCAGTTGTTTAAGACAGAACTTCCTGAGGAAAACATGTCTGATGTGTTTTCGGGAATAAGAGAACTAGAAATAAATTGGAGACAGAGAGTAGATACACAAGAGGAAATGATCAAAAAAATTAATAAGTTTGATTAGGAAAATTACAGGAATTTTATGATCAAACCTAACCATCAACATCAAACTCTTTAGTCTCTTACAGATTCAGCAAAAGGATCTCAGTCGGTAATCTCAAATTCTATTTTCAAGGGACATATTTGATCATGGATATCATAGCCAGCTCATCTCAAAGCAATGTTATATTTTTGTCAACTTCATGATCACATTCAAAAAGAAGGGCAGGATTCACGAAATCATGATTGTTAGTTTAAATTCCTAGATTTTTGTTTAAGTTAAGATTTTAGAGGAAGGTTGTTTGAAACCTCCTCTACATTTTTGTAATAATTTAATTTTAGTTTATAGTTAGTTTAGTATTTAAACCCTTCTCATGCATTTAGATAAGGGTCCAGAAATTTGTCAAAAACATTTGCAAAGAATGCACTACTGTAAGTTTGTGAGTGCTTTGATGAATTAATGGACATATTCTGTTATCTTTTAGCAATTAAAGTTGTTTAACTAATGCTGCACTAATTTACTCTTTAAATCACTTGAAAGTTGGAAGGAATAGATTCATTGCTGTCATTCTACAAAGTAGAACTTCATGCATATGGTACTTCTATTCACTTGGGTTAAGTCTTATCTATTAAATTGATAGTTATTTTTTTATTGCATTATATATTTGAAAGGTTATCATATATAAATATTATATGCACTTCTATTCTAATATTTAGCTATGGTTTCTTATTGAATATGTAATCACATTGGAAAATGCGATATGTTTTACACACTTCTTGTATGCAAACTATTTTTTGAGAAGAATCATTTTACATAATTTCATCACTTTCGACTATTAAATGATCTATCTTACTAATAGTTGAAGGATATCATTTTAGATCGCATCAAGGAACAACACCCTGGGTATATATTAGATTAATTAATTAGATAGATGCAATAGATTAAAAATCATTATCCATTTGCATGTTATATTCACAAACACCCTCATAAAACATCCTTATTGGGAAATTGGTCCCATTATCTCCAGTCGGAGCCACTATACCAAATGGAAAAGGAGTTGCTTTAAGGTCCAGACTGAATGGTTTTCCCCCATGTTTTGGCCACAGAATTCTGAGGCCTCAACACATTGGCGCTAGAAGGAGGGCTAAGTGAATGGCACAAAGGTCTGATCAATCTAAAGGTCAATCAACAAAGTTCTCTCCCTCTACATCCCTTTCAACTTCTAGAAAATTATCCAGATCTTCTTCTATAAACTCTAAAGTTGATCATCCCTCCCCTAAGTCTCCTAGAGAAACTCAAACTATACTATTTCCTGAAATTCATCAACATTCTCCTGAGGTTCAGTCTTCGATAGAAAAATTAGAAAAAGTGTCTATTTCTGGTTAAAATCCTTAAAATTCACAATTATCATTTCTTAGTACTTCATCCTCTGTACAACCTTGAAGAATATTAAATTGATCAGAAAGCCAAAAAACATGGATTCTCCCTTTTGAATTCCCCATCAATAGTACTCGAAAGAAGTTAAAGAGGACTCAATAAAAATCAATCACTAGCAAGATATCATCCCAATCATCTCCATTTCCTCCACTCATTTCCACAAATTTCATTCCAATAGTTGGTATCACTGTCACTAGTTCCAATACACAAAATATTGGTCCTAGTAACCAACCTATTTCATGACCAATTCATAATCAAACCATTCACAATCCAATGGAAGGACAAGTCCCTCCACCAAATGTAAACCCATGGAGTAATCCAGGGGCTATAAATATGCCTCCTCCTCTTCACGCTTTACCTAAAAATCCTGAAAGATGGCTACCAAAATTTAACCCAGATGGTGGTCTTCTTGCAGAAGAACATGTTCATAATTTTATGTTAGTTGTCAACTTAAATGCAGTAGTTGAGGAAGATTGCGTTGTACGATTATTTCCATATACTTTAAAGGGATCTGTAGGATCCTGGTATTTTTCATTACCTGCTCAATCCATAAATAATTGGAATATGTTTGAAGAACAATTTCTAGCTAAATTTGGAGATGAAATAACTACAACAACTCTAATCAATGATCTTTCGAATCCTAAAGCTAAAACAGGTGATAAGATAAAAGATTTCAACTCAAGGTTTAATAAATTACTTAATAAAACTCTTGTTACTGCAGTTCTAGGTACAATTGAGTGGTATATTTCATCACTTCCATCTAATATAGCTATTTCCGTTGATAGAGAAAAACTAGCAACTCTTGTAGAAAATATGAAAGAATCTCTATCTGTTGAAAAACACATAACTGCTCTTGAGAAAAAGAATTCTCAGGAAGATCATAAATCAAAGAAAATATCTTTCAAATATTATTCTAAAAATAAAACACCAAAACATCCATTCGATGTAGAAGGTCTTCAAAAAGTTTTGAAAACCATGACCAATGAAATGGCAGACATCAAGAAATAAGTTGTTGAAAATTCGAATTCAAAAAAGGTTTTCAGGAATTTCAAACAAAACAAGCTTCTAGTTCTCAACCTATGAATAGTATATCGAATGTTGAATCATATCAAGATGACAAAGAAGAACAATTAGAAGAAGAAGAAGTTGAACTTAATGGAATGTGGGATTTTATCCTATCAAATGAAGAACAACTTGAAGCTTTGCCTATTAGCACACATAACAAAAAGAATATTGAAACAACATTGTCTAGTCAACAATAAAATATTTCTACTCCTATTAAAGACAAATCAACAAAAATAAATCTAATTCAAAAGCTACGCAAACAAGTCATGTTACAATAGATTCTTCACCTGTATCTAAAACAATGGTTATCTTAGATACCATTGAATATAATATAGTTGAAGATATGAAGAATACTAGAGCAAATATTTCGATTCATGAGCTTACCAAATTGAAGCAACAACAACAAATCCTACTCAGAGAACTAAAAGCAGTTCCTGCTTCAAATTTACCTGCTCCCGTTATAGTGCAAGCTGCTAATGAAACAGGTAAACCACCTTCTCCTTCAAAAAAAATAGATGCTTCAGATTTAATCATGATAGGTGATCGATCCATCTCTCATACTCCCCCATTTCTCTTAATCTATGAAATCTATAACAAAAATGTTCATAATTGTTTGATAGATTCAGGGGCTTCTTCAAATATAATGCCGAAATCATTTTTTGTTAAATTGAACTCCTCAAAGTTCTCCAGTTTATATAGTACAACTTGATAGAACTAGAGTAGAAGTATTAGAAGAATTGAAATCTATTACAATTAGATTATCATCAAATCCAAAATTTGTTCAGATAATTGATATTTTGATTGTAGACATTACCTAATTCTATGGTTTAATTTTAAGTTGTGATTGGTCTGAGAAACTTCATGGATATTTTTCCACAGACTGGTCACATATGTGGTTACCACATAACAAAAAGCCAAATAAAATTCTAATTTATCTTGAAAATTTTATGAAACACACAGTGACTGATCTTGAAGAGATTAATGAACCAGTAGCTTTCAATAATAGCATTATTGGAAACTATTCTACACAATCGTTTTTAGGAAACCTCAATGCTCCAACATCTCATTTCTTTGATAATGCAGTTGCATCTCAAATCGAGAATTTTTCCCAACCAGATAAATCTAGATGTATCAATTTTTCAGATAAAGAATTAGTTGATTATTTGTTTTGGACACTTTATTTTGATGGTTCTAAATCTAAAGATGGTTCAGGTGCGGGTTGCATTTTAATAAACCCAGAAGGCGAAAAGATTATGTTAGCCTGTCTATTAGAATTTGATTGTACCAATAATGTAGTTGAGTATGAAGCATTAGTTCAAGGATTATTAAAAGTTGTCAATTTAAAAATAATATATCTGAAGATTTTAGGAGATTCAGAAATCATAGTTAGGCAAGTGAGAGCTACTATCCATTGTAATTATGGACATTTAAAACATTATCAATCATTAGTCCAAGAATCAAATACTCACTTTCTTGCCTTCAATATTTCTTCTATACCTCGAATTCAAAATGCTAGTGCAGACTTACTCGCTAATGTAGCATCAAATTTGATCCCATCCCAAGAATTTAGTCCCGAAAGATTTTCTATTGAGTTAATTTTTAGACCATCTATTCCTGATAACATTACCAATTGGAGAGTATTCAATAATGACTCAGATATCATAGATTTTTTTAACATCTGAAGAATCTTATGATAATCAATTCATGGATGAAAATGAACATGACTCTAAGATTAGGAAAGAAAAAGATGAAAATTCTATTGCAAAATATGTTGTCAAGTTAGAAGACCTATATGACTTAAAGGATAGATTTAAAAGATTAAATAACTCAAAAGTACAAATTTCTACCTTAATATTTGAGTTAGTTAATCTAGGAAATGAAAAAAAACCTCAAAATATAAATCTAGGTCTTGGTTTGTCTTCTGATGAGAGATTATCATTCATCAAGTTATTTAGGATGTACAAAAGTGTTTTTTCTTGGGATAATTCTGATCTTAAAACATATGATACATCTGTAATCCAACATACAATTCCTATGATCTCAGAAGAAAACCTATACAACAGAAATTGAGAAAGATTCACCCAAATTTGGAAAATCAAATTAAAATTGAATTGAATAAACTTCTTAAAGCGAAAATTATCTTTCCAGTCAAACATTCAAAATGTGTATCAAATTTAGTACCCGTCAGGAAGAAGGATGGTGATATTAGAATTTTCATTGATTTTAGGAATTTAAACAAACTTGTCAGAAGGACAATTTTCTGTTACGAACCATGGAACAAGTATTGCAAAAAGTAGTTGGTTCTGAACTTATGTATTTTATAGATGGATTTTCAAGTTACAATCATATCCTCATTCACCCAGATGACAGACTAAAAACTACGTTCAGAACTAAGTGGGGAACTTATGGTTATCAGAAAATGTCTTTTGGATTAATTAATGTAGGTGCCACTTTCCAAAGAGCCATGGACACAGCTTTTAGAGGACTCATAAAAAAAACAGTTGTTATCTATTTAGACGACATTATTGTCTTTTATAAACAGACAAAACATCATGTTAATGACCTAAATCAAGTCTTTGAACGATGCATAAGGTATGGTATTTCATTAAATCCAAAGAAATCATTTTTTGCTTTAGATGAAGGAAAACTCGTAGGATTCATCGTGTCAAGATATCGTACTTATATTGATCTTGAAAGAGTTGATGAAATTAAACGAATATCTTTCCCTCATAACAAGAAAAACATGCAATTTTTCCTTGGGCAAATAAATTTTGTTAAGAGATTTGTACCTGATTTTTCTCAAATAGTTTTACCATTGCAGAATATGATTAAGAAAAATTCTGTTTTTAAATGGGGACATAATGAAAGAGAAGAATTTGAACTGATTAAACAATCTGTTGAGCGGATTAATCAATCTTGTAGAAAAGATCGATCTCCCTAGTACCAAAAGGTAATCTAGCAACAAACAGCCAAATAAACCTATCTTTCTCTAAACATATACGATTTACAAAAGAATACTATAAAGGTGTCAAGGTCTTACCGTAGATCCAATGCTTGTTCGAAGTTGTTGTCCCTCGTGCACTTGAAGGAGTTATCTTTGTAAAACTACAGTGACAAACAAGAAAACATTAAATAGCACCTGTGTAGTAAACATCATAAATCATGCTTATCATGGTGATCAAGGAATCCATTAAATAAACAGTTAATTAACAACTTATTGAGAAAAATGAATTCATTTGTATTAAATTTGAAAGAAGGAAAACCTTACAACCTTAACCTTGATGTTGAACAGGCCTTCCCGGGGTCCGAAGTAGGAATCTCCTCTACTCCAGCAAGCCTTGCACTCTTCCCACTGACACAGATAGAGGTATGTGATCTCTCCTCACAAAATCTAAGTTAAATGAGTCTGAATCCCAACAACACTTTACCTCAAACAATTCTAAAGCTTCAACTCATCAATTCTCTAATAGTTACCCTTTGAGGCTACCCAATGCCTCTTTTTATAGTGCAAAATAGGAGGTTTCAATTCCAACTATGAAGGGATAGAATCCTCCTTCAAAGGGATAAGCTCGTCACATCAAGGGGTTAGCTCCTTAAGGTAAGGGATGCATGAACCTAAAAAGAGCAGTTCTGCCACCACAAGATTCTTTCTAGAGGCTTCTAGAATTTACTGAAAGTGAGCTTTTTGAGTTTACTTGCGCCTTTTTAATATTTTACAGAGGTCCACACCCATAACACAGAGAAAGTGTGTTTAGGTATGCAGGAGTCATGAACATTAGGTGTGGGACCGTAAGCAAGATGAAGAGAAAGTGCGATACCAGAGTTAAAGAGATTTTTGAGAACTTTTCTCTTATTTTCAAGGCTTGACATGAGGAACTGATGTGTTAGACTTGCAAGGGAGGAAGTATGAGTGATAATGAGCTCATACATATAGAAGAATGTCAGGATGACTATTTTTAGTGCAACAGATTTCCCCCTAAAGTGCAAATTCTGGAATAGATGAAGTTGAAGTCTAGCACAGTGAAAGGGCAAGATTTTTAGTCATTCAGCAACATCTCGGGTGACACTCAGCTGCAACTCGTAAAACACTAATGCAATATATATATATATATATATATATATATATATATATATATATATATATATATATATATATATATATATATATATATATATATATATATATCAGACAATGTTTTTACAGGTTCTGACTGGGGTGTCCACAGGATGATGTAAACATATCATTGCTGACGTAGGCATTCCCATACTCAGATCAAAACTAACTTAAATTGTTCTGATAAAGGAATGATTTTTAATACATCAACAGTATAGACATATGTAGACACTGTATGGACACAGCCATCTGTTTATGAATAGTCCACTGTATAAATGATAACAAAATTCCTTGCAGCCTAGATGGTAGAAACTAGATCCAGGGTCTTGATTTCCGCTTCTCGAACTAGTACGATTCTATCCATGTGAATAAATGTGTCGAAGTCAAACATGGTAGAAACCACTTGATTACTAGTCAATGATGTAAACTGTTAACAAGTGTGAGAACCACCAGTAATGTCAATGGCTCTCAAAGTACTCAGTACAATCCATGAAATGTGAATGAATGAGCTGAAGTTGAACATGTCACGGAATCATTCGATCGAAGGTCAATGATGCAACTTGTTGTCGAAGGCGAGAAACCTTCCATTGAGGCATGCAGATTTCAAGGTACTGACGATTTCTAGATCAACTTCCTAGATAATGAGTTGTCGTCAATAGAAAGTGATTTGTCGTAGCCAAGCCTACAACACAAAATCATAGATCAAGTTTTGAAGAAACATATTGGCAAGGACTAACTCAGGGATGGTCAAAATGGATGACAGATATTTTTCATATGAATGGTTTGTTTGAACTGTCCTCTTGAACACATAATGACACTACAAATGGTTTGGTGACAATTGACCCAAAGCTAATACCTAGAAACTGGCTGAAGACTTTCAAAATGGTTTGATTAACTGTTAGGCAAATAATTTCCCAACCCAGGTGAACTCAAGTGTTGTGTTCAAGAGTGGTTAACGGCTTTTCGAATAATCATAATACGAAAAACAGGTTCATTTTCCTCTCTTTTCCCCCACCATTTCTGGCAAGTACCTCTTTATTTTTGACAAGCTTGAGGAGGATAACATTTGCTTGTTTATAAGCTCATCCTTCGGATGAGTCCAAATTAGTTTAAGATTTGAACCCTAAGAAGGAGTGGTTCATTCCTGTTTAAAATTGAACAGGTCCTTTACTGTTAAATTTTAACGAGTCCAGTATAGGAGAAACTTGGTGTTTTTTCAATTTTAGGGAGTCAGAAGAAAAAACTTAAGAAGACTCCATGGGGGTACTTTTTTGTAAATTTAGTCTCTCGAGCCCGAAAAAGGATAAATTAATGCGAGAGAGAACTCTATTGACCATATTTAGTCAATGTATACCTTTTTCGTAAATAGTCCATTTCAGTCCGTAAAAGGGGTAAACTTATACTGAAAGGACGATCATTAATTTATTTTAACAAGTTCGAATAATCAAGTGCTCGACAATCTTTTCAATTTTCAAGAGTCTAAAAAGATCTTAAAAGAGGATTCCAAGTTTTTGCTTTTTCGTAAGTTTTAACGAGTTTGAAAAAGGGATAAAAATGTACTCATGGTTTTCACTTTTTCGTAAGTTTTAACGAGTTCGAAAAGGGGATAAAAATATACTCCTGTGGCCAAATTTCAATTTAATTAATGAGCAGGAAAAGATGGAAAGAACTCGGCATTTTCATGTGTTTTATGAGAATGAAAGATAGCAAAATAATCTCGGGATTTTCATGAGTTTAATGAGTCTTGAAAATAACCAAAATTGACTCAAGATAGGTTTCATTTTTACGAAAGCTTGAAATAGAGAAAAACTATGCTTCAGAGTGGTTTCATTTTTACACAAGCTTGAAACAAAGAGAAAACTGTGCTTGATGCCCCCTAAGAATAACTGCTAGAGCGCATGCCCCCCCAGCTTCATTTCATTCAACTAAGTACACTGCTGGTAATTAATAGCTAGATGGAGTGAAGGTTCATTTACGAGATCATATGAAAGATCCGACCTAAAACTGTAAGAAAATTATGCAAAAACTAAAATAACTAACCTAAATATATGACTTAACATTTACGAGATCCAGTCAAAGACTTGACTCAATTAGGGGAGGATTTGTTTCATTTTTTAACGAGCTTGACACAGGAAAAGAACTATGCTCATGGCAACATGTTTCATTTTTTAACGAGGTTGACACAGTAAAAGGAACTTTCCTCTTGATACACTGATTCATTTTTAACGAGGTTGACACAGTAAAAGGAACTTTCCTCATACCTGATTCATTTTTTTACAAGGTTGAATCAGTAACATGAACCATCCTTAGAAGCTACTTATTTCTAATCTATTAATCTACTCTCTACAATCTACCTACTGATTCATTTTTTAATGAGGTTGACACAGGAAAAGAACTATCCTCATACCTGATTCATTTTTTAACGGGGTTGACACAGGAAAAGAACTGTCCTCATACCTGATTCATTTTTTAACGAGGTTGACATAGGAAAAGAACTTTCCTCTTGGAAGCTTGTTTCATTTTTTTAACTAGCTTGACACAAGAAAAGGAACTATGCTCTCGACTAATTGATTCATTTTTTAATGAGGTTGACATAGTAAAAGGAACTATCCTCACACTCACTAATTAATTTTTTAACAAGGTTGACACAATAAAAGGAACCCTCCTCACAGGCCACTAATTCATTTTTTAATGAGGTTGACATAGTAAAAGAAACTATGCTCGGAACTACTCTCTACAATCTACCTATATAACCTACTGATTCATTTTTTAATGAGTTTGACACAGGAAAAGAACTATCCTCATGGCCCACTGATTCATTTTTTAATGAGGTTGACACAGTAAAAGGAACTTTCCTCTTGATCCACTGATTCATTTTTTAAGGAGGTTGACACAGTAACAGGAACCATCCTCAAGGCCCACTGATTCATTTTTTAACAAGGTTAACACAGTAAAAGGAACTTTCCTCTTACCTGATTCATTTTTTAATGAGGTTGACTCAATAACAGGAACTATCCTCTGACCAACTGATTCATTTTTTAACGAGGTTGACACAGTAAAAGGAAGTATCCTCGGACTCACTGATTCATTTTTTAATGAGGTTGACACAATAAAAGGAACTATCCTCATAAACTTTATCATGGCTTCCAACTGGAAGAAGCACATGTCAATGGACACACCTTGATCATAGCTTCCAAGAGGTCTTCATCAGAAGGAAGAATAGTTCTCTGGAAGGAACACATGTCAAGGGACTCAGAAGGGATAAGAACATCGCGTTCAAATAATCCCATAGAGTTTTCCATGTCAATTACTAGATCTAAGTTAAAGGAAGACGATCAAACAATGAGAGGCTCACTTACATCGAAAACTGGAAACATGGGACTAGTTTCCACATAATTAACCCGTGGCGAGGTAGATACCACTTTCGAATCAGGAACATTTAGGGGTGTCATATTATTGGTAGTCGAAACAATACTAGGGAACGAAAGCTAGTCTACAGTCACAATATTTCCATTGTTAGGGAAAGACATCACACGAAAGAGTGTCGATACTACAAATTTCATTGCATAAACATAGTCTCACCCAAAGAGTAAATTGAAATCCAAGGGGCCTCGAACTACCATAAGATCAATACAGACAGTTTTACCTTCCAAAGTAATAAAAAACTTAGGAAGGATCCCTAAAGGTTCACTAATGGTTCTGTTAAAAGCTTTTAGATTCTGCGAAATAGGCACAAGCTGAGGGGAACCCAAAGCTTTCCAAACAGTTGAGGATAAAATACTAACAGAAGAACATTCATCTACCTGTGTGCGTTATATGTCCCTACCACCAATCTTCACATTGATTTGGAAAGGGATGGAGGAAGGAAGACGAGGTTCTGTCAGTCTATTCCAATCAAAGTAAAGTACCTCAGTACTTGGAGGGGGTTCTGTAGAAACAGGTGAAATTCCCCCCGGCATAGAAGAATTTGATGTAACAAGAAGAACCTGAGTAGTACGAAGTTCAATCTCTATAGGGAGAATGGGATCGATTGAATGTAAAATCGAATCGACCACTTGATCAACTTATGGATCATCAACCTGAGTGATATGAGTTTCACTCTCCAATGGAAGAGTGGGATCGACTGTACTTGAAATTAGATCAATCACTCCGTTAGTTGACGGTAGGTTTGGAGAAAGTTTACAGTAACCAATTGGAAATTCTTGCTGTGGAACAGTAAGGTTTTCCAATAATTTTGAGGCTTTATCCATGTGAGGGAAAATGTGATTTTGATGACTCCCTTTTCATAACTCACAAGGAAACCTAACTTTACCCTTTTTCCCAGGAACCTGACTATCACTAGTTGATGAATCAACGGAAAGTTGATGAGATTTTTCTGACCATACTTCCATGACCTTTGGAATACCAAGAAAATTGATAAGGAAATGGTCACCCTTACAAAGCCTGCAAGGGTATTTGGGTTTACGATGCATGTTGGAGGTTTCCTCAACACTACTAACATTTACAACCATGGTTGGTTGGTTGACTTCTTTCTTATTTTTCTTCTTCTTCTTCTTCTTCTTCCCTTTCTTCTTCTTCTTAGCCACCTGGTTACTAGCGTCAAGGCGTTTACCAAGTGAAGAGGAAGAAATGGAGGAAGAAATATTAGGCGAAGAAGGTAAAGGGTCAACAGAAAGTTGGTGATGTTGAGATGGTGAACTCTGTTGAGGTGAAGCATTTGGTTGAGGTGGAACAAATGGAGTATTCGGGGCCAACGAAGTTGAAAATAACCATATCGGTAAACCTATTGTAAATCCAGGTAATGAAAATGTAGTCATATAAGGAGGACCAACATTTCCAAAGCAAGGAAAAGTACTAGGATTTTCATTAAGAGGGGTTCCTTGGTTGGTAAATTCTGGAACAGTTGCCATTATATTCAACTTCAGTGAATTTTATTAACAATTTAAAATTAAAATTCACAATTCACAATTCACACCTAACAATTAAAATTCACAATTCACACCTATGGTCTCTAAAAGTAAAAAAAAACAAATTAACATGCGCTATCAAATCTAGGAGTCAAACCACACAGAAACAATAGATTCCCCCACTAAAAACACTAGTTGGTGATGAAATCCAACATCGTAGAATTTTAATGTAGAAATGGCGGTTGGAACAGTTACCCCGACAACCTGCTTAATGAAACAGACTGGCACAAGTTTCTTCACAAAACCATCTCGAGTGAAGAGAATCCCCCAGAGAGTCCAAGTGAGTCTAGTCGACGTCTGCTCCAGGTATAGTGAGATCTTTCCTTCACCGTCACCTTAGGAAATAATCTTAAGATTATGGACACTAAGATTACCAAGAGTAACAAATACAATTGGGGGAACAGTCTATGATCCGATTCCATGTGCAAGGGCAGAGTAACAAATTTCAATCCCCTTGAAGGCTCCTCGACATAGTTTACATGCGCGCAGATCTTCTATCTTTCCCAATGAAACAGAATTGATTGTCTCAAAGGTTCGGACATGATCTCGTGATTAACTCATTTAAGAGAAGCTTCTCAGATTGTACCAATTACAATTGGATTTATTTCCTACCGCAATATTTTTCTACTTGTTTGTTTTAGTTTCTTTGGAAATTTAACTACAACCTATTCCAAAGCACTAATCCTAAGCTAGATTGGTGGAAAGAGCCCTAAAAATGTAAAAATTACTAGATGAATTATAATTAAGCGTTGTGTTATTTAGGATGTTATTACTCAAAAGGGTAAATGGATATGAAACCAATGGTGTTATGACCCGACCCAAAACTGAATTCAATCGAATATGATAATGTAATCCTTTCAATTCGATGAATCCTAACTAAAGTAAGGAGAGAGTTTCCATTCACTTCCAACAATGAAAAAAATTGATCACCAAGAGAAAATATAACAAATTCTCTAATGCACTAATTTCATCAAGAAAAACTAATGCAAATCAATTCCAAAAAAAAAATTATTTTTATTTTTGTGTTTTAAAAACAAGCATAAAAACATGTAAATTCAAATTAAAGAGAACTAATCTAAATCTACGATTAATTTTTCAGAATGTAAACTATGCAATTGTAATCTATGCATAATTCACCTGAAAAGTATGCAAATGTAATCTATGCACATTTTTCATTCATATTCTAAAAATGAGAATTCTACTTATGCAAATGTGATCTATGCAAGAGAATTCTAAAACACAAGATGATTCTAATGTAATCTAAGAACAAATCAAGTGTAAGTAAAGAAAATTGGGTGAGAGTTCCAAAGATAAAAAAATAAAAACACTCAAAGGTGATTAACACTCAAACACAATTTAGCCCCCCCTCAGCGAATGAGGGGGAATTTTTTTTTCAAAAACAAAAGCAAAAAGAAGTAAAATTGTGAAAAAACTGAGACAAGCCTCCAAGTAATGACCAACGGAAATAAAATTAAGAATTTCTCAAAAAAGAGACTCAAAACACCCAATTAACTTAACGGAGATTGATGACATAAAAAAAAAATTCCGAAATAAACTCATAAACAAGGCTTTTTGACAGAAAAATACAGATCTCGGTAGATGCTAAGAATCCTAAATTAAATCTAAACTCAAACTGGAAGGAGAAATCTTAAGTTTTTCAAAAATTTGACAGGGTCCGCAGGCCCCAGAAGTAATAGGTGCGGTCCCACACTGGTTACTCAAAGAAAGTGCATAGATTCCCGCACTGTGTGTGAAGACAAAGTGCGGTCCCCTGAAAAATTCAAGAAAAACAAAAAAAATTCTTAAAAATTTTCAAAAACAAAGAAAACCTAAGCTACCCAGGTAGATATCCATCAATCAAAAACCAGGAAAAAAGTTTCCTCAAATCAAAATAAAGGATAACCAAAAACAACAAGAATCTTCCCTAGTGGAGTCGCCAATTTGTTAAGTGGATTAATCAATCTTGTGGACAAGATTGATCTCCCTAGTACCAAAAGGTAATTTAGCAACAAACAACCAAATAAACCTATCTTTCTCTAAACATATATGATTTACAAAAGAATACTATAAAGGTGTCAAGGTCTTACCATAGATCCAATGCTTGTTCGAAGTTGTTGTCCCTCGTGCACTTGAAGGAGTTATCTTTGTAAACATGCAGTCACAAACAAGCAAACATTAAATAGCACCTGTGTAGTAAACATCATAAATCATGCTTATCATGGTGATCGAGAAATCCATGAAATAAACAGTTAATTAACAGCTTATTGAGAAAAATGAATTCATTTTTATTAACTTTTAAAGAAGGAAAACCTTACAACCTTAGCCTTGATGTTGAACATGCCTTCCTGGGGTCTGAAGCAGGAATCTCCTCTACTCTGACAAGCCTTGTACTCTTCTGACTGAGACAGATAGAGGTATGTGATCTCTCCTCACAAAATCTCAGTGAAATGAGTCTGAATCCCAACAGCACTTTACCTCAAACAATTCTAAAGCTTCAACTCATCAATTCTCTAATAGTTAACCCTTTGAGGATACCCAATGCCTCTTTTTATAGTGAAAAAGAGGAGGTTTTATTTCCAACTATGAAAGGATAGAATCCTCCTTCAAAGAGATAAGCTCCTCACATCAAAGGGTTATCTCCTTAAGGTAAGGGATACATGAACCTCGAAAGAGCGGTTCTGCCACCGCAAGATTCTTTCTAGAGGCTTCTAGAATTTACTAAAAGTGAGCTTTTTGAGTTTATTTGCTCCTTTTTAATCTTTTACAGGGGTCCGCACCCATAACACCGAGAAAGTGTGTTCAGGTACGTAGGAGTCATGAACATTAGGTGCGGGACCGCAAGCAAGATGAAGAGAAAGTGCGATACCAGAGTTAAAGATATTTTTGAGAAATTTTCTCTTATTTTCAAGGCTTGACATGAGGAACTAATGTGTTAGACTTGAAAAGCAGGAAGTATGAGTGATAATGAGCTCATACAGATAGCAGAATGTCAGGATGACAATTTTCAGTGCAACATAGTCAATTGTTAATGCTCCATTCCTAACCACCCCTAATTTTCTTAATCCATTTACATTATATACTTTTTCATCAGATACATCATATGCGGTTGTTTTAACACAGTTGAATGACCAACAAACAGAAGCACCAATATCATTCTTTAGTTAAAATTTACAAGGTGCAGAATTGAATTATACATCTATTGAAAAACAAGAATTTGTTGTTTTTAAAGCCATAAAACATTTTAGACCCTTTCTCCTAAAGTTTCATACGAAAATCATAGTTCCATTTTCTGCAATAAGACAACTTTTGATGCAGAAAGAATTAGGAGAAAAAAGAGCTAACTGGGTAACCACATTGCATGAATATGATGTATAAATAAAACCCTCTAAAATCATTAGAGGACAAGGTTTTTGTAGAATTCTTATAGGAGCATCACATCCACCACTAGAAGAAGATTCAGGTAATGTGTAAATATCAAAGGTAAGCCTCAATGATTCAAATTCACAATATTTTGATCTTATATTTTATTTAAGAAATGGATATGCTCTAAATTATCTCAGTTATAAGACAAAGATATATCTCAGACTAAAAGCTAAACAATATGAGTTAGTCAAAGATGTGTTATTTAGAAGAAATTTTGATTATGTACTTCTAAGATGCCTAGAAAAAACTGAATCAGATAAATTCTTGCAAGAAATCCATGATGGACCAGCTGGAGGACATTTTGGAGGTAGTACAACAGCACATAAAATTCTGCATACAAGTTACTATTGGCCTGCACTTTTCAGAGATGCTCATGAATATTCAAGGAGATGTAAAATATGTCAAAGCACATATGGCAAACAAACAAAACCTATATTCCCATTACATCCAGCCAATATTGAACAACCATTTGAGCAATGGGGCTTAGATATAATTGGTGATATCATTCCAAACTCTTCCAAACAACATAGATATATTCTTACAGCTACAGATTACTTTACCAAATGGGTGGAAGCAATTCCATTAAAAGTAGCTAATTCGGAGAATATCATTGTTTTCATTGATCAAAATATCATAACCAGGTTTGTTCTACCTACTGCTTTTATGTTTAATAAAGCATCTTATTTTTCTAGAACTACTATGATAGATTTTGCAATTAAAAGAGGTTTCTAATTGAAATATTCTGCAAATTATTACCCACAAGGAAATGGTTTAGCAGAATCAATACACAAAATTTTGATTAGAATAATCAAAAGAACTGTTGATCAGAATCAAAGAAATTGGCATAAGTCATTAATTTTCACTCTTTGGGCAGATCGAATAACTCAGAAAGCTTCTATTGGTACTTCACCATTTAATCTTGTACATGGAAAAGAATTTATTCTTCCCACCAATGTAGTTATTCCATCTCTTTCCTTAGTACAATTTATTGATGAAATTCATACTTCTTCTTTACAATTCAGACAAGCTCAAATTATTAAGTTAGAAGAAGAAAAAGAAAAAGCCAAACAAACTCATATTCGTCATCAAAAAATAATAAAAGCCTCATTTGATTCAACTTTTGTCATGCCAAAAAAATTTCAAATTGGTGATTTGGTATTGAAATGGAACAAAGCGCATGAGGAAAAAGGTAAAGACACGAAGTTTGAAAAACTCTGGCTAGGTCCATTTCAAATAATTGAAGAAATAGGCCCATCAACATTTTTATTGCAATATTTATCAGGCAAAAAGGATTCTTTGTCGATTAATGGGTAGATTTAAAAAAAATATTTATCATAAGAGGTAACCCCTTCTATCCTTGTATATTAAAGTCTTTTTTTTTTCTTGTAAAAATAAAAAGTTGCTTAGTACTGATATTCGGCCTTTCAAAACAAATCTCAGATGATTTTCTTTTGATTTTTCTTTTCACTTATAAAAAAATGAAAATTTTAAGGAAGGAAAATCGAAAGATTTAGAGAGATAGATTGATTTTATCTTTCTGAAAAATGAAATTTCAATAAAACAGCTATTTGTTTTGATGAACTCTAATTTATATATAGCATGAATATACTTTTTATCAGTCAAGAAAAGAAACTTTAATATAGTAAAAAACTTTTTGTATAAAAGCAATCTAAAACTCGACATTATCATCTAGAATCTTAAAAGGACCTATGATTCATCCCATCCGAAAAATCTTATAAATTTTTCAAAAGTAATTCAAAAGAAAATGAAAAGATATGATTTGAAAAAAAACTTAAAAGATAATAAGTCTCATCACGAGCTTGTTTACCATGTTCATAAAGAAATATTTAAACTCACTTACTAATACTGTCTACCAAAACAGTGTAATGACTTGAGATTATATCAAAAAGACAAGGGATCTCATCAAGAGCCAACTTGATCAGTTTAATTACTATTTGTGAATGGAATTTTCATTATTTTATTACCAAGCCAAGACAATGGCTTTTAAGTAAATAAAAATATATAAAAGAAAATTCTTAGAAATTAGAATTTACTTATGAAAATTATGAGAAATACTGGATGGGAGAATGGATCATCGCTAGGTAAAAGATAACCCTACCAAAAGCTTAAAATTACCTATTGGAACAAAGGCTCTATCTGTGATAAAAGATTAAATTTGTATAAAGCTGATCTGTAAAGCTTATTTAATTTATCCTTTTAAACTGAGTAAGGACTGATATAGAATTTCACACTTATATCTTTAAAGACGAATTCCTATGAATAGTGAATAAAAGAAATTTTCATTGTTTGGCAAAAATATTATTTATTTGCAATTTCATTCCTCTAAACTATTTTATTTTCAAAAAGTTTTAGAAATTTCAAAGGTTTTCATCAGAGACATCTGGTTCACCCAAGTGAATTGCCAATTTTTGTGCTATACAACAACCCCCCATTTATTTTTTATAAATAGGAACCCTTTAGAAATAAATAGGAAATTATTTTTATAATTTCCTAAAATAAAAAACTTAGAAAATAATTTTTTTGTTTTTGCCTTAAAGCGCATCGCATATTACATATTTTATTTCAAAAAAGAACCATAAAACATAAAATATGTGAATTGCGAAATGCGCTCAAAGCCTCTCCGAAGATATAATTTAAGAAAAAACTTGCAAAAAACCTTAATCATCATTATATCTTTTTTCCTTTTCACATCGCACTTTACTTAATCAATAAAGCTTTAAGAAGAAAATGATATAAGTTACGATACCCGCGGACTCGACGAGCAAAAAATCCAAGAAATATAAAATCTTTTCGCTATCACAGTCACTTCAATGTTTTCGCAATTCACATTGCACGCAACTTATAATATACACTCAAACGTTGTCCCATAAAATTTGTGATCTGCGATTTGCGCAGATCGCATTTCGCAGCCTTTAAGAGTCAAGTATCACAAAATATTATAAGGAATGATTGTGATTTGCATAGTTAATGAATTCAGTGTGTGAAACAGCTTGTGTCATATCAAATGGAATTTAAGATCTTAACAGCTTTAAAACGATTGATAGATCTTACGTGTGAGGCCATGTGAAATATTAAATTAGAAATTATGAAAGATGATTGATAGATTGATATCTTCTCGCATGTGTTTTAAGTAAATGATTGATTTAATCTTGTGATACTCCTTATGTGTTAAAGTCACTTTTCTCTCAAGAAACCAATTAACGGGTTGAAGAAGATCAAAATGAGCAAAAGGGACAAATAAATTTCTCAAACGTCGTCCATAGAAGACACAGATATGTCTCCATTATTTACAGATACTGTCTGCAACAAAGACTGCGACAGTTCGACATGGGAGGCAATGTATAAAATTTTCGAAGATGAAGGGCCAAGGGTGATAAATAAAGTATCTACAATAGGCACCGCTTCTACCTCTGATGCAACCCTTTTTGATGTTGCATGCTCATACATTCACAGGATAGCTGCAAGACCAAAGATTCTTCCTTAGACAAATATGGTTAAGTGGGCAATTGACCACTTAAACATTGAAGATAGAATGTTCAAAAATTTGAGAGGAGAAACTATAGTTTCTTTCAAAGCAAAGGATTTAGTAGCAATGTATCATCTACCAACCCCACAACAGAAATACAACAATAAATATGTGCAAAAATTCAAAGGATAACATCCAGATCTTATCAAAGTCATCCATGAATGGAAGGAAAATGAAAGGAAATTGAAGCAAAATAAGTTAGGTACGTACCCGATTACACAAATTCCTAATCCTTATTGTTATGCCGCTGGTATGTTATGCAGAATATTTTCCAAGCCTGATAGCACTATATTTTCAAGAGATTGGGTTCCCCTAATTGACACAATCGTCAATTCATCTATCTTAAATTGGGAAGGCATTTTATCTAATTACCTAGCCAAGCATATAATTGAATATAGGAATAAAAAAAGTGTTTCATTCAGAGAAATACCTCCTTTTTATATGTCTGCCTATGTCATGGATGTTATCTGTTTTACTTCTAAATTTCCTACTATGGGTTGGAAATGGACTACCAAGGACCCTACCCCAATTCACATCTACCATAGAAAACTCTGGGATTCAGAGTTCCACTTACATTTCTATAAAATCTGTTATGGAGTCATATTTCCCATACATCAGATGATTTTCAACAAAAAAGCTCCTAGGGTTTCTAATGAATCTAATGTAGATATTCTTCCAACAGCTAGATGGTTTTCTGAAGAAAAGTTTACATACATTAGAGTATTTTGGATTTATGCTTCTCCCCATGTTTTACCTTACTATGTTCCCGATAAATTACTTGCAAAAGAAATAGCTTATCAGCTTTTCAATGGGGTCACGAAGCAACTGAAGGATGGTAAAAAGGCTATTTGGCCTAATTTCCCTCTATAGTGTGGCACCTTTGCTCTAGCTAATATCTGCCATACTTACAAAGAGGTTCCCAAGATTCAGTTATTTAAATTGGCATTTATGCCAGGAATATTATATGATCCCAATGATGTGATTAAAAAATACAGCGCAGAGCTTAAGATGAAGCCTTTTATAAAGGAAGCAGATGGATTCAATGACCTCTTCTAGGGCATGAAAAATTTCTCTGATATTACCAAGTATGTTTCTAGTTAATTAATTCAAGAGGATGCTGAAGCTTTTCAAGAATACAGAAACAAGAGACTAGAAAACGTTCCTTTAAATTTGCTAACTATTGAAGCTAAAAAACATACTCCAAGTGTTAGTCTGGATGATGAAATGAAAGATATATCTGAAGATGAATCAGGTCAATCACAGTAGCAGTCTGCTAATTCGGATCACTCTGAAAATGAATCCGAATCTAAGAAATCAAACTCAGAAAAGACAATTGACCAAGTTATTCAAGAGATAGAAATGTTGGAGGAAATAAGAAATAATGGGATGGAATCAAATTATGAAACAGTTCTACACAGTCATAGCATGCTAGATCAGTCCAAGTCATCACAAGAAAAATATCTTATTAATGAATGGGAATAATTTTCTGAAGCAATAAAGACTCCCAAAGAAAATCCAAATACTGATCAAGCATCAATTTTCCAAACACCAGAACCCTCACAGAAAATAGTTGAGACTATCAATCCACTACAAAGATTTCTAGCAATGCATGACAAAGAAATCATACTGGCCTACACTACAGATCAGATAGTTCTACATATTGAAGATATTACTTCATTATATATTTTCTACAGTCCTAGTTACAAGGTTGTAGTTAAAAGAAATAAAAGAAGAAGGATTGATGAAACAAATCCAAAACCAACAAATGAATCAGTTGATGTACTATGGAAAGATTCCTTAGATTATCCCACTGAACATCTAACCAAATTATCACAATATGCAGGGGCATATGCTACCACTACTGTTGATAAAGCTACTGAGGTTAGAGTATGGTTGAAACAAAAGGAAGCCAGAGTACAAGAATTAGAACAGTTGTTGAATGAAGAGAAAGCCAAGTCCATTGAGAAAATCAAAATAAGCACAACCCAATTTCATGAAGATGTCGAAAGCCTCAAATTGAATTATTAGAAAGATCTTAATGAAAAGCAAGCACATCTAGAAATAGCAATGGCTCAGTTACAAATTCAACCACAATTAGAAAAATTTATCAAAGAAGCACTTGATGTAAACACCATGCTAAAGAAAGAACAATAAATGTTTTGTCAACAAGCTTTCATGATTGATTCTTATTTTGATTCCATTAAAATAATGATTCAGCAAATAGCAATTCAGAAACTAGAATGTGAAAGACTTGAAAAGAAAATCAAAGAACACATTCAGTAGAAAATTTCAAATACAAGAAAGCAAGATAATCTACCACAAATAGATAAGCTTCACAAAGAACTATTATTCATAGAATGGGGAGCACAAATTAATCAAGAAGAGAAAGCAGCGACCAAGGCGTCCAAGAAATCAAATGATATTATTGAGTTTATATGTGAGCAATTTTTTAAGAAAAAACTTCTTGATGAAAACGTGTCTGATGTGTTTTCGAGAACAAGAGAAGTAGAAATAAAGTGGAGACAGAGATCAGATACACAAGAGGAAATGATCAAAAAATTTAATAAGTTTGATCAGGAAAATTACTGGAATTTTCTGATCAAACCTTACCATCAATATCAAACTCTTCAGTCTCTTATAGATTCAACAAAAAGATCTTAGTCAGTAATCTCAAAGGCTATTTTCAAGGGACCGATTCGATCATGGATATCACAGCCAGATCAACTCAAAGCAATGTTAGATATTTGTCAACTTCATGATCACATTCAGAAAGAAGGGAAAAATTCACAAAATCAGGATTGTTAGTTTAAATTCCTAGATTGTTGTTTAAGTTAAGATTTTAGAGGAAGGTTGTTTGAAACCTCCTCTACATTTTTGTAATAATTTAATTTTAGTTTATAGTTAGTTTAGTATTTAAACCCTTCTCATGCATTTAGAGAAGGGTCCATAATTTTTTCAAAAACATTTGCAAAGAATGCACTACTGTACGTTTGTGAATGCTTTGATGAATTAATGGAAAATATTCTGTTATCTTTTAGCAATTAAAGATTTTAACTGATGTTTCACTACTGTAATCTTTAAATCACTTGAAATTGGGAAGGAACAGATTCATTGCTTTCAATTTATAGAGTAGAATTTCATGCATATGGTACTTCTTGTGTTAAGTCTTATCTCTTAAATTGATAGTTATTTTTTTATTGCATTACATATTTGAAAGGTTATCATATATAAATATTACATGCACTTCTTTTCTAATAATTAGCTATGGTTTCTTATTGAATATGTAATCACATTAGAAAATGCGATATGTTTTACACAATTCTTCTATGCAAAGTATTTTGTTAGAAGAATCATTACATAATTTTCATCTCTATCAACTGTTAAATAATCTATATTACTAATAGTTGAAGGATATCATTTTAGATCGCATAAAGGAACAACACCCCGGGTATATATTAGATTAATTACTTATATATATGCATATAGATTAAAAATAATTATCCATTTGCATGTTATATTCACAAACACCCTCATAAAACATCCTTATTGGAAAATTGGTCCCATTATCCCTAGTCAGAGCCACTATACCAAACAGAAAAGGAGATGATTTAAGGTCTGGGCTGGGTGGTTTTCCCCCATGTTTTGGCCACAGAATTCTGAGGCCTCAACATAGATACATGATGTAAAAATTTTCATGGTCTGGGGGACTGATGAGCGGTGTTGAAGACAATGTTTCCTTTCGTGCGTCAAATGATTTTTGTGCGTGGTCATCCCATTTGAATGGGATGTCATGACGAAGGAGGTGCAATAACCCTTGAGCGCAAGTGCATAATCTGGGACCAAAAATCTTAGAAAAGGCCTTCCCCTACAAGCTTTATAGTTTCCTGAGGGTTCAAGGTGGAGGTACCTCTTTGATGGCTTGAACCTTGAGGGGGTCCACTCAAATTCCTTGTTAGGGCACGCTAAAACCTAAAATTCTTCCTACTGTGATGCAAAAGAAATAGTTGAGGGGGTTCAAGCATAGGTTGTATTTCCGACATCGTTGGAATACTAGTTGCAGATCCTCGATATGGTCTGAGCACTTCTTGGATCGGATGGTTAGGTCATCCAAGTAGGCGAGGATAAGGTGTGCCAAGTCATGAAAGATGTAATTCATGGCCCTCTGGAAGGTGTCTCCTACGTTTTTTAGGCCAAATGGCATTACCTTGTATTTGAATATGCCCCAGGGGGTAGTGAACATGGTTTTGTACCAGTCGGTGTGATGGATTTGAATTTGATTATACCCAGAGAATCCATCCATGAAGGAGAGGGCCTCATGACCCGCAAAAGCGTCGATGATTTGGTAAAAGAATGGGGTAGGATAATTTTCCTTGGGACATGATTTATTCAAATCACGAAAATCAGTGCAAACACGTATGGTGCCATGTTTTTTCATGACGGGAACAACATTGGAAATCCAAGATGTGTAATGAATGGGGTAGATAAACCTGGATTGATGAAGCTTGTTGATTTCTCGTTTTATTTATTTTTCCTTTGATGGGTGCAGCTGACACTGTTTCTGGTGTATTGGAGGTACGTCAAGCCAAGTGTCAATATGGTACTCTACGATAGTGGGGCTAATACCAGGAATTTATGAGTAGTCCCATGTGGAGATATATCTATACTCTTGTTTCAATTGGGTATAAGAGGTTATTTCTTCTGGAGAACATGCTGCACCCAAAAAAATTTCTTCAAAATTTCTAGGATTTTGGGACATGTTCACCTTGACGGTAGGTGATATGTTTGACATGTTTACTTCCTCGAACGCATCGGGTGCCGGGATGGGGTTCTTGAACCAATCAACTTTCCATGCAGGGAGGAAATATTTCAATTTTATCGCATAAATATATCTTTATTTTGTCTTGTCTGGATTGAACACTTTTCGTTGGAGAAAAAAAGAGTGGTGATGCATTGCAACCCATGGATCATCCAACTCTGTCATGGCCTCTAGGATGTCCTCATCTGAATGGAATAGGGATCCTAAGGGGGATTGATTCTCTACAAAGTTGTGCAGAAGAGGTTGAGTCTGCATGGAGTTGGTTGATAGACATGAAAACGATTTCATCGTCGATGTGGTGGAACTAGACACGGTCGACAGAGTGCAGACAGATTGGGTTTTCACTGTCGAACGTACATATACTCTCGTAGTTGAAGCTGACTCGACACCTATGGCAGATGAGCAGACAACTGGAGCCATATTTCAAATACATGATAATATGAATTATATATGCTGTATCGTGTCATTGGCGTTTTTCGGGGGAAGAATTTTTATGATGGGAGCTTGTGTGAGCGCAAGGCTAGAACCCTCGTTAGGATGGAAAAATTTTGGCCGGTGGAAATTGTGCCTGGTACAAAGGCGTTTGAATGTTTCCATTAGCGGGCATGCCTCTGGTTCATGTTTATGGCCGGTACAAATGTTGCATAGTACCATTGTGCAAACTAAGTAGATTATGTGGGAATCAAAAATACTCTTCGTCCCAGAAGTGGATGCTCGGAAGGGATCAGACGTAGAGGAGGAGGTCCTCTGCTTCCATTTCTGAGTTTTGGGCTTGGGTATGTCTCGATCTCTTGGGGAGTGTAGAATTAATGCCACTATTGTCACTCTAATATTTGGGAGATGATCACATTTTATTGTATGATGAAATTTTGAGCAAATCCGACAATAGTTGTGCATGATTTTCTCTTGGTTAGAGAGAAGTCTTTTCAGGAGGGAAGAGACTATGCAAAAAATATTTGCGAGGTGTTTCAATTCTTTGCACTGATTGACCCTGTGGCTGATTAGGTCGCATAATATGCATGTTATCCTAGGTTGGACCTAGGTCATTCTTGGTTGACGTGGCTTCCTCACTTGCCCATTATGAAGACATGGGTATGGAGAAGACTGGCTAGGGGTTTTGCCTTCCATGTTGGTGATTAGGTTTCAAGTTTTTAAGGTCCCATAATTTTTTATATTATAGATGTATCATGTCAATTAGAGGATGTACTCGCGAGATATAGGTACAACGATTCTCATTGTGATTGCCCTGACATACTAGGTAAAACATTCTAGATATGGGGTTCCCATCTGACTCGCTTGATGGTGTGACTGGGTATCAGTGGCGTAGCATTTCTAAGTCAGGGCAAGTGACAATGACATGATTTGGCATTTTACACAACGCACATGTTGGTCTTCTTTGTGGAGGGAGGTTGGGGGTGACTAAGGGTTCCCCGATTGGTCGTTTTTCAATTGACAGAAAGAGGATGGATCTACTCGTCACATATTCTTGAGTTGTCAAGCTATTCATGGATTTAGAGTCAGATACGTCTTCTCGGGAGAGGTGAACTATAGTTGAATGAATACTAGCTATCTCTGCACGGAATCTAGGGATATAGTGACAATGGCGTAAAGGATGATTTCCAGCGCATATTTGACATGAATATTGGGTGTCTGGGTCAGTGCGGTATACTACATGGACCGGATACCATTGCTAAAACATTTCTAGAGTTGGGAAATCGACGATGAAATTATCACATTCATCACAGAGTGTGCATTTCTTGATAGGGGTAGGGGGAATAGCTAGGAGTATTTCAGGTGACTGTCATTCCTCCTGTAGGTATAGAATGATGCGAGGTTCATCTCCGGCTGATTGGATGGAGGGGTCCTCTTGATGGATTTCTCAATGGCGTGTAATTCATCCCTTTATCGTGAAATCTCTAGGAAATGATGGGTATATTGTCCATTATTGCTATAAATAGCGCATGCATGATTTGTACGCAATGCCTTGCCTTGACTTTTGGTGGTAGATTCTTTTTTACGTAAACGTGTTGTTGTGATGTCTACTGTAAAGCTAAGGAGTGGTATTAATTCATCTAGCTTTGGGCAGATGTGGGTAGGGTGGCCTACTACATCGCATTTGGCACAGGGCGGTGATTCCCATTGCGTGGTGGGATTATCCACCTTCTTTCTTCTTCTATAGTTGTTCTTGGCCGTAACCATCAAATTTACGATGGGAACTTCCTTCTAAGGGATGTTTGTGATAGTCTCTTGAGAAGTTGGGGCCTACTCAGGATTGAGGGGGATTAACCCTCTAAAGATGATGTGTGCGTCTCCCATTGTGTTAGGTTGGACTAGGTACCAAATTGGGATTTCAAATGATAATTTTGGTAGGAACACCGTGGCCATGACCTGCTGCGACACAAAACCAGTTGGGGGGAAGAGGAAAGGAGTTTGGGAGGTGGCGTAGGCTAGAGAGTTTGTCGTGGAAGAGGAATCGGTGTCATTACTGCTCGTCTCCATGTTTTTACTGGCTTTCGTGCTTGATGAGGACACCATGCACACCGGAGCCTCTGTGACATCAGGTGATGACTCAAGTATAATAGGGGGATCTCCTAGGAATGACCCTAAGATGGAAAATGGTTTGAACTAGCTGGGGCCATATTCTTGGGACTGTGTAAGTGTCTTGGAAGATGTGTCTACATAGGGTAGAATGACATTGGTATTTTTTAGGGGTCGCTTTTCACTGTATGTAAATTGGTCCACAATAATGATGTGATTCTCATGGGGGAACATCATAGTTCAGAATATGGAGGAGGTTATGGTTGACATGGCATACATATAATTCCATCCAAGGAGTATATTGTAATCCAGTTGAGAATCCAAGACTTCAATTTCTATAAGGACCATCTTGCTAGCTAAGCAGACCAGGAAATTTTGGTAGAGGTCGACGGGAGCTTGGGGATGTTCATCGTATTCTCTAAGCATGATGTCTAATAGATTTAGTTCGGGCAACCCTAAATTTTTCTAGAAGTTCTTTGACATGATGCATGTGGATACACCCTTGACAATGATACATAAGTGAATAGTGATGTTTTGAATGAACACTGATATCTGGAAGGCGACCATCAAGGGAAGCCTAGGGTTGGCTTTGTCTAAATCAGAAGCCCTTAAGCATGAATCGACATGGTCGATGGCGCCTAATGTGGAAAGTAAGGCTTTCCTTTCTTTGGGCATGATTGTAATACCTCCAAAGTTGACATAGCGGGAGATTGAGCTAGATCATCCATAATTCTATAGTTATGGGCCACTTTGGAATGTTTTCCTACTTTCCTAGTTGGTCCCTTAGCCATTTTTGGCAAAGGTTCAATAGGCATCTTTGATATGGTCAAAGGTGTTATTGGTGCACTTGTACTAGCCCCTGATGAATTGGTGTCTGGTGGGGTATCATAATTTTGGCTCTGTGTCTGAAAAAAAATTCTTCGTTAGTCATGTATATTTCATGGCTGTTCTTTCTGGAATCATCAGGATTATTTTGTTGTTGCTGAGTGATAATTGTCCTTGATGGGGGAAAGGATCCTACATCACTGCTATCTGCTATGAGGATCCCCCTTGCCCATGTTTACCTTTCAGCTTCTTCAGCTCAGGGAGGTCGGGACAATGGTGAGTGTAATGGTCGTACTCACCACAGATTGAAGAAGAGTGGTTCGTCCGAAGATTCATCATCTTGTTCTGCCCTTGGGAGTTGCTTGGTTCCTGGTTTTGATTTCTTTTGGAGTTGCCTCCAACCTGAGATCGCGAAGGGCTTTGTTAATTGTTGCCCCCTGTCCAAGATTTAAAATAGGATTGTTTTTTCCTTTTATATTATCCATTTTAGGAGGATAATTTGGATTCTCCTGGTTGTATGGTCAGCGCAGTTGGGCTTGGGAAGGTTGCACAAAGTTCACTCGTGCATTATTCTGCATGGTTGGGTTTTGTGTTGTGGATTGGGCATATTGCGGTCCTTTTCCATGGTTTATGAATGGTTGTTTGGGGGGGAGCTCTTCCGTCAGCATTTCTAGCTGCATACAGGGTCCCTTGAGCCAGAGGATATGGTCCACCATTTTGATGGTGGTATGACGATGCCCAATTGGTCAAGTTTTGCAGAGGTGCAAGATGACTCTGGTAGCCGAGGTGCGGAATGTTTTGGTTAGAATCATACACATAACTCAGGCACAGAAAGCTACTGTGTAGGTGATTTTGGGTCAATGACCCAATCAAACCATCTGTAGAGTTCCACATGCCTAGAAATTCTTTGTAAGTTTGAAGGCACGGGGCGTTAGGTAAGATATTATAAATATATCCTGACTGTGTATAGATCAGCTCAAGTTGTTGGGCCTTGCTAATGGCGTCCTCTTCAGATATGGGCTTTTGCGTTGCCACATCCTTTGAAATATATGTGGTGAAATTTTTTAGGAATAGGTCTAACAAAACTCGATCGTCGAGTTTATCTTTGCACAAACTACAATGTCGCTGCCATTTGTGGAGGTGGTCTGAGATATGAACAATAGGTGTCTGCCTAAAGTGGGTCAGTAATTCCATTCCAAAATCATGGTGGATGGGTAATTTAAATTAGGTTAGGAATGCAGTAGCGAGGGTGCTAAAGGTTCCATGTGTAGCAGATGGTTGCTCCACATACCATTTCGCGGCTATTTAGGTTTTAGTGTGCGTTGAAATATTCCTAGTCTAATAGCATCATCTATGATGTTGCTCGATGAACACCACTGGTGGAAAGTCATAACATGATTTCTGGGGTCTTCCACTTTCTTCCCTTTGAAATTTGGAATGTTCGAAGGGAGCTTCGTGGGCATGGGTGGCCATGTAGGGTTGTGTGCAATGGGGTCATTTATCAACTTGGTTAAATCTGGTAAGTTTAATGAAGCTAAGAACGGTGATTACGAGTTGGTAGCCATTTTACCCTATGAAAACACAATGTTCTGATTAGGTATAGGATTTTTCTGTGACGTACCTGCTATGAGTTCACCTGGCTTCCCCAAAGGGTAGCACTCCTAGTCCCCTAGGGGTTGTGGAAGGAGTGGTATGCGATGACCCTATGGGGGTGTTCACTGGTGTGGCGTTGGGTGACCGACGAGGGTTCCCAAATAATGATGCCCCAATAAAGGATGAACCAATCAGGGTGGCAGTGTTCTATCTTTGACGCCTAAATGGAAAAAGACCTGGAACCCCTCCCGGTAATGGGGGGAGGTCTAAAAGACGTATAGATTGATGAGGTCCCTTTGGGTCCGCTCCGGCATCGACTAGGTATGGTTTTGGAAATATTTGAGAGGATAGAGATTACAATCAAAGAAAAAATCTGGTCGCATACATAAAACCAAGCAAAAATGAAAGATAAATTTTTCCCTTATATTAATCCTATGTGACGAGTCAATAAAAAAATATGGTTTTTTATTGTTTTTGTGTATGATACTCAAATCGTATAAGACCTAATCATCCTCACATGCTCAAATGTAATTGGGCCTTGAGAATATATCTTGCGAATTCTGGCATAAAGCCCCAAAAGAACTAGCGACACCCCCAGTCAACCGAAGAAAATCGACCAAGCTAAGGGTAGAGTATCTAGTACTTCCTGCACTGTTACCTATAGGGAAGGATGCCTTGGTTTTTTCCAATAAGTACAGTCATCCCACATGAGAATTTGAGCCTTGATCTTCCTGGTAATTCAGCTACCAGTACCGAGTATTAGACGCCTTAGGTAGCCCCAAATAATACCGCACGCATTGGGCTTAAGCTTAACCCCCTCTGAATTGAGTCTATGTGGTGCTCGGGTTTTCTTTGTCGTGGGCAGATAGAAGGATTTAAAAGTTCCCTAAAATGTCAAATTCTATGTTTCAAGATGTAAATTGACCAAGGCAACCTATTGGATTCCTACCACCTTGGTCCTAACTTAAACTATAAATTCTCTTGTGGCCCCTGTGGGGAGATTTTAATGAGTTTATTTAAGTTAGTTTTATGTGGCTTTGATTCACTTAGGGTGTGTATGTGTTAGAAAGAGGTGAAGAATCGCATAGTTTTAACATGTGGATATGTGATGATCCTTTTCAAAATTCCCTATCAAACTACGTTTGGTTGTTCCTTGCTCAAAATCAAAACATGTGCGGATATGAGCCACTTACAATGTTTCCTAGTTAATGTAAATGATAAACTATAGGGAGATGGTAGATTATCAACAGAGAGTGTTCATATTCTTTCCTAGGATCACCCAAGGGTGAAAAGGCAACAGAAATTACTTGTTCTATAAGGATAATTAGATCCTAGTCCCGAATCCTAGTGCCAAAAATTGAGCTAAAAATAAAATTAATGACTTTAAATTAGGAAAACGAAAAACACTTAGCTAAGCATGTGTGGACTAGGTCCACTTACTTTGGCTAATTACCTATGTGTTTTTTGGTGTCTAAATTCGCAAAACATAAATTATTTTAGAATGCAAGTTAATTGCACCCTTCTTAAACTATGTGTTCACTTTGCGAAAATAAAGTTGAAATTTTAAAACTAACACCTAAACTACTAAAATGCAGCCAAGAGGGAGTTTTAACAAGTCATGGGACACCTCAAACAGTGTTGGCAGATTTCTTATGGGTTTCCAGTCACTTTACAAACAGGAAATGAAGGGAAATAGCATAAATTTTCCGCCTCTGGTTTCTGCATGCAAAAGGCTCACACATGAGTGAAGTCTGCGCGCAGGTCACTGCTGAACGCGCACGGTCGGGCACGTCTGTTCATGAAAAGGCAGCACAATTTTCTTGTAGCAAACTTTTTTGGAGCTTCTGAGCTTCGGCCTCTCACTAAAGGTGAACAGGCAGAGAAGAAGAGAAAAGGGGCAGTTCAAACCAAACTCCAAAGCAAAGAAAGAGGTCTCTGCAAAAGGCACAACCACATTAACTAGGAAGTAAAATCAGTGGAGTCACCAATCCTGTGTTAGTGGATTTGGTGCACGAGTGTACCAAACCACACCTACTTAAGAGGAGTGGTTGTTTCCTCTTAAGTTCCTAGTCACAGGCATATAATCAAGGGAGTCAGCAAGTCACTGAACATGCAAAAACATAAAACATACTAGATAAGAAAATAGCGTGCATACATAGAGAGAAAATAAAAACTAAACTAAAACACATAACACAAAATCTCTAAATAGAGTAAACAAAATTCAATAATCCAAACGGTGGTGCTTATGTCCCATATTATTGAGTGCTATTAGGAATAAAGGATGAAATGTTTACCCACTTGCCAAGGGGCCCTTAGAACTATGGAGTTCTAAGACCTGATGCAAGGATGTCTTTACCTCTGAGCTACCTTGGCGCAAAGTCTCTCTCTCTCTCTACTCCGAAGGATTGGAGTTGTTGGATGGCCAACAACTGAATCTCCTTTATCTCTGCTCCAGATCACACACTACTAGATTTCTTGGGGAAATTTTGGCCAGCATAACAATGTGTTCTCCCTTTGTTCATCTCTTGGTGGCCTTTTATAGAAGAATTCAAACTCTCCTTCCCTCCCTTGGTACATTGATGGATAGTGACCCAATAGAGGAGGATGATTCCATTGTGTGCCACATTATTCCATTGTGTGCTCCCTTGAGGTCCTAAGGAGGCTTGGGTGGTTTTCCTTAGGCGGGATCAAGTGTGAAATAAATTTCGTGGAGTGTGCCTTGTGGTCCCAAAAAGTGACTTCTGCCACTCTCGAATCGTGATTTTTTGGAAAATTCGCACAAGGTGCACCTATCGAAGAAAAGTGTGCACAAAGGCGCATTTTGCTGGTTTATTTAGTGCGCAAGTTGATTTTTCTTCTGGACCTTAGATTATTTTTAAATTATTCAGATTCTCTAATGTGCCTCAGCCCTGTAAATCCTTCTGCCTGACATTTGATAATGTTATATTTGCTTGTCTGATTTTCCAGTGATAACACTGCGAAAATTTTCCGATCTCTCGTCATGTGAAAGGAAGCACCAATATCCAAGTACCACACCAATCCCATTGCACTTGACACCATGCATGAAATGAGCGAGAAGTAAAGTGAAAATTGCGAGGCCAAAGCCTCATGAGCTGCAGATCCTAAAGCCTTCTTTCTCTTCTTCTTTTGTGGACAATTTGTGGCATAGTGTCCATGCTCGTGACAATGAAAACACTTCACTTTGGAGATGTTGTGCTTCTTGCCATCTTTACTCATATTTGGAATAGGATTTCCTTCCTTTCCCCTTCTTCACCTTAACAGCCAAAGCGCAATTTTCTTCATCATCTATCTTAAATGAAGATCCATCCCTGATATTCCGCCTGAATTATTCTTGCACAAAATCTGACCAAAGTTGTTCCCAATCTGGTGGCTTCTCCCTCCCATTGATAGAGTCCTGATAACTATTTCAACTCTTGGGAAGGCCTAGAAGAGCTAGTCTCACCAAGTCATCATCCGCAACAGTAATTTTGACGTTCCCAATCTCATCCCGACATTGGACAAATTTCGTTAAATATTTCGGAATAGTGTTGCCTTTCTCCATTTTGATTTTCTTGAGCTTGTCCTTCAGTGCCAATTTTCTATGATCATTGTTGCTATGAAACAGATCTGTCAAAGCTTTCCACATTGCATATGGTATCACTTTTCCATGGAGACTTGATAAAAAGTGGTCTCGTACTCCCTCCAGTAAGATCATCCTCACCTTTGCAACCTTCTTTTTCCAAGCATCAACATTTGCGGCATTTGTTGCAGCGAGTTTTGGAATGTCATTATCAATTAATTATTTCAACCCATTGTCCTCTAGTACTGCCTCCATCCTGTCTTTCCACGCAATATAATTAGAACTGCCCTCGAGTGCATACTCCAATCTCAAGCGATTAAAAGCCATCTTGATCTTGATCCACCTGTCACACCAAGAATACTTTTGCAAATTTGAATTTTATTCATTCACAAACTCAATTTCTTCTCCAATATAATGATTTCTTATGCTTTGATACCATGTAGAAATTATACAAGAATATGTATATCAATGGATTCAATCCGATCAAGCAATGTACTAAATATAGATACTGAATCCTTCTACAAATCAATTGTAGAAAATGAACACGATCGCCAATAACAAGAAGTAAAGAAAGAAGCAAATCAAACCACAACACAGATATTTTCCCGGGGAAATCTTGCTGGTCAAAACCCCTCTATATTCTGTTGTATATTCACCATGGAGTCATGAAACAATTACAATGCACTCTTCTCACAAGAGTCTCCTGAACTCTCACAACCGTCTCACACTGATCGAGACAAAATCAAGCCAACACTTAGCCATTTTTGAGCCTCTCTTCAGGCTACCTTGCTCATGCAATTCATGAGGAATGCAATCTCTATTCCTTAGGAATTTCAACCTTTCTCAGCTATGCAATTATCATGGGTAATCATGTGGTGTTTTAAGTGCATCTAAGCAGTTTGCTAATAATGAAACTAATAGTCAACTTCCCTTTAACCTTTGTCTCAAATGGGTCTCCAATGGAACTTATATGCATGTAGATATTAATAGGAAATCATTAGTTGCATGGCAGATCACTGCATGTGAATTAAATATGATTTAATTCATACACGGTCTATCACTAATTACAACAAATTGTTGCAACTAGTTCAATACGAATTTAACTCAATAAATCGGGATTAGCTGTTCTCCTTCAGAGTAAACTAATGCAATAGTACTGCCGATTCCTAACTCACGTAGCTAATATAATCATACTTTTACATGTGACACCCTCAACTCGAAATTCGTGAGCTAACTAATTTTATCACACTCAGTTAACTATTAGAGGTGATTATGAGATAAGATTACATTTTATTGTCGAATTTAATTAAGGGATAATTAAACTTGACACATTTGCAATTTATTAAATAAATTGAATTGAACACTAATGTATCGCTAGGACCCATCACTACATGACCTATGGTCGCACACAGGTGTATGTGTTTTCATGTTGCTTCCAAATCCCAATTTCATTGTTTCTTGTTGCAAACTTCAACATTCCCATCTAATGTTACCAAGAAACCAATGTTTTGTTTTCATCAGGCTTCTCTAGGACATAAACATCATTTTTTTCTCTGGAGTGCCCCCCTTATCCAACTCACCAAAGAATGGTTCCTTAAGTATTTATCCTTAATAATTTGATTCCATATTTCCCTTCCACTAATAGCTCTCCATAAAAAAATTATCAGCAGTGGTAGATTGAAATTTCCCATATTTCTTATACCTTAGCTACAAAAACATACCTATCTCGATATTGTCTCTAAGTTTGCAAAGTTGATTTTCCTTTTATTTTCATATCTAACCCATAGAAAATGCGGTATGATGGATTTTATCTTGTTGATGATAGAATTTGGAAGTTTGAAAATATGCATCCAATATATAGTGATATTTTTAAGCACCTCCTTAATCATAATGAGTCACCCACCCAAGGATAGTCACTTGAAAGACCATGACCTTAGTTTCTTCTCAATTTTTTTTAGCAACATTTCCCGATAACTGATCTCATAACAATTTAGCTTAATGAAAAAGACAATGTATCGAAAGCCATTTCCAAAGAAAGAGATTTTACCCCGAACAATATGGTTATCTCTTTCATCGAATATGCCTCATGTTCTGGTGATAATAGAGTAGAATTACCCTTTTTCATGATAATACTCGACGCTTCTCCAAATTTAGTTAAAATATGATGAAATTCCCTACATTTCACAATGGTTCCTTTCCCGAAAAAAAAGACTGTTGTTGACAAACATCAAGTGAGTAAGTGTAGATTGTATTGAGGGCCTGCACCTATTGATAATCCCCCTAGATCTAGCCTCTCAAATTCCCCTACTTAACCCATCAATCATAATCATGAACAATAGTTGTGACAGGATGCATCCTCGTCTTAACCCTCTAGACACCTGGAATAACGTAGATGAGACCCCATATATATATATATATATATAGATAGATAGAGAGAGAGAGAGAGAGAGAGAGAGAGAGAGAGAGAGAGAGAGATGTTTTTCGTTTCCAAAATACGAAAGGGCATGTATTGACATTTTAATGTGGAGATTGTGAATCATAAATAAAATATTTTAATGTCAACTATATCTCTAATACATAAAACAACGGAATGCAATATATATATATATATATATAACATTTTTTTAGTTGTTGATCAAAACCAACATATATCCATCTTAACTCGAAATGTACCAAGAGTAGAGAGGTGCAAACCTTTCCTCAAACATTATATTGAGAAAAAAAATTTGCATATTGAGAGATTTGGCACTTGGTAAAACCAGAATTAATATAGATCTATGTTGGTTTTAATAGAAAAATAAATAACCATTTTATTTATTTATGTTTTATATTTTACTAGACGATTATGAAAAATACGGTAATGCACAATTTAATATAAATTTAATGATGATAATGCTTTTAAAACCCATCAATTTTAGTTTTTTTTTTTTTTTTAAATAAACATATTAAATATTTTTAAAATTGTTATTTTTATAATTAAATATAACAAAGCAAATATCAAAATTATGATAGTTTTTGTAAACTGCTAGATCTTCTAAAATAATTAAGATAATAGGATGTACAAAATAGTTATATTATAAATTTGGCTAAAAACTTGTTTTAATATATTTAAGAATAGATTACTTTAAAATATATTCATTCTAAAAAATTTAGGGTTGGAGTATGTTTTATGATTGTTTTTGTTTGTAGAAGATTTCGAAGTAAGGAAAGATCTAGAGATGATTGGGAGGAGTGAAAGCTTACTTCTTTAAGGACCACTAGTAGGGTAATTCTGAGTGGCTTAGTTTTCCTTAAATAGCAATGATGAGTCAATCTACATTCACTAATAACAGCCAATAATATTTGCCCCATTATTGAATTGACAACTAAGTATAATATATTGTCCTTACTTAAAATCAATTTTATTTCTTATAAGATCAATATGTAAAGATAAAAATATTAATATGCAACTTTAAATTCCACAACATCTATAATACCATATAGTTAGCTTATTTTTCTTGTAACTTTTAAAATAACCTTTTTACTAGTACTTTTTAGTTTGAAGAATCAAATTCATTTAAAACATAAATATAGTTATCAACCAAAATTCATTTTATCTTATAATTTATCAAGAAAATCAAACCCTTAAATTGCAAACATTTATTTAAAATTAAAATAATTTACAAATAAAAATTTTAATTCATATTATAATTTAATAAATTTGAGTATAAAATAAATCTAACTTAAAATTTAATAAATATAAACTTAACACTCAATAAATCGAAACTAATTAATTATAAACAAATAACAAATTAGCCTCGGAAACTGAACTAATTAATTATAAACAAATAACAAATCAGCCTCGGAAAATTATCCAAATCTAAAGAAATTTTTGAAATAAATCATAGTTTTCAGAAATTTGATATGGGATTACTTCAGAATGATTTATACGTTACACATTTAAAAAACAAAAAGTAAAAATATACATTGAGCAGTCTCTTACGAAGAAGCAAAGTAAAAATATTACCAAATTGTCCATGGTCCTGTACAAATCAGCAAAGGCGTCTTTTTTTTTTCATTGGTTGGAACAAATTTGCTCATCAAATCTATGTGCCAAAGTCTACCGAAGGTTTATCATTGAAAATATACAACCAACCAAAAACCAGTGAAAAAAACGACAAAAATCAGTGTGCAGTTATGTATTACTGTCTTACGTTCCATTCCCCATCTTCTCGAACTCTGGGATTGCTACGGGGTAGCGATCAATACAGTGCAAGTTTTTCTATAGTTTCTTTAGATAAAATTTAGACTATCCACTATATATATTTTTTCACATACACAACAATATACACCATATTCCACTTGTAGGGTATGTAGTGACATGTTATCTTATGTGACTGCAAAATGCACAGTGCTCTATTTTCTATAGTTTCTTTAGAAAAAAATTTAGACTATCTTTTATGGAGTAGAAGAGTTTGTCCATAGAGATGGTACAATTGATCAGGGCACTAAGCTCAAATACCTCATGTATCAAAAATAAAAATTAGTGAAATTTTACTAAATGAAAGGCATAAGCTAAACCTTTCGTTGAAATTAGGCATCTGAACAGATGATTAAAATTACAATTAAAAGTTAGTAGAGATTTATTGTGGAGAGCATTAGATGCAGAGTTATTAAGTTTTCCACTTTTAATGTTACTTGTGACATGGGGAGGTCGAATCAAGAATATGGGATAGGAAATTACATATTTTGATCCAAAAAAATTGATTTCTTTGTAGTACTACTTTGTAATGGGGCAACAAATTTTTTGTCATAGTTTTCTATTAGGGTTTCTTGACACATATATCACTTAGATGCATAAAATAATAATTATAGTTCTACTTAAAGTACAACTTCCGATTTTTTCATCACATACATAAGGTATTATTGAAAATACTGTAAAACCAATTTTCCAAATCGAAAATATGCTTCAAATTTCAGCAGTACAATCCCAGATATGTATTTCATAATATTCTACAACCACTGTAACTAAGATTGACTATCCAACGATACTTTGAATTTTGAATACCAACCAATCCTTCAAGAAACCAACTAAACAATGAATACAAATAAAAAAAAACCCTTGTTATCATGTATTAAACCCTAACCTGCTTTCTCCTGGTTCATGGTGATGTCTAGCAAGTAGATCACTACAGGCCGAGGTTTGGTAAACCCTTATGATACGAGTATAGGAACATAATTCTATCAAATCCATGCAACATCACCACAAATAAGAATATTCTTACATAATTTGGATACGTTCGTCTAGGGTTTACTCTACAAGTAACAAGAGGTTCGCTTCCAAGGAAACTTTGATCAACGTGTGGTCCTTGATTAATTTGTTCAAGGTATACTGAAATTCATAGATGACTAGTAAACTATAAAGGTATTTAGTATTTGTGTGGCTCACCAGTCCTATGCCTCCTTTACATTGTTGAATTGGCCGGCTCAGGCTGGAATCGTAGAGATTATACAGGTAACAACAATATCATGCATGTAGGAGCAGCACCGGGACATAAAATTAGTGAGACGGTGGACCCCTACACACCCATGGCTCAACAATGAGGATTGTAGTCTATAGATACAATTTGATACAAATGAATAAAAAGAAGACCTCTAAAATCTGCTAAAATCTAGGGTGAATTTGATCACCCACATTCCATCTTTTGATAAGATAATTCCATGATTTTTAAGAGCTCGCAAACTAGGCTGATCAAGGAAGATATTGAGAACCATCAGTCGACATTCTCCCAACTAGATCAGAATACAGAAAAAAAGTGAAACAATAACAACATTCTCTGACCTTCGAAGAACCAATAGAAGAGTTAGTAACCCTTCCCTATAGAGGTGAAGCTAACCCTACCCTCGATTTCCAGAATGGTAGAGGGAGAAATAACCCCTAACCAATTCCAGTTTCGAAAATCGGGGCGATTAGAAACAAATTTGAGATGAAATGGGGGCGATTAGAAAAAAATATGACCTAGAAACCAAGTGAATCTGGGTTAAATGTTTATTTGCGCTTATGTTTTATTGGCTAAAATATAATAATTATCTATTTTTTAAATAATTTTTGGGTTAACTATAGAAAAGGGGTGCCCCTCCAAAATATAAAACTCCTTAAATTTCACCCATGGGCTAAGATTCACCCTAAAATTTTCTATGTCATCCACTCATCATCCATGGCCTGTATCTTTGCAACACTAATTTCCATAGGGCCTCATCCCTATATAATTTAAAGAGTATGTCATTCTCACTCCCATTGTTACTGTGTGTGTGAGGATCTCTTCATTCTAAAAGCTCATGATCTTAAGGTATATCCTATTTTAGGAACTAGGATAGGGAGAGACTTGAGTTGTAATCTGTTCGGGGTCTAAGTATGGACCTATACAAGTTGGAACACCACTTCTTTATACATGTCCTTATTTATAAACATCCCTTCTAGGAACTGAGGCATATGCACACTAGAAGTGGGAACAACATGCAATGCAAAAATAACATTGATTAGAAAAATTATGTATGTAGGAATGCATTTGTTGCTTCTTTATAAAATATGATATTCTTAGTCAGCCTAGAAATGTGGAACGATGAACCACATTAGTTGGTTTGAAACGTCAACCTAATCCTAATGATGTGATTTATCCAAAAGTAATTTCATCTACATTATGGATCACAAAATTCTTAGATCTAACCTTAAGCCTATATCGACCATCAATGGGTTAGTACCCGAAGCTATAGCTTTTTCTCCCCCAACAACCACCCCCCCCCCTCCTCGAAAAACCAAATAATGGGCATCTAGTTAACATCGCTAAACATCAATTATAGATAGTGCTAATCAAAACCATCACAACGTACATGATCATCTAATGAAGGAAGCATGGATGTTGGTACTGATAGTTAACTATATGTTGGCTAGGGAGATGGAACTAGCTCAGATGTTGGGTCTTAAACTGAAATTGGTTCAATGGGCGCAAGGTAATTGACTCGGCCAACTCAATCGACATTTACCTTAGAATCTACTACTGGTGCTGCCTCTTGGACCACTTAATTTGATGTAGAATCACTAGCTTTTGGCCTTGCTACCTTTCCTGATCCCTTTCCTGCTACTCGGTATTGATCTATAACCTGGTCAACTGAGTAATCTACTTACTCTAAAGAATCAATAGCTAAGGCTATGGGCTAGCTTGGCTTATATGGTTGTGGGATTTAGGCTTAGATGTTAGATGGTGATGATTTATAGCTCATTGGTATGCATGGCTTTGCTATCTATGGGTATAGATCTTCGATTCGATCATGAAGGCCAAATTCGTTATCTCGATCCCTAAGACCAGGCTCTACATCTCATTCACAAACTAAAGAAACTGGATATTTATCACGAAGGTAAGAATTTGGTGCTTCAACTACTTCTTCAACTATACAATCAACCGAATAAATTAGATATACATATGCATAATTAGGAAATTTTATCTGAATAGACATAACTAAATCCATGGTTACACATAAAATCTCCAAAGGGAGTACATGATACATTTATGAAATATCTCAAACAGGTGCATTAAATCATCAATCTCGGCATAAAAAATGTTTTAGTATGACATAAATTGTGTAATTTGTAGGGATTTAAAACTAATTTCCAGTTAGTACAAAGGCATATTATGAATGTAAGAAGTGCACTTTTTAAGTACAAATTTCTATGAGAAAACTATGATTGCAATTTGTGGTACAAATAGATCTGCTAGGAAAGTTTCCCAGAAACCACTATTAGAGCATTGCACACATCAGTGCTCAGCCTAAGCGGGGTACAAATAGATCTGATAGGAAACTTGCCTAGAAACCACTATTAGAGAATTGTGCGCATCAGTGATGTGCATAAGAAAACTCATTAGTATCTTCACAGTACCACCACTAATAGCATAGGAAGGTAAGGAAATTATCAGTTGAATCAGTTCACTCCCTTAATATCATGAAAACAACATATCCACATTCTTCCATTATGAAAATGAGTGTTCAATTTTTTTCCTTTTAAATGCAGAGAATGTTACCTCACTTTCTAGAGTTGATTTAGTTTTTGTAAATGCCAGACCTGGAATCGATAGCACTCTAGAGAGCTCTTTTGGAAGTAATAAATGAAATCTTATACAATATCCTATTGCATGTACCTCAAAAACGTTTTTCAGTCTCTCTTCAAACCAAAAAATGCTCACCTCTAACATCGAGTTTTCCACAGGTCTCCAAAGATGAGTAACCCAATCACAAATGTGTGAATGACGTTCCTTTTTTCAGCATACAAAGACAAGCAACCCAATCACACCTTTATGAACAGACCAGAAGAAGTTGAATCTATCTTGCATTATGTTTTGTTATCCTCTTGCTCTCAAGCAATTTGAACATCACAGAGCATCCAGTTTATAGGTGTATACAATTAGACAATGATTTTGTAAACCCCATAGTGGGTCAAAGTTGACGTCAAGTGTTCCAAGCATCTTTAAGCTACCAACTCTATGAAATTGTCTCTGTCAAAAATCACAAGAGAGATTTGAATTGTGCAATAACTATAATTTATCAGATGAAACAATACCTTGCAACCCCATTTGATGAAGACTATTTCAAGCATTGATTTATAACTTTTATGCATGAAAGACCATTCCACAAGCATATGCTCTCTAAGTTAAGCAAACTAGTTGGATCAGTTTTGATCACCTTTGTGAAGTAAAGAAGAGACTTCACATCACTAATTTTATTCCACACGCCCGCATCATATTCCCTTATCGAAAATGTCCCTAAATCAAAATGTGGGACTTCCACCCAAGTAGGGTCATAAATATTGGAGGGTGCACAGACAAAGCAAGAAAATTACATTACAATCCTTTCAAATGAGAAATATAGAATTACCACACATACCTCGGGGTGATTATCACCACTTGCACCCCATGATCGATCATCTAGTCTAGCTAATAAATGCATTGGAGGAGCATTTAGGTTGGAAGACATCTTCCCCACACTTGATTGTGAAAAGAGCTATCGAAAACTCGCAATTGTATTTCTTCCCCCTTTGATTCAATAAAACTCCTTCTACCCCTAGTACTTTCCCCTTACCATGTATTGGATATTGATATGTAACATGAGCATCAGACACAAAAGCATGATCACTAAGGTCAGACTCTCTATCACGATCATCTAGTTCTTCATCTGGAACATCTGGCTCTTCAAACTGAAATGTGGGACACCCAAAAAGGTAGGGTCATAAAGATGATCATAAGAACGATCCTATTTATGATGAAAAATATGGATGTAGGAGTACTTGATTTGGACAAGTCTGCTAGACATTAGATGAAAAAATCGAACCACAATGGATGACAAAGTTGCTTCTACTGAGACACACATTTAAAGAGGCAATAAAACATAAAAACCCCTAAAATCCACGGGAGAATTCAACCATAGATTCAATTTCCATTATTGATAGAGGGAGAAATAACCCGTGAATATTCTACATGTGTCAACTTTGATTATGGTTTCAACTCCACCAATCACAAAAGAGCTCTCATTTTTCATTATTAGTATTAGATTGGTTTGTGTAACTTTTTTTTTCTTCAAATTTCACAACATATTTCGTTCTTCATTTATGTAGCCTTCTTATTCCAAATAGATATCTGATATTTGATGCACTGTAAATGCTTCTTAGCAATGTCCTTCAACAATTTTCCTCTTGGTATTTCAATTGATAATGTTCATCTTTTTCATTAAATTCTTAATATAAAGACTCCATCATATGTAATATATCATCAAGATATTATTGGGGATTATCTCCCCGTGAGGTAATTCATTGATCCAGGTGTATATTAGTGGGCCCCCATCTATTCCACCTATACCTCCAGTCAGTTTAATTAGTTTCTTTGTTTATAGCAACATTTACTATTTTTAGTAGTTTTTCGGGTCCTGAAATTTTGGAGCATTTTTTACCCCCTAAACGACGTTTTTTTAGTTCTGTAGTAGACCTGTAGTCATAGGTAGGGTCCTGCTCAAAATCCTGTACTACTCATAGAGATATTTTCTATTATATATTGTAAGCACCAAACGAAGATAATATGACCAAGTTATGACCCCACGAAGTTGGCTGCCCAACTAACCCCAACAATGACCACAAACTCTTGGCATTCCATATCTTGGGATTAGGTTTTTGGTTTTTTAGGGTTTTACCATGTTGATCAATAATAAAAAGGCCCTTGAGCCTCATTGTAACACAGTTCAAAGGCATGTAGCCTCCACATCTCTTTGCATAGATAAGCTACAATCGCTCGAGCTATTTTATTTCCATTTTTTCTGTAGGCCTATTTCAAGTATACGATATTAATGAAATGAAGTTTTATTTATGCAGCATATTTGCGTTTTTTTGTATTTCTATATTTTATTTTTTTCCTACATAATTATGGATCAGTGGTATCAGAGAGGTCTACTCTTTCTCGATATTTCTTTGTATGTCCCCAACAAGATGAAGGTATAAGGAGTTTGGGCTGGATCTGGTTGAACCTTTGCAAGATTATCCTTGCAAACCCCGACGAACTCCCATGGTAGAAGAAAATAAAGACGAGGGAGAAAGAGATCCTATAAAAATATTGCTCGAGGAGGCCCTCGCGAAATAGAGGAATGCAATGATGGATAAATTTGCACATATCCTTCGACAACTACCCACCAGTGATGCATCTTCATCTGAAAACCACTCTAGAGGCACCACTCCTTTTAAGGTACAAGTTAATTTCAACATTCCCCTATTTGAGGGCCAAATAAATGTAGACATCATAGATAGATGGTTAAATCTATTAGAAGGACATTTTTTGGTTCATGACTTTTCAAATCGGGAAAAGATTAATTTTTCACTCCTCAAAGCTGCCCCCCATGTCAAGGACTGGTGGTAAACCTACTGTGAGAAAAATGACAAGAGGGAATTCTGCGTATTCTCGGCTGAAACCACTTGGATGTAGGTTTTAACCCTATACATATATTATCCACAGACGAATCTTAAAAATAGAAAATAAACAATAGCGAGAGCATAAAACAGAAAACAGATATACATAGAGATTTTCCCCTCGATCCCAAATTGGGACAACCAGCTTGAGTTTTCATTATATTCCTTTTAGTGTTACAAAAAATATATATACATGCTGAAGCATATATAAACCCCAATCCATTAACCATGGATTAGAACATAACTATATTTCCCTTGACCAGATCTACAAAATACCAGGGCCGAAAACCATCATGCCCCAAAAACCATGTGAAAACCCATGCACAAAACCATGGATGGGTCTGCCCACCGTAAAATAGGGTCCAAATTTTTTTTCCCAGGGTGCTACCCTGGACCCTGAACAGGGGGGGCTATCACCCCCCCTGTGACCCCCCTGCTGTTCCCGGTGCAACGCAAAGGGAGTACTATCGCCCCCCCCCCCCCCCGGTGCATGAATAGTCATGGAAATAATATAACACATACCAACATTCTCCCACTTGTTGTTTTATTTCCGTAGGGGGCCATAGGAGAACTCAGTCATTAGCCCAGCTTTGCAACACCCATTGTTTCTCTACACCAAGAAAACTTCTGAGTGCTCACAGACTTCATCAATGCATCTACAACATTCTTCAAAGTGTCCACCTTTACCAGCAACACCCTTTTAGCCTCAACCATATATCTCACAAATTGATATTGAACATCAATGTGCTTTGTCTTTGAATGATAAGTAGGGTTCTTAGCCAATAAAATTTCACTTTGGCTATCACAGTCTATCCTTATAGCTTGTTGCACCAACCCCATGCTTGAACACAATCTCTGCAACCAAACTGCTTCCTTGCTTGCATGAGTGGCTGCCATGTATTATACCTCTATAGTTGAAAGAGCCACTATAGACTGTCTTTTACTCATCCAACTGACTGCACCTCCAAATAGGCTAAACACATACCCACTTGTAGATCTTCTTTGGTCTAGATCTCTAGCTCAGTCTGCATCAAAAAAACCATGAATTTCCAACACTCTTTCCAATCTTGGTCTTCCCTGGTAGCACAAACCATAGTAACTAGTGCCATGCAAATATCTAAAAACCCACTTCACTGTTATCCAATGCTCCTTCCCTGGGTTTGACATAAACCTGCTCAATACTCCCACTGCATGTGCAATGTCTGGTCTAGTACAAACCATTTCATAGATCAAGCTACCCACTACACTTGTATATGGAACACGGGACATATCCTCCTCATATTCTTGTGTCTTGGGACACTGTTCAGCAGAAAACTTTACACCTACAGGAATCAGAACATTCACTGGTTTACTATCCTGCATATTGAACCTCTGCAATATAGTCTTGACGTACTTCGTCTGGTTTAACCAGAGCTTCCTATTTGCCCAATCTCTCCTAATTTCCATGCCCAAAATATAGTTTGCATCACCAAGATCCTTCATGTCGAATTTGGAGAACAGTTGGGTCTTCAAATCTTGGATAATTTCTTTGTCATTTCCAATCAACAACATATCATCCACATACAAGACCAAATAAATAACATGGTCACCAACTAATCTAAAATAAACATAGTAGTCTTCCTTGCTTCCACAGGTGAGAGGCCAAGTCCACAATATATAGGTATCAAATTTACATTACCACATCCTTGGTATTATTTAACTTGTCTAGAGACTTCTTTAACACATATATTTCACTTCTTCCTCTTTTCTGTAAAGCCTTCATGTTGTTTCATGTAGATCTCCTCTTGAATCCCCATGGAAGAAAATTTTTTCTTCCATCCATATGTTCTACCTCAAAATCCGTGCGGCGACCATGAGATAAAAGTAATCTAATAGAAGTAACTTTGGCAACGGGAGAAAAAATATCACCAAAATCAATTCTCGGCACCTGGGAATAACCTTTTTCTACCAACCGAGCTTTGTATTTCTCCACCTTGCCTTCTACATTCATCTTCTTATTAAACACCCATTTTCTCCCGATGGGCTTCCTTCCAGCCGGCAACTCCACCGGATCCCATGCCTCATTTTTGTGCAAGGATGCCATTTCATCAACCATGGCCTCCTTCCAGAGTTTTCCATCCTCTGAATCTACTGCCTCCACGCGGATTACAGGATCATCTTGTCGGTTATATTTAAAGCAAAATTTGAATAAGCAGATGGACTATGCAACTTCTGATTTGTCTTCTTTCACAGATTGATATTCTCATGTTTGAGTTGTGTGCTCTTCACCTCTTACGAGTCTTCATTGTGAATCGGTTCATCCTCCTTTAGCTCAAAATCTATCTTCTCAAGTTCTTTTGGTAGGAATTCATGTTTAACAACATCTTTCACCTCTCTAAGCAGCACATCTTAGTTGTACACAACCTTCCTTGTTTCGGGTTCCAAGGCTTGTAACCCTTTAAACCATCCTTATACCTAATAAGATGCAACTCGGTTATTATCCAATTTGATCCTTTGCTCATTTGAAATGAGACAGAGAAATATGGAGGTCATAATGCAATGAATTTTTCAAGGGAGACAGTGTCACTTCGGCTAGGGTGGTAGTTGTATTGCTACCTATTGCAATAACCAGACTGTCCCACGAATCTGGTAGAGAACACAATAAACTGATGTACTTATCATCATCTAAGATTTTAATATCAATAGATGATAGCTAGCTTACCACAGTATTGAAGGCTTTCAGATGCTCTGTCACCGAGTCTCCATCCTTCATCCTCGGGTTATACAGATTTTTCCACAGGAACAATTTATTCACCAGAGACTTAGATTGGTACAAAGTCCCTAGCTTTTCCCATAAAGTCTTTGTCGTAGCTTCCCTAGATACATTCAACAATACTGAATCTGAGACATACAACTGTATTGTGCTCTTTGCCTTCCGATTCAGCTTCTTCCAGTCTTCATCTGACATTGCCATTGGTTTAGTACCCGGAACTATCGTGATCCATTGATCTTTATCCACTAGCAGATCCTCCATATTGAGCTTCCACAACTCAAAAATATGACCATTAAATTTCTCGATCTCTATCTTCCTGCCGCTCGCCATCTTCTTTCAGTGCAAGAATCAATCACGCAGATCTCCCACTGAACAGGGTCTACCACAGGCTCGAGAAAAAACCCCTCAGCAGCAAAGGCATCCCCTTGAAGCCGAAATAGCTCTGATACCAAATTTAGGTTTTAACCCTGTACAGAAATTATCTGCAAATAAATCTTAAAAACAAAAAATAAACAATAGTGAGAGCATAAAACATAAAACATATATACACAGGAGATTTTCCCCTAGATCCCAAATCGAGACAACCAACTTGATTGTTTATTATATTCCTTTTAGTGTTACAACACATATACATACATGCCTAAGCATACATAAACCCCGATCCATTTACCCTGGATTAGAACATAACCGTAGTTCCCTTGACGAGATCTACTAAATACCGGTGGCCGAAAACCATCATGCCCCAAAAACCATGTGCAAAACCATGGGCGGGTCCACCTACCGTAAAATAGGTTCCAAAATTTTTTTCCCAGGGCACTGCCCTGGATCCCGAACAGGGGGGGCTACCGCCCCCCCTACTTTGCTTGGCGCAATGCACAAGGGATTCTATTGGCCCCCGTGCGTGACTAATCATGGAAGGAATATAACGCATACCCAACATTGGAATAATTTTTGAGACGCCATCAAGGGACTATATTACCCTGTGGGGAGCTATGAGGAGAAGTACATACAATGGAATATGTTATGGAAACAAAGGGATGAATATTTGTATGAGATGATTAATATGTTCCAAACCTGCACAAAAAGTTGGGTATCAAATATTCGAAGAATCATTTGGTGCTTAAGTACCACAGTTGTTTGCATAGATACATCTAGGAGGAAATGGAGTTTCTCAACATCTCTTCACTTGGTGTAGCATACCGGTATGCTACCAAGATTGATCATAAATTCAAATAGAAGAAGCGAGAATTTGGATCTGTGAATCAAAAGCAAGGGAAAGGAACCCCTAATCCATAAAATAAAGTACAAATCCAAGGTGGCGCACCCTAGGAAAACCCACCGAAGCTACAAGAGAATAAGAACACCATGAAGCCAAATAAGGACATGGGAAAGTGGTGTGACTTCCATAAGAGCTCCACTCACAACATAGGTGAGTGTAGGGCCAAGCAGTCATTAGTGTCCAAGATAAAGGCTTTCAAATCAGATGCATGTTTCAACTCTAATTTAGAACCCGATAAGAAGAATGACAAAGGGAATCATATTATCGATGTAGAGACTAGTGCTACAGTTGCCACGACCAATATCTAGAAGGAGGAACCCAAAGATCCAGAGGAGGTGGAGTACCTCTTCCATTCCCAGATGTGGGTGAATGGTTCTTGACTGTAGTTCATTATCGAAAATAGGAGCCAAAATAACCTCATTTTAGTAGAGGTCGTGAAGCAGTTGTTCTTGATGACCACATCACACCCACAACCATACACCATCCAGTGGCTTTACCAAGGACATGATCTCTACGTCATCCAACAGTGTCACCTTCACTATAGCATCAAACCCTTCAAGGACGAGGTATTATGTAATGTTGCTCCTCTTGAAGTTTGTGATGTATTATTAGACCAACAATACTTGTGGAAGTGACATGTTGTTTGTGAGTCTAGGCCTCGCACTGTTATTGTTACTTTAAGTAATAATTTGTATAATATATCAGAGGTAGCACCACCTACCACCATCTCTTTAAGAATTGCAAATAAATGAAGTAAGCTCATTTCCCAAACCAGGAAATTTGTTTTCCTTATGATTTTCCCTTTGGGAAATAAGAAGATTGTGGCCACGACCTTCAAACAGGGCTTCTCTGCACGAAAAAAGAGATGACAAGGTCTTGGAGGAGTACGTAGAAATCTTCACCTTTCCCGTAGGGGTGCCTCTACACTGTTATGTTGATGACTCTGTCGATATGACCCCAGTAGAGCCACTACCCAATGGAACAATCTATCAGCGCTTTGTTCTGGAGAACAACAAAATCAAGAAGCAGATTCAGGAGCTGCTATAGAAATGTCACATTTGACTGATCTCATCACCCTATGGGAGCCCAATTGTGTTGGTGCAAAAGAAATATGGGACTTGGAGACTCTGTATTGACTATCAAGTGTTGAACAAGATCATTGTCCGGAATAGGTATCTAAACCCATAGATTGATGACCTTCTATATGAACTTAAGGGGGAAAATATTTTAGTAAGATTGACTTGAAGTTTGGTTATCACCAGGTACCAATCGAACCCTCCAATGTGTGGAGGACTTCCTTAAAATCCAAGGAGGGACTTTCTAACAGCCTTCGACCGTATGTTCCACCATTACTAGACACATCCGACATTGCAGAACTACTCACACCAACAGAGTTAAACCCAAAATGCATGGAACAAACCACAACTAATAGGATCATGGACACACAAATCAAGAACAACCACCAACATATGATCCAACTATATCGAGTTGTCAAAGCAAACCAACTCCTTCACCAGGGCAAGTGGCTCACCAGGGACCAGGTTCAACAAAAATTTCCTCACCTCATGGAGGCTCTGCACGCAATGGCATCCATTTCTTCCTAAGGGGGGAGGAATGATCCAGGTGGATATTGGTGGCCACCCACCTATTCTACATATACCTCCAGTCAATTTCATCATTTTCCTTGTTTATATTAGCATTTACTACTTTTAGCTTTTTTTGGGTCCTGAACTTCCACAACAGTTTTGACCCCATAATGGTGTTTTTTTAGGTCCTGTTAGGTTCCTATAATAATAGGGTTCATAATTTTGAATTGATTATTTTTTGGTCTTGTAATATTGTACATAATTTTCTTTCTACAAAGGTTTTCCCATATTAAAAAATGTCAAGAAGGCAAGTCCTAAAAGAAAAATCAAAGGACTAAAAGAAAAATATCAAAAAAGAATATAAAGTATAGACCCTGCCAAAAAAGAGATAAAAATAGATCCTAAAAGTGATGCAAATTCAGATGCCACTACATTTACTTTAATATTGTGTGCAAATTTTCAAAAATTCCACAATCCATGAGGATCAAACAGTTTAATCTTGATTCATTCATGCTTTAAATTTCATGCTGACAATTACAGAATAAAGATCTAGCCAAACCATTTAATCTTGGTAGATCATTAGTTAGGTAGAGAATAATAATGAGCTCATTAGTTCAATCTGAGCCATTAGAAGTTATAAGGTTAGAAGTAGAATATTTTTATTATAAAATAAAAATAAAAGGGGTCAACAAGCTTAAATTCACCCAATAAATGAAAAAAAAATGTTAGGGTAAATGATGGGTAGGTAGAAGAGTGTTGCAAGGCATGGAAAACATAAATTGGCTGATTTCATATTACTAAATTCCTTCTAAAATCATTTCCCCTTATAAAATATTCCTTTCCCTTCATTTTAACCTCTCCCCTTCCTAAAAATATATTTCCCCTTGAAAATAACTTTTCCTTTACTAAAATTCCCATTTTTCATTAAAAACATGCAAAAACCCACTTTTTGCATAGTATGAAATGTTTAAATAAATGTCGGGCTCCATTGAAAAATCCCTCCCCGATGTTATTTTAACTCATCCCTAGTGCATTTTTAACATCACACATTCATATTTTATTAACCCGCATTATTATATTAAATCCTTGTTTTATACCTTTACCCCATATTATATTAATTCCTGCTTAAATATATTTCTCCAAACCCTTTATGTTAGCTTAATATCTAGTTTTTGTTTTATTAAAAGCCCTCCCATTACAATAACCCCGGGTCTAACTTATTATGTTAAAGTCTCGACCCACATATATACCATGCTAACCCCACTTTATAATATAAACCCAGGTCCCACTTTAAATAACCCCATCACATGTATTACTCCTGATCCCAAATATCATTAGCATATAGCTTATATTATAAAATTTCACAGTACAACAATAGTAGTTCTTCACAAGCTGGAAATGGAGGAAATAAAATAGAGGTTGGTATGGATGATTACTTAAGGGATATGACTACCATGGGGACAATGTTGTTAGATGCATTCCAAAACGATGATCAACTAGGGGATGATGCTCATATCACTGGCACCTTTTTCAAAAGCTTTAAATTTGCTTCCACTACCCCTCTCTTTTGTTGGAAATACTGAGAGGGCGAGTGAATCAGTATTCCTTTCAATTAGAGCATTAGTTAATCTTCAATTATTATCAGTGTTTGTAAGATGATAGCAGCAAACAAAAGGAACACAAATAACACAGTTTTTAAGGTGGAAACCCACTCCGGGACAAAAACCACCCAATGTTTTTCTAATAATTCTTTAATATTCAACTCCAATTGAAAATAAAGCTCCAACTTCCTAGAATAAAGAAAAAAATTCTTATCCAACTCCCATTGGATGGACGCTCCAACGCCCAAGATTCTTCAGTAGTCAACTGAACGGATGCCCCAACACACAATGAGCTACAACTCACCCTAGCACCACCCTACCACCCTATAGAAGAATAAAAGAAGAATGGACTCCCATACCAAGGAAAATGGTCCACTTTACAATGATATAGAATGATGTAGAAGAAGAAGACACACTAGACCATAACCCCAACTATGACACAACCACCTAATTATGATCCTAGACCTCGAGACACTGCCTCTTCAACTCTTGGTAGATAGACACTAGAACAATTTTTACAATAATGTATTTACAATGACTTAGTACAATGATACCTTTACAGTGACTGTATGCAGTGCTTCCCACTTGAAGACTTCATGTGATGAACTTCTTGCTGCTCTTCTGCACCTTGGTTTCTACTCTTGTCATGCTACCCTTTGCTACACCTTCCTTTTCTTTGCTGCACTAGAAAGTCCCGTCCTTTGTAGCCCTTGACAACACATGATCTAGCATTTTCTTGCCTTCTAGGAGCTCGATATTGAATCTAGTGTATCTCTGTTATTTCAAATCCCCAATATCTGATTTTTAGTCATTTATTATTCCTTTAAGTCGTCTTTCTAATGCCACAGGTCTGACCCAATTTTGATTCTTCAAGAGAGAGTTATGCCCAATCTCTCACAATGCCCTAATTATTGACTGTTTCAGTAGAGTGAATTTTTACGACATGCCATGTGTCACTTTTTCTTCATTTGGCTCTAAAATTGATAGAGAAACAACTAAATTCTGTGCACTATCTTCCACTTCTTACAAAATTCCAATCCGATACTCAGAGAGAGAGTTATGACGATTTTCCCAAGGTCACTTCTTTAAGATGAATTTCAGGAGCCTGCAAAAACACTGACTTCCACAGATCATATCTCCGAAAATGTTACACACATTGATTTAAAATTTTCACAGGAGCTTCCTTTGGATTTCAGCTTTGCCTCATAAAAATTTCAGCTTCTGAACCTTCGTGGAAAAAAATTTAAAGCGAAAATTCCACGATGACCTGTTTCATATGGCGAAATCCCTTGCATAAGGAGGATATGAGGATCACAATTTTTATAAATGCTTAGGTTGAGAGGGGCTTCAACAAGTGAACATGGGATGGATTTTAGGAGCTTAAAAAATATTAATGATGACTTTTCAATGACCCATGCCACAACACCATGGGGTTTTAGTCCCCTAACTGGGGTTACAAACTTCAAACATGAATATCTCTCAAACCGTGAAGAATTACGTGGCGTGCCATATATCAACGGAAACATATCGAAAAGAAGAAAACATACAAATCATTCTTGACCTAGAATATAGTAATTTGATAGGTAAAAATTCCCATGAAATATTGGGATAGCCCCTGGTGTTGCTTGGGTTGACATCAATGAGAACTGTTGATCAACAACCTCCCCCTTTGGCATTGATGGCAACAAAAGTACTCCCCCTGCGATCATGACACCTCGTCCTACAACATTCTCTCCCTCTTTGACATCAATGGAAAAGGGAAACTCCCCAAGACACACAACCATCCTGCATACCTGTACACACTTCCACTCCCCCTTTATATTATGAATAAGGAAAATCTAATGAGAACTTGGGAGAATCCCAAGCTTCTGGCGAAGATATTCAAATGCTTCACGAGGTAAAGGTTTAGTGAAGATATCAGCGATTTGTTCTTTTGTACCAACATACTCAAGTTTGATATTATTTTCAGTGACTTGTTCTCTAACAAAATGATATTTGATTGGAATGTGTTTTGTTTTTGAATGCATGACAGGATTCTTGGAGATGTTGATGGCACTAGTGTTGTCACAGAATATGGGAATAGGCTCACTAAATTGTACTTGAAGATCTTGCAAATTTTGTTTCATCCAAAGGACTTGAGTACAACATGATGCTGCTGCAATGTATTCTGCTTCCGCTGTAGATAACGAGATTGAAGTTTGATTTTTTCTCAACCATGATACGAGACAACCACCTAGATAGAATGCTGCTCCACTAGTACTCTTACGATCATCAACGCTTCCTGCCCAATCTGCATCTGTAAAGGCTTGAATAATGAGATTGTTACCCTTGGGATACCACAAGCCATATTCTTCTGTGCCCTTTAGATATCAAAGAATTCTTTTGACGGCAATAATATGTGATTCTTTTGGTGCTGCTTGGAATCTTGCTACTTGTCCAACTGCTTGCATAACATCTGGCCGAGAGGCTGTTACATATAGAAGACTACCAATCATAGATCTGTACAACCTCTGATCAACATCCTTAGAAGAGTCGTCTATGCTCAATTTGAAACCTGTTACCATCGGAGTAAGGACGGGTTTTCAATCTTCCATTTTGAATTTCTTGAGCATTTCCTTGATGTACTTGGCTTGACATATAAATATTCCTTTCTCTTGCTGAGATATTTGAAGCCCTAAGAAGTATGTCAGCTCACCAAGTAAAGACATCTCGAACTCACTTTGCATCTTTGTAGAAAAGTTCTTACTTAGTCGATCATCATTGCTACCAAATATTATATCATCCACATATACCTCAACGATTGTTAAATTATCTTTATCTATTTGTACATAAAGATTGTTATCAACAGTACCTTTCTTGAACCCTTGTTGACATAGATATCCATCAAGACGAGCATACCATGCTATGGGAGCCTGCTTGAGACCATATAGAGCCTTCTTTAACTTGCAAACATATTCTTGTTTTTCTAATAGTAGAAAACCTTCAGGTTGTTTGATGTAAACTTCTTCTTCTAATTCTCCATTCAAAAATGTTGACTTAACATCCATTTGGTAGACTTTGATTTTTCTTGAACTTGCATAGGCAAGAAACATTCAGATGGCTTCCATTTTGGCAACTGGTGCAAATGTTTCATTGAAATCAATTCCTTCCACTTCTGCATAGCCTTTGCAAACCAATATTGCTTTGTTTCTGGTAACCTGCCCATCTTCATTCAATTTGTTCCTGAACACCCATTTAGTCCCAATGACATTTTTATCTTTTGGTCGTGGAACTAATTCCCAAGTGTTATTCTTCTCGATTTAATCCAATTCTTCATTCATAGCTGCTACCCAATGTTCATTCTAGCTGGCTTCCTCAAAACTACTAGGCTCAAAGGTTTCTAGAAAAGCAATGTGAGCTTGTTGTGATGAACGAAGCTGTCGACCTTCATTTATGTCACCAATGATTTGATTTGATCGATGGTTATTTTGAATCCATTGTTTTGTTCTCCTTGGAGGAGCTTCTTGTTTTTTTTTTGGTATATCTTGATGATCATTATTTACTTCTTCCTGGTTGATAGTTGCTTCTTGTTCTAGAATTTTATCTGTGTCTTTTTCAACCTCTTTCTCAAGTTTCAAAGATTCTAGATCCTCATCATTATTCGCTAGAACACCATCTTCGTCAAATGTAACATTTATGCTCTCCACTATCTGTTTTTTTCTTAGATTATAACATTTATAGGCCTTTCTTTTGCATGAGTAACCAACAAAGATACCTTCATCAACACGTGATTCAAACCTACCCAAATTTTGATCTTCTCTTTTTATATAACATTTGCTTCCGAAGATTTTGAAATACTTTACATTAGTTGGTTTTCCTTTCCATAATTCATATGGGGTCTTGTTGCAATTATTTCTAAGAAGACTTCGGTTGATAATGAAGACTGCCATATCAATTGCTTGAACCCATAATTTTTCATCTAATTTTGAGTCCTTCAACATTTTTCTACCCATTTCCTGTATGGTTCTGTTCTTTCTTTTAGCAACTCCATTTTGCTGAGGTGTTCGTGCTGTTGAAAATTATCTTTTTATTCCATTTTCATCACAGTATTGTTGAAATAATTTGGAAGTGAATTCTTCGCCATTATCTGATCTTAGACACTTTATTTTCAAATCAGGTTCATTTTTGACCAACTCCTTGTAGATATTAAAGAACTCAAATGCTTTAGATTTTTTCTTTTGGAAACTGACGACTGCCATCTTGGTATAGTCATCTATCATTAACATGAAATATAATTCTCCATCTAAGCCTTTTTTTCTCATAGGACCACATAGATCAATATGTATAAATTATAATGGATGTGATGCAAAGTGTTCCTTTGTTTTAAATTGGACTTTGTCTTCTTGCCGTGCCGACAAGCCTCACATAGTGTGTTGGAAGGTTTTGAGATTTTGGCATTTCTGGTACTGCTTCCTTTTTGCTTATCCTAACAAGATTATCAAATTTTATGTGACCCATTCGTCTGTGCCATAACTAGCTTTCATCTTCTTTAGCTAGTAGACATGCTTTAGTTGCTTCATCTAGAACATATATGTTTTTTGGAGCTCGACTTGCTATAGCCACAATTTTACCATACCTGCCTTCCTGATTTCACATTTTGTGGAGTTTAATAGCATTGTGTGTCCTTGATCACACATTTTTGCAACACTAAGCAGATTTTGATTCATGTTTTCAACCAATAGAAAATTCTTGGCTATAACATCTTTGCTTTCGAGAGTGACGGTACCTGATCCTATAACATTTGAACATCCATCATTTCCAAAGGATATAGTTCCATCCTTCTTCTCTTTCAGAGATACAAATTTCCTTCTATCTCTAGTCATATGCGTTGAGCAACCACTGTCAACATACCACACATCTTTATTGTTTTGAGCCTTGAGAGTGAGAGCACAATTATCAGTCTTCTTCTTCTTCCATGTTCATTCTTTTTATGGCTTCGAAGATTCTTCTGAAGGATTTTCAAGTCTGCAGTCTTTGGCTATGTGTCCAAAGTTATGACATTTGTAACATTCCATGTTATTTCTTAAATTTTCAAATCAATTGATATTTTGTTGAGCCCTGGGAAGTTCATATTTGAAGGATCTCCTGGAATTGTATTGATTCCTAGGGTACATGCGACATTCTACAGCTTTATGACTAAATTTTCCACATGAATCACAATAGCCATGAAAAATATGTTGGTACCTGGATGGAAATATTTGTTGAGGAATCGTCTTCCAAGGATGTGCTTGCGAATCTTGTCCAATGAAGTCTACATGCATGTCAGATCTCATAGGTTCATTGTATTTTGTTGTAGAAGGTCCTGCTTCTTATTCTTTGTAACCAAGGCCAATTCTGTCATTGTAAGATCGTTGATTGTTGATGATTTCTTCCAATGCCCATAAGCTGTTAGCATAGTTTTGGACAGTTTTTCCCTTCTTCACTTCCTTACACAGCGAGACTACTTTGGATTCTAATGCTTCCCTTTATTGGTTTCTTTCTTCCAACTTCTTTTGAAGTGAATCTTCAATACATTTGTGTTCTTCAAATTCAATTTTGAGACCTTGAACTTGTTCTTAAAGAGTATTGGAATGGATCTTCTCTACCTTGAGCTCCTTTATAAGCTTGACTGCTTCCTTAGAAAATTCTTCTATGGTCAATCCTTCTTCTTCGTTGTTTGATTCCTCTTGTTTACTGTGCTTGGCCATAAACAATACTCTCTCATTGGATTCTTCTTCGTTTTCATTATCTTCATCGGATGATGAGTTATCTTCTTTAGAGAGAAATTTCCTTTTGGATCTTTTCTTTTTGAATTTCTTAAAGCCTTTCTTTCCTTTTGAGTTTCCATCACTTATGTTCGAACATTTTTCTGTGAAATTCCCAACCTCACCACAGCCGAAACATATCAATTTAAGTTTACCTTTGAACTTTCCCTTACCAATTTTTAGTTTTCTCGTAAAGTAGGCATATTCTTCATCTGAAAGACCCTCTCCATCATCTCTGTAATGTTCCCAATCTAGAACTCTACAATGAATAATCTTTATAACGGCCTTGTTATGATGAATAAGCTTAAAATATATATAATAAACACATATACATCATTTTTAGTTACAGCAGAAACTTGTATTTCATTTCATGATCCGGAAAGTGGGGAAAAAGGGGATTTTATGCCCTAAAAAGGTGATTTTCAGAAATGAGCGTAAACATAAGTAGAGGAAACAGTTGGATATGATATCTTAGGTAATTAGGGACCTATGATCCGAATTTAATCTCAAAATAATGTTTCTATCTATGTTAAACAGCTTCTCCTTTCGCGACTAGGCTAGAAAACACTGATTTCCCATGACTTTACTAAACTGAAATTTATGAATATAGTGAAAGCGTAATTCCCATGAGGGTTTCTGAAGAAAATGAAGAAATATGTCTGATATACATCTTATATTAATCACACAGAAAAGAAATGGAGTTTTAATCACTTATACAGTAGAAAAAGGCTCCCAGCAAGATTTCCGGCAAAATGCATGTACAAAGCAACATTGCAGAAAATAATGCAGTTTACTACAAAAATGTATTAAAAATGACTAAATATGAAATATAAATGCTGAATAATGCAGATAATGGTCTTACGCCTTCTTATGGGAGCTCCGGGAGGGAAATAAGCACCTCCTCCTAAAAAACTAGCACAAAATCAAAGGGTGCAGTTTTGATGTTGCTACCCCTGCATCAAGGATACAGTTTCTGAATATGACTGTGTTGTAGCTGAATGTATCTGAACGGACTCAAGCCAAAATATAGACATGAATCTCTAATCGTTCTCTGTTGATCCCTTAAGCAAGCTGATCTAAAGAGAGGATGGAATTCCCGCACGGGAATTCTTTGCACTAAGAAGTGCAGCAACTCCAGCTAAACAGTTGAAGCATGCAAATGGTCTCAAGACTAAAATATATGAATACATGAATGAATATCCTTTGATTCTATGCCTTCCTTTTATCTTTGGTGATCCTCCTCACCTCAGACCCCACACAAAGTTGAGGTGACTTCTTCATGAAGCTTCCTCTTTCAAAAATGCGTTGCCCTAGTTTGCTTCCCTCCTCTTGTGGCTGCGCTATTGACTTGGTCAACTACTCCACCTCCAATGCCTCTTTCACACTAAGGATCTTCAATATAGTTCTCATATATGTGTTTAGGCTGATCCTTGTTCACATTAAGCTATTTTACTTGAGTGTTTTCTTCCTCCTCAAGAATGCATGTTGACTTAGTCAAACTTGGCTATGTCCTCATCCAATTTGTCCTTGTTCACACTTGGAAGTGTAAAACCAGCTCCTAAGATGATTTCCTTCCTTACTAAGGTGGAATTTATTCATAATTTTATTATTCATGGGCCTCCTTACCCATTTATTCCTCTTCTAAGTGAAAGTAGCAAAATCTAATGTTCCAAATTGCTATGTGCAAATTTTGGAACATTACAATCTCCCTTTTCTTCACACTTGCAGGTGCATGTCTTTTAAATTTAAGGTTGCTTGTCCTTATTTGTTTTCTTAGATGCAACGAACATAGTTTCTAGATGTGAAGTACCCTCTTCTTCATCAAGTCTCAGTTCATATGCTATGAGAACTCCATGTAATTCCTCTTTGCTGAGTTTTTCCATATTTTCACTATATTCTAAGACCGATACCTTTGGGTTGAATCTCCCTGGTAACGTTCTAAGAATCTTTCGTATAATAGTCTTCCCATCAACTGGCTCTCCCAATCCTTCCAGAGTATTAGTTATTTCATTAATGTATTGGAAGTATGCAGAAATGTTGCAATCTTCTTTCATTCTGAGTTGCTCAAATTTTTCTCTATAGATTTGAAGCTTTGCTTCTTTTTGACATTTGAGTCACCTGCATATATATTCTCAAGCTTGTCCCATACATTTTTGGTGGTTTTACAACCCAACAGTTTATAATAAGAAGATTCATTAAGTCCACTGATAATAATATTCTTTGCTTTTGCATCATTTACCAAATTCTTCTTACCTTGTTCATCCGCGGTTGATGTAAATCCATTGTGAACAGTGTCCCATACTTCATAACCTTGCGCCAATAGATAGACCTCCATTCTTCCTTTCCAGAGTGCATAATTATTTTCATTGAACAGAGGTATACCATTCTTGGTATGCTCCATGACATCCTTCCAGCTATTAAACTACTATTGAAGGAACCAAGCTCTGATACCAATTGTTGGAAATACTGAGGGGGGGGGGGGGGGTGAATCAATATTTCTTTCAATTAGAGCATTAGTTAATATTCAATTATTATCAGTGTTTGTAAAATGATAGCAGCAAACAAAATGAACACAAATGCACACAATTTTTAAGGCGAAAACCCACTCCGGGACAAAAACAACCTAATGCTTTTCTAATAATTCTTTAATATTCAACTCCAATTGAAAATAAAGCTCCAAATTCGCAGAATATAGAAAATAATTCTTCTCTAGCTCCCACTGGATGGATGCTCCAATGCCCGATATTATTCAGTAGTCAACTGAATGGATGCCCCAACACCCAATGAGCTACAACTCACACTAGCACCACCGTACCACCCCATGGAAGAATAAAAGAAGAATGGACTCCCGTACCAGGGAAAATGGTCTACTTTACAATGATATAGAATGATGTAAAAGAATAAGAAACACTAGACCATAACCCCAACTATGACACAACCACCTAATGATGATCCTAGACCTCCCAACACCACCTCTTCAACTCTTGGTAGATAGACACTAGAACAATTTTTACAATAATGTATTTACAATGACTTAGTACAATGATACCTTTACAGTGACTGTATGCAGTGCTACTTACTTGAAGACTTCATGTGATGAACTTCTTGTAGTTGTTCTATACCTTGGTTGCTGCTCTTGTCATGCTACCCTCTGTTGCACCTTGCTTTGCTTTGCTGCCCTAGAAAGTTTGGTCCTTTGCAGCCCTTGACCACACATGATCTAGCTTTTTCTTGCCTTCTAGGAGCTCGATATTGAATTTGGTGTATCTCTATTATTTCAGATCCCCAATATCTGATTTTCGGTCCTACAGTATTACTCTGAGTTATATTTCTAATTCCATAGGTCTGACCCAATTTGGATTCTTCAAGGGAGAGTTATGCCCAATCTCTCACAATGCCCTAATTATTGATTGTTTCAGTAGAGAAAACTGGTTCGGCATGCCACATGTCATTGTTTCTTCATTTAACTCTAAAATTGATAGAGAAAAAGCTACTGTCTGTGCAATATCTTCCACGTTTTACAGAATTCCGATCCGATACTCAGAGAGAGAGAGTTATGATGATTTTCCCAAGGTCACTTCTTTAAGATGAATTTCAGGAGCCTGCAAAAACACTGACTTCCACAGATCATATCTCCGAAAATATTGCGCACCTTGATCTGAAAGTTTCACAGGAGCTTCCTCAGAATTTTTTCTTCGTGTCATAAAAATTTCAGCTTTTAAACCTTTGTAAAAAAAACGTTAGAGCGAAAATTCCACGATGACCTATTTCATATGGAGAAATCCCTTGCATAAGGAGGATATGAGGATCACAATTTATATAGATGCTTAGGTTGAGAGGGGCTTCAACAAGTGAATGTGGGAGAGATTTTAGGAGCTTAAAAAATATTAATTATGACTTTTCAATGACCAATGCCACAACCCCATGGGGTTTTAGCCCACTAACTGGGGTTACAAACTTCAAACATGAATATCTCTCAAACTGTGAAGAATTACGCGGCGTGCCATATATCAATGAAAACATCTTGAAAAGAAGAAACCATAAAAGGAATTCTTGACCCAGAATATAGTAATTTGGTAGCGCAAAATTCCCATGCAATATTGGGGTAGCCCCTGGTGTTGCTTGGGTTGACATCAATGACAACCATTGATCAACATATTTGGACTTGGCAGTCACTCAAAGTCTACCCAGTTGGGGACAACGATGTTACTGTACAACTTGAAAGAAAATTTTGGCTTGTCAAATGCATGTTTCTCAGAAATTTTGACGTAAGTTACCATAAATTACTACCTTATATAAATTTGAAATATAATCAGTACACTGCAATGAACGTTACAAATGGTAAATTTTATGAACGTTAATAATTATATTGAAATTAAGGTACATTTATTGATATATTTTTCCATGATCACCAACTACAGTTTATTCAAAGATAAGGTTCTTCCAAGTGATAATGTCTTTCCGGGTAACTGCGAAGAGGCAAAGAAATTTTTGAAAATGTTGGGTGTTGAGTACATATCATATCATGCATGTCCAAATGATTGTATTCTATATAGAGGAGAATATGTAGAAAAAGAGATGTGTCCGAAATGTGGGCATGACAGGTATGATAAATAAAAAAAGAAGGGTAAATTGTGTACTGGTCCTCCTTTTAAGATATTGAGGCACATGCCTATAATCCCAAGGATTCAAAGGCTCTTTCATTGAAAATAATTAGCTATGTTGCATGGATGGCATGCCTCACACAGAAGTGAGTTGGGAGTTATGCGAATCCAAACTCATGCAATAGCCATGAAGCATATAGAGGATACATGGCCCGAAAAATTCAACGATGAAGTACGAAGACTCAGCATAGCCATGGATGGCGTCAACCCGTATTCCCTCCAGAACACCAACTATTTTATTTGGCCTATAGTAGTGATCAATAATAATATCCCAAAACGGTTTTCCGTGAATAATGAACATCTTATGTGGCTCTCATAGTCCCTGGTAGAAGACAAGTGAAGAAAATGGATGTCTACTTACAACCACTGGTAGATGAATTGAAGGAATTATGGGATGGGATAAATGTATACGATGTATCAAGACCCATTACAGCAGAGAGGATTTTTATGTTGTATGGCATATGTGCTTACAGGACACATGATTATCCAGGCTTAGGAGTTTGCTCTGGTAAATTACATGTTTAATTTATTGATTTGTTTATATACTTAACAATATTCTTTCACATATTAGTTATTTAATTCGTTGTAATATTTGTTTTGATATTCATGATATTCTTTAACGTGCCATGCATATTAATTAATGTATACAAATATAATCTCGCAGGTCTTGTAACAAAAGGGTATTTTGGATGTAAATGTCGTGGACCTTCTCTGAAAGCTAGATGGTCCAAGGACCTATGAAAGCTAGTGTATGATTGCTCCAGGGTATTCCTACCATAACAACGCCCTTACAGAGGAGCAACATCCACTTTCAATGGTAAACAAGAGAGAACCCAAAGGCCTCCAATAATGACACTAGCTAAATGGCTTAGAGAATATGAGAGAGAGAAGGAGAAGGAGTTCATATAAATGTTCGATTCAAATTATGGGGAGCCTATGTTCGATGATCCAGATTTCTTTGACACCTATGTTGAGAAATTTCCCATTGTGATGAAAAGGAAATCTATCTTTCATGACCTCCCATATTGGGAGCATCTTAAGATTACCTACTTATTAGATCCCATGCATATATTTAAAAATGTTTTATCTTCTTTATGGAGGCACATATTATCGAAACAAAGTGACACATTGGTTGTTAGGAAACATATTATTAATTCAAAAACTAAAAAGAAACATTGGCCAAGACGATCAGAAAGTACGGGATCAGAGGCAGGCGTTGGTCCCTCTAATTCATGGTTTTTCAAAGAAGGTGATGTCCCATGGATTTTAAAAAAATATGATATTTATTTGGCAAAGGAAGTTATAATGGGTGTGAGGGTGCGAACTTCATACAGGTCTTCACTACGACACTGCTTCACCATGGATGACCATTTGTCGGGGTCAAAATCACATGACCATTTGAATCTTCTAAGAGTACGTATAATTTCAAAAGCATGATTTTATTATTTGTTATATTACTAAATTTTATCCCATGTGGGGATCATAAAACATAACTAATTTTGTATATTATTGCACATGTTTATAACTTTGCAGTGTCATTATCCTTTGTTCGTGCGTGGGTGTATGAAACATGAATTCCCTCAAGACCTAGGACATGCCATATCTAAATTACCTGCATTTGTACATTGGATCACATCAAAGGAGATTCATGTGGCTAGCATTCCACAGTGGCGTCAAGAGATATTTGATATTATTTATATGTTTGAGAAGGAACTACTGACAAGTTTCATGGACTTATAGGTTCATATTCTAATTGACCTAGTAGATGAGGTTAAATTAGTTGGAGTGGTTTTTTGTCATTGTGTGTTCTTCTTAGAGAGGTACATGAAGAAATTGAAAGGTTTTGTTCGACAAAGGGAAAAACCCGAGGGATCTATGGCAGAGGGGTACTGTTGGTGAAGAAACAGGTTTCGCAGGCAAGACCCAGGTTCAGAGGTTGGAGCCAACAAGGGTATCTGATGTAGTCTAGAACCACACCAGCATTATCACCCTACTCCAGAGAGCAGAGAGTCTCACCCGAGGCATGCCACAACCGCATGCAGGAGGGGAAGAGATCAATGGTGATGGAGGGATCCGCAACTCATGATTAACATAGAATTGATTGCATAAACATCATATATATGCAAGAACATTCATAATATTGAATAGGTATTAAGCATATAAAATTTTAAAGCATCACAGACATCATGCATGCATGTAACTCATAAGATTGGACAACAATCTACAGGTATATTAATAATCTTCAACCAAATCCATAGTTACATCGCTTCCACAGCAAGATCCTTACAAATCTGTCACAGACATCTTAGAGGACAGAACGATAGACAAGAGAACCCTAGGAACTATAGAGATATCATGCTCAGAATGGATTCCCTTTGCTGCATCTGCTCAATCCTCTTCATTCTCTTTGCATTCGTCTCTTCTATCACATTCATTCCTTCTTTCGATCAGGTGACTGCTATTTATTCACCTGCCCTCACAAATGCTAGTTCCTCTTGCGTTCTTCTTCAGTGGCTTTCGGCTTCTCTCTTGTTATCTATGAGTTCTACTTTCTGTCTTCCGCTATATCTTCTCTCCGTCTACGCTTATGCTTTTGATTTCTTCAGTTATCTCTTGCTTCTTCGCCACCTTGATAGCTCTGTGATGTACTGTAGTTGTGACTTGGTTGTGACTACCATGTGTCATTCCGCAACCCAAAATCTATCCTTTATTCAAAATTCAAAATATTCAAAACAAGGTCCCCAACAGGCCCTAACCACAGTTTCTTGACTCGTCCCCAAGTCAATCACAAATCACTGTTTCTATCTCCATCGCCCCGCTGGACCCCGTGCCCTATTCTCACCGTGTGTGCCTTCAGCCTGTTGTTCAAACAAGGGCCCCAAATCTGGGACTTTGCTGAACGATGTAGCCTTAAGCTCATGGAAGGTCGATACAGCTTGCTGCCACCCCTGCACCAATGAATCTGTTTCTGCGGCAATCTTAGTGACAGCTGCCTCCTCTACATGCACCGGTACACTCTCGAACACTATGCCGATTTTGGTTTTGGCCTCAGTGGCGAATTGTTGCATTATTCGGGCGCTGCGTTGGAGGGGCAGGCGGAGCTCACGAATTACCTGTTTGGCAATTGTTGAGCTGGCCCCTGTTTCCTGAATTTTCACCTCTAGAGCATCCACCTGGGCATATAGTTGGTCCAACCGTGTGGGGTTCATGGCCTCTTGGATTTCCCTTGAAATTTTTTGTAGCTGCGCAGATATTACTGTGTTTTGACTGTTAGAGCCATTGAGCACTCCTTAAGACCCTTCAGGAGGTTGTAAGCATCACGCGCTGCAGCGCTGAGAGTTTCTTGCATCTGGTGGACCTGGCCCTTCTTTTCAACAATTTGTGCTGTATAAACTGCCTCTGGATCAGACAGCGCTAGCCGGGTTTCTAACGCTGCGTGAAGCTCCACATTTTCCTTGTGGAGGCCATTGAGTGCGATCCGGAGGTGGAGGGCCTATTCTACGATACTTGTCCCTGACACATTTGCAGGCAGCTGAGTATAATGAGCCTCAATGGCTGGCCATACCTCTGAAAACATTGTGGTGAATTGTTCTATCTGCCCTTGCATCTACCCCTGTGCGGTTGTGAGCTGGTCGCATTGTTCAGTAAGCTTTGCAATCTGTTGCTGTTGCTCGTCGCACCTTTGCTGTAGTTCAGAATGAAGCCGTTCGGCTTGCTGGGCCGCCCTCTGGATAAATAATTACAGCTGAGTTGTACCCCATGTTTCTAAATTGGCAATCCTCGAGGTGCCCTCATCCGACCTCCGTTCTTGCAAGGGTTTCCCACTGGCAACTGATCGATTAGAATGCTCTGGAGGGGCTGGCGGCAGGGTCTGTTGGTGCACTGAGTCAGCCATATTCAAGTCCGGCCGCTCCTGCCGATCTGTATTGCCAACCTGTGGAGGTATAGTGGGATCAGGCTGAGCCCCAGCTGATTCAGTAACAATTTGTGCCATTTGAGTAATTATATAAGACAGAGAAACTTGGGGTTCTCCCGCGGGGTCGACCGGTGGTAATACTGCTGCAGTACTGGAGTCAACTTCGACCCCGTGGTCCCCACCAAGGAGTTCCCGGATGATTGGGATGGACATGGTAGCATATGAATTAGATGGAGCGAATGAAGTGGTAGGTGTAGGTGGAACAGTGGGTGGAGGTGGAAGGCGAATATTGATAAACTCTGATGAGTCAATGAGAGGTTCTTCCTGTATCAGCACCCCTGTAATCGGTGGCAGTGGTGGATCATCCTCAGTGAGGTCCACCATTGGATTTTCTTCAGTGGTGTGGGCTCGCTTGGCCTGAGGAGCTTCTAATTGATCTGTAGTATTTCGCTTCTCTCCCATCGAGGTTATGATTAGGCTTGCCTAAGTAAATAGAACAGTAGGGATGGGGGATGTGAGAGGAGTTGTATGGGGGTGCGAGAAAGCTGGAACTCAGAAAGTAAAGGGAAAGGAGTGGCACCGTTTGAAATGACCTCGGTCGCCGCATTAAAACTACGTACCTGAGTGTTCAAGTGAAGGATGATGGGGATGAGCGGCTCAGGGAGTTCCTGTGGTGTCACCTCTACATCCGTCTCGGCACGCTGTTGTTTTGGTAACATCTGATCAAAGTTGTACCTGGGGACCCCGTCGCGGATTTCCATTGAAACCCCCGGCCACGAACAAACTTCATTGTGGAAGGCGGTATCTTCAAGCTAGAATTTCAGCGGCTTCATGCGAAAGGTGTCCTCTGACACGCAAGTAGGTCAGAGGTAAGTATGCCGGTGACTCACCCCGAACCACACTTGCTCGATGTACTCATCTAACAGGTTCCTAGGCACCCTTTGCTGGTTGGTTACCACATCCGTCATTAAACCATACCAGGTCCGAAATGCCTCCGCATTCACTTGTTTGGTGCTAGGATCAGCTGACACCTTCCACGGAGCGAACTTCATCGCTAGAGGCTGGCCCTTTGGAATTTCCACTGGGAACCTGACAAGGGGAGTGTGCCATTTCCACATGGCAAAGGCAACGATAAAATATCTGTAAATGAAGCTTGTAGCGCGCTTTTAGTTTTCCTCGCACACGTCAAATAGTTCCTTCAACAAGAAGGAGCACCAGTTTAGCTTGGCGCCCTGAACACAGTGCTTTGCAATGGAGATAGTATCCAGGGTGCATTCGCCCTTTGTGTAGTGCCTCATTGTCTTGTTGGCAATGAGGTAGCAGGAAAATTTAATCTCGGCCTTATTAATAAGCTCCATCTTGGCTCCTTTTCCTCCCCGTCGGGTGCCATATCTGACATACAAGTCTGCATCTCCCGACTTCCGCGCTCGCTTGGATGTGGTCTGACATGTAGTCGAGACATCCGTGCCATTTTGTGAAAGCCCTGTGAGACGATGGATATCCTCAGCATGAATGGTAATTTCCTTATTCAGCCACAAGGACCCATTCTGGATGCGGCTGAGTAGGAACATAGTGCACTGCATAGTCGGTCCTGTGGTCCCGAAGACCGGAAGGTTTCTTAAGTTCAGAAGAGAAGATTGCTGAAGGCCCCAGAACTCTGGTAAAATTCTATTTGCTAAGTGCCCGGTTGTTGTGAAGTAATGTTCCATATACACCTGCCAATTGAGTGCCGAGAATTCGGAAGAGTCTGAAAGGTTAGCATCTATTAGGGCTGCATTGTCGTATTTCCCTACAAGGGACTCGGTCTTATGAATTCTGCTATCGAGCTACAGTTCTAGGACGGCTGGGAGGGCCTTCGGCATTGTTGCTCAGTGTTGATAGACTTGCAAAATTCGTCTTGGCATCGTCTCTTGGTGCTGTGCGTCTAGATACTTCTGTTGCTCTAGTTCTACTTCAATTTCTAATTCTAACTGTTCCGGCATTCTCGTGCTTTTTCCCATGCAAGTTATGTAATTACCTGGCACGAGTGAAGTTGATGAGACCCCATAACGAGTTAATTCCTACTGGCATTCCTCTCGGCGATAATCGTGTGATCAATCGCGTGCCAATGTGTATTCTGACAGTTGCTGACAGTGGCATGGGGAAATGGGCGGACGCGATGGCTGAGGTTACTGCGGATTATGGAAAAATGATTATTGTGAGGTTACTTCCAATTATGGTAATTTATGGTGCAAATATAGATGATCCTACGGACTGACACAAGTACTGACTGAAATGACCTGGACTGACCTTGACACGTTTATTAAGCCTATGGGGATGACACGCTGGACACGCCCCTCCCTGACCACAGTCGGTTGCGGTGTGGTCCTACAACAGAGCGGTTATTGAAAAGCTATGCATGAACAAAAAACACTACCTATGCTCATCCCGGTTGCGGGAGAGTTATTCAACTACGCTACTCTACGGGTGCTCTCGGTTGTGAGAGTTATTGATGAAGAGTGAAATAAACTTACTCCTGGTAGGGTTTCAGGCGTGCGCTATTCACCCACCCCGGTAAAACAATACCATCCAGCTGAGCCAATGGAACGACTCTCGACTCTCTAATCTCGATGATGAAGTAAGGTCTCAACCAGTGCATCTACAGCTTTCCTGGGAACTTCTGGAACTTGCTATCATATAAGAGGACCTTGCCTCCAACCTGGAACATTTTTTTCTTGATGTGGCGGTCGTGCCACGCTTTCTCCCTGTCCTTTTGAACCTTTTGGTGAAATTCAGCCAGAAACCGGGCCTCGTCCAGCTCTTGTAGTTCATGGAGGCGTTCTTGTAGCGACTCCTCTTCCGAGAAATTGAGGGATGTGGCAATTAGAAGACTCGGTACGGTGAACTCAGCGGGAACCACAGATTCCCCGCCATACACAAGCTGGAACAGTGTTTTATTAGTCAAGTGCTTCACCGTAGTCTGGTAAGCCCATAGTGTAGCTGGTATCCACTCATCCCAGTCATCCCGCTGGGCATTGCAGATATTTTTCAAGCCCTTTTCAAGAATTTTATTGAACGCTTCAACAGTACCATTTTCCTGCGGGTGGTACGGGTTGGTTTTGTGATGTTGGATCATGAATGTGTCTAGCAGTGATTTAATCGTGTCATTAATGAAATGCGTACCCTGATCACTGGTTAAACTTCGCGGGTAGCCAAATCAGCTGATGATGTGTTCAAAGATGAACCGTGTTGCTGTATCCGCCATGCAGTCCCATACCGCCGCTGCCTCAGCCCACCTGGTGAGGTAGTCGGTTGCGGTAATGATGTACCGGGCCTTGGAATGCCGGGCTATCGGGGCTATAGGACCTACGAAGTCGACATCCCACTTCTCGAACGGGCGCAACACATGCACTGGGTGTAGCGGGAGCTCGTCCCTGTGAGATGGCATCCCCGTTCGCCGACAGACATCGCATTTCTTCACAAAAATCTTGCAATCGGCATGGACCATCAGCCACCATAGGCCAGCTTGAAGCACCTTCCTAGCAGTGGGTTTCGCCCCCACATGGCCACCTGCGACATCGTTGTGGCATTCCCACATCACGGCTTCACGTTCCTGGTCAAGTACGCATCTGTGCAGAACCTCATCGAGGCCCTGTTTGTATAGCTTCCTCGCAATCAGTTGGTATTCGGCGGCGCAGATGACCAAGTGCCATTTCTGGAGCGGGGTGTAATTTTGAGGGCACTGCCCCATGGTCAAATAGGTGGCAATGTCGGCCAAGTAATCCAGTACAGCTTCGACTCAGAAAAGGTCAGCGTCCGGCAGCTGATCATTGAGAGAGCCATCGTTCTCCCTCGTCTCCAACCTAGATAAGTGATCGGGCCTGAAATTCAACCTCCCGGGATTGACAATCACCTCAAACGTGAATTCTTGGAAGAGTAGTAGCCAGTGATAGATTCGTCCTTCCAAGACAGGCATATTGACCAGGTACTTCAATGCAGAGTGATCCGTAAAGAACTTGAATTTTACCCCGAGAAGATAGTGGCGGAACTTCTGGAGTGAGTACACCATTGCCAGGGCCTCCCGCTCAGTAGTGGTGTAATTCTTCTCTGCATTAGACAGTTTTCAGCTGGCGAAGTAGACTGGGTGGTCAACTTTCATCTCTCCAGGTTGCGCCAAAACAACCCCAAGTGCAATACTGGAAGCGTCAATATGCACGTGGAACTGCTTATCCCAATCCGGGTGAACCAGAATAGGCTTCGTTGCCATTTTTTCCTTCAAGGCGTCAAGGGCCATCCGACACTCCTCTGTTCACTGGAACACTTTTGACTTCCGCAAGAGCTTTTCTAAGGGGGCAGTGATCTTCGCATAATTGCGGATAAATCATCGGTAATATCCTGTGTGCCCTAGCAGTGCCCGCAACTGCTTCACCGTTTGGGGGGCTTCCATGTGGACGATCACTGCTACCTTGGCGGGGTCAACATAGACCCCTTGCTTGCACACCACGTGTCGTAACAACGAGCCGAAAGGAACTGCAAAAATGCATTTCTTCAAGTTCAAGGAAATCTTCAATTGGAGACACCGATCGAACATGATACGCAACAGGGTGGCGTGTTTCTTCAAAAAACTATAGACGGTCCAATCGTCCATGTAGAATTCCAGGAACTTGTGGATATACTCTTGGAAAGCAGCGATGACGATCTGGGAAAACACGACCGAGGCGTTCTTCAAGCTAAACGGCATGATGTGGTATGCGAACGATCCCCACTCAGTGGTGAATGTCTTCTTCCGCAATGCACACCTGATGATAACCCAAAAATCCATCAGTGAAGGAGTAAGCTTCTTTTCCTGCAACATGATCCAATACCTCGTTGCTGAAAGGAGTAGGAAACGGATCATGGATGCAGGCGTTGTTCAGACTTCGGTAGTCGATGCATACTCGGATTTTTGACTTATCCTTCTTATTCTGAATGACGATAGGACTCACCCACTCCACTTCTTCCACCAGGAAGATTAGACCTGCTGCCAACATCTTATCGATCTCCATCTTGACCTTTTCTTTGATCCGCGGGTTCAACCGATAGGGTCGCTGCTTCACGGGTCTGGCATCCGGTTTCAGCAAAATATGCATTTCTCTGAGGTCACCTTTGATGCCCTTCAAATCTGCATCTGATAAAGGAAATAGGTCTTTATATTCCTGGAGGAGGCTGAAAATTTCCTTTGTCATCTCCTTGCCCTAGTAATCTCCAACTGTAGCCAGTTTGAGTTTCTCATCCATACCGATGTTCAACTTCTTTATCTTCAGCGGGAGCAGATGGACGCCCTCAGTGGTTGGTTCTTCTTTGATGCTTCGCTCGCCTTCCTTTTCCTCGAAGTACAGGTGCCTTAGGTCCTCCAGGCCATCATCATCCGTATCGCCATCGATCCGCTGGCAAGCCAACTCACGCTTGCCCTCAGGGTGTAATGTTAAGGTGCTCCCGTCAGTCCCTAGGTCATAGAGAAATAGTACCCCCTTGATTTCTTGTAATTCCTGGGACACCAGCTCTATCTCTCCTTCGAAGGAAAAACACCGCACGAATTTTCTCGCGACTTCCATCTAGGAGCCGGCCCGTCTTTTCCGTTCTTCTTCTAAGTACCACGCATGGGGAATGGTATCTAAGGAGTGGACGAACCAATGAACCTACAGCTCTTCTGGGTACCTGATTTTCCGCCACTGCTCCTCGTAGGTTTTCACGTGGTCTTTTGGATCAGAATTCCCATGGTACCTATGCCTGCTGCAAGGTCCTTTGTCTTCTTTGAACCGCGCCCTCAAAGTCGCCACCACACAACTCCACCGCGACAAGGTGTCGCGGTGATTTTTCCACCACCTTGCTGATGTGGATTGCAGCGCTAAGTCCAAAAGTGGTTGTTGGAAATATTTTCATTGATGGCAAAGGAATTTGCAAAGGCATTGGCAACGATGTAACAGAGAAAAGAAAAGTTGCAGAGAACAAAGGTAAAGACAGGAACAACACCTAAACTATCAATTGGAAAAATAGACAGAGAACATATTGTTGATGGGCCGTAGTCAAGTATTGCAGAGGAGAATTAATTTTTGTTATGGGCGAAGTCTTTTTGCAGAAGGAATGAAGACATTCGTAGTTCCAGACTATGGAGGAGCAAAGTTTATTTAAAGACAGTTTATTAGCGCAAATCGCAAGATCGCAAGTTTTGAAGTTAAAATGTCTTGTTGATATGGATATTTTCAATGTACGATCATCTCACCATCACAACATTGCATATTATAATCATCGCCCTCCGCCATCGCAAGTCCCGTTGATTGTTTGCGATGTGCGATTATCGCGCCATCGCATATCGCACCATCGCATATTACAAAGTGTTCCGCCATATGTTTGATCACCAATTTGCGATGCGATCCCATCGCAAATCACAAATGTTAACTTTGCACACTTTTGTTTGATCGCGCCATTGCATATCGCACATCGCAAATGGCCGACTGCGATGTGGGCCCGGGATCAAGGATTGAAGTCTGTGTTAAAATTTTATTGAAATATTAAACTATTTGAAAGCGTCGGATATTGTTTATAAAATCCGAAGGGTAAGACATAAGGGATTAAAAACGTTGTAAATATATTTATTTATCAATTGATAAATAAATTAAAAAGAAATAAAAACCCCGAGGGCCAAACTAATGGAAATATTGTCAAAGGAATACCATTAGCGGTTAAATGGTTTTTGACTCATGGTTTTAATAAAGGCGAGAACTATATAAAGGAAAAAAGATTATTATTCGAGTTCAACAAGTGTGAGGGTTGAAGAAGAAGGAATTCCTCTAAGGAATATCTGTATGGACAGACGACGTGCTTAATTGATGATTCTGAGTCCATGATGCACCCATCGAGATATTGATCTAAAGGTGATGAGTCTTGAGTTTATTCAACAGAAGAAACGATGAAGAGCTGGCGCATGTCGGCTGACGAACACATATGAATCCGGGTAAGTTTTTTTTATAGATCTGGCCTGCTCTGCAAAACATATTATTATAGATCTATACAGGAAAAGCACGTATATATATGCGGGTCATCTACATTGAAAGTGCATATAACAGTTGGGGTTTCTAAAGATTAATGTACACAGAAGGATACACGGGATGTTGAATGCATATATTCTCTGAAGTATAGGTTATTCTTGATATTCTGGTTACAATGGTCTCACTATTCTGTTATGAAGTTTTGGGCAAAATATGTTTGTTGATAATTGAATAAAGGGTTGTGTTGAAACTGCTTGATCCAGTGTGAAAATTGATGAAACGTGGCCTGCAATGAGTCTGAGGGTTGAAGCCTTCAGTTTGGAAGTAGAAGCTTCCTTCCAGTAGAAACTGGTGTTATGTTCAGGGGGTTGAAGCTCCCTTCCAGGAGAGGCTGGTAAACGAGAGAAGTTTGCAGCCTTCTATAGGTAGAAGCCTGCGTACTAGTATGAGTCTGCACTAGTACAATGTTGTAAAAGGTTTTCTTAATAATAATTATTGAAGATAGAGACAACGGCAGCAGTGGTTTTCTCCCGAATTGGGTTTCCACCTTAAATCCTGATGTTCATGTGTCTTGCTCATGTGTGATGGTTTATTCTGTTATTACTACACTGGATTACTGCTTCCTAATGGATGATGAAATGACCTAAGAAAAGAATTAAATTCATAATAAGATCTCTGCATGCACTCTCGAATATACAATAGCTGGTTTCTATAAAGTAGCCTAAGGGTTTCAGTGGAAGAAAAGAGAAAGGTTTTGGTTTTCTCTAAATACTGATTCACCCCCCCCCCCCTCTCAGTATTTTTCCAACAATTTGTATTAGAGCAGGTCCTTCTGAAAAAGGGTTAACCGCTAGAAGGAAGATCAAGCAAGATGAGCAATCAAGATGGAACAACATCTATTAGGCCTCCACTCTTCAACGGAAACAATTTAATATTCTGGAAAACAAGGATGAGATCTTACCTTCAGTCTCTGGGAGCAGAGGTATGGGCAATTTTTTAAGGAGGATATCAATATCCAGCTGCAGTACCAACAGATCCAACAGAAAGAAAGAATTATGAAACAAATGCAAAGGCAGTCAATGCTTTATTGGGAAGTCTAACTGAATCAGAATTTGTCAAATTCATGCAGCTGAATACAGCAAAGGCAATATGGGACAAAATCATTCTAAGTTATGAAGGTGATGCAAAGGTAAAAAGTGCTAAACTCCAAACTCTCAGAATTCACTATTAGAATCTAAAAATGGATAATGAGGAGAGCATTGCCAATTTCTTTTTTCATCTTGATGATATTGTAATTCATATGAAAAATCTGGGAGAAACAATAACCGAATCTACTTTGGTTGAGAAAGTCTTAAGATCACTATCGACAAAAATTTGAGTCAAAAGTTTCTGCTCTTGAAGAAAAGCAGGATCTTCAAAATCTTATTGTGGTGCAACTTCATGGCATACTAACAACATATGAAATGAGAAGAGGAGGACCATCTGAAGTCAAAGAAGCAGTCTTTAGAACTTCTGCAAAAGGGAAGGAAGTACAAAAAACAGAAGGATCAGGATATATCTCAGAAGAATATGAGATAAACTTTGTAAAGAAACTTCAACTTGGCACAGGACGGTTCAGAGGTAAGCTTCCTTTCAAATGTTTTGATTGTGGAAGAGTTGGTCATTATGCTGCTAATTGTCCTTATAAATAAAATCATAAAAAGGGGAAGGAAGTTACAAGAAGGAATAAGAATCGTTTTAGCACTAGAAAGAGTTACTATACTCATGAAGATAGTGATGGGTTATCTGATAGTGAGGAAGAATGTGAACAAGATCTTAGACTTCTCATGGCATTTGAAAAGGAATCTAGAGAAGAAAAGGATACTTTTGTGGATGCTCTAGAAGACAATGATTTTCTTGATGAAAACAATAAACTCAAAATTTGCTTAGAAGAGAGAAAAATAACCATAGAGACTGAAAAATCAGCTTGAAGAAAAAGAAAAACACAATGAGAAATTAGAGTGTGAAGTAGTAAGTCTAAGAAAATATCTTGAGAAAGTAAAAACTTTGAATCTTAGATTTGCTAAAGGATCTGAAACTTTAGATGAGATTATCAAGGTACAACGCTCTCCTCTTATAAAGACAGGTCTTGGATATGTTGGAGAATCTTCCCAAGCTTCAGCACCAAATTATCTAAAAGCAGTTACAACTGGTTTAAAACATGCTACCACTCAGCAAGGGAATAAAGAATCTTTACAGGTAAAGCATGATCATCTCAATTAAAATAACACTAACAGGAATTGCTTTCAAAGAAACACCAATCAACAAGTAAATTCATATAGAAGATTTTATGATCGCAGAAATTTCTTCTTCAATGGACTATGTTTCTCATGTCACAATTTTGGTCATAAAGATGTTCAATGTGTTGCATATAAAACCATCATGACAAGATAAGCAAGAAAGAAAAGGATTGATATTGAAACAACGAAGAATACTTATAACAACTTTTCTCCTCTTCAAAATGAAGTTGAATGTGCTTATTGCAATAACTTTGGCCATGAAGAATCAGAATGCAGGAGCAAAGTTCAGCCAAAAGAACATGTTCCTTCAAGCTCCAAAGTATGGAAAAAGAAGGAATTGCAGGTGGAAAATTGTGGCATAGCGTTATTTTCAGAAGATGAAGAAAACCAATGGTATATTGATAGTGGATGCTCAAGACACATGACAGGTGATAAAGACAAACTTCTTGCATATAGTGCTCTAGAAAAAGAAAAGAATGTTACATTTGGAAATGATACTCCTGCGGTCATTAAGGGAAAAGGATCTGTTTTTCTAAAAGAAAAAGTGAAAGCTAATGAAGTCATGTATGTGGATGGATTAAAGCATAACTTGTTAAGTGTAATTCAAATGTGTGATCAAGGAACTGAAGTTGTCTTTAGTTTAAAAGAATGTGTGGTTCGTGATATTGATACAAGTAAAGAAATTGTAAAAGGAAAAAGAACTCCAAACAACCTGTATATATTGAAGAACTACAAAGAACAATGTTATTTGAGTAAATCTTCAGAAAAATGGTTATGGCATAAAAGGTTGGGGCATCTGAGCTTCTCTCAAATCAACAAATCAAGCAGACTTAAAGCTATTCATGATCTTCCCAATATTACTCTACCTGAAAATATCATATGCAAATCTTGCCAATTCGGCAAGCAAACCAGAGTACAATTTAATGCCAAGGAAGGATCATCAAGTAAGCCTCTTGAACTCATTCACACTGACATATGTGGACCTATGAGAAAAAATTCACCACGTGGTGAAGAATACTATATCTTATTCATTGATGATTTCTCTAGAATGTGTTGGATTGGGCTGCTTAAACACAAAGATGAAGCATTTGAGAAATTTGATATCTTCAAAGCACTAGTTGAGAATGAATTAGATCTAAAAATCAAGTGTCTCAGATCTGATCGAGGAGGAGAATATACATCCAATGAATTCCTTGAATTTTGTGAACAACATGGCATAAAAAGACAATTTTCTGTAGCAAGCACTCCACAACAGAATGGCATTGCAGAGAGAATGATCAGAATAGTTTAACAAATGGCTAGAGCTATGCTTGATGATTCCAGAACACCTTATTAGCACCCAATCTGAACCTCGGGCTGAAAAAGGCCAAATCAGGGTAACAACTAAACCACGCTCAACCTTGTAGCTAGCCCTACAAGGACAGGAGGGGGCTCTATCCGTAGAATAGATATTCAATAAAATGGTAATGAACTGATTTTAGGCTAGGTATATAAATGGGAAAAAGAGTTTTGATGAATTACTGAAATTTCAGGGATGTATGGGACAAGAGGATAGTATGAACCGAGGAATTAAATCGGGATACAGAATATTTCATAGGGCAAGATAGGCGGGAGGTTTAGCAATCAAGTCTAAATAAGATGAAATGGAAAGACTGTTGAGAAGCTGAAAAGGACATAATAAATGAATCCTTTTCAAACAGAAGAAAATACACAGAGTATGAATGATTCCCCAAGGCAGAGCATATAAAATGGATTCTACCTTTCTAACTTGAAAACATTTAACTGGAGATGTTAATGAATGAATGGTGTAACATAACAATGTACATATGAAACATAAAGGAGAAACATGTGCTAAAACTCATACCACATGAATCCCATAAATCAGAGCTGCATCACTTTATTTAATTCCCTGCCAAACTGTACAATGGAGTGCAGAGCTCACTGCCACACTATTCCCCTACTTCTGAGTTTTTAGACCTCATACTTTCCGGCCTTGCAAATAATTAGAATTTACAATAAATAGACGAATTTTTCCGGAATACAAATTGATGGAAGGGGAGAAATCAAAACTGAAGATAGAAGGCCAAAAGCCAACAGTCTCTTCGTAAAGGAAGAGTTGCATTACATCTGGCCAGTGAGAAGGAAAAAAATTGTAACATATATTTCTCTACAACGTAACTGAAGATGTGACTGTTACAATTTGGGTCTCGGCCTCTGGCTGTTGCTTTTCTTTCCATTATTCCTTTTGAATAACTGGATTTTAATAAGATGTCGTTGCAGTAAACTGGAATAAACTGAAATAATTCCTTACGTGAAGGGAAATAGTGAATAAGAAGGAAGGGAGAGGAGGTGGGACCAGCATCTTAATCGTAATCGGGATCGGGGAGCGGGAAAATATATACAAAATAATACTTTCGATGCGGTTGGATTAAACCATGGGAAGTCCTTTAATAAATGTAATAAAATGCGATTTTGGGACTTACAAAGGAGAAAGGGCCTTTATATTATAATGGGGAGTAGGTGCTGTATGGTGGGTCTGGGGATAAAATCGCAATCGCAATATTGGAATTTGCGATGGGAATTTGCGACGGGGATTTTGCGATGGGAATTTTGCGATGGGAATTTTGCGATGGGAATTTGCGATGGGAATTTTGCGATGGGAATTTGGGATGGGAATTTTGCGACGGGAATTTGCGATGGGAATTTTGCGACAGGGATTTTGCGATGGGAATTTTGCGATGGGAATTTGCTATGGGAATTTTTCCACGGGAATTTTGCGATGATCGCACATCGCACATCGCAAATTCCACATCAACAAGACACTTGAATCTCTAAACTTGCGATCTTGCGATTTTGCGCTAAAGTGGTGGGGTTTATATATATGATATAAATTTGTTATAAAGTTTGTGGGGTATTGGTCGGAGAAGTGTTTAAGGGGAGGGACTTTGTAATATGAATTTTTTTATTATAAAGTCCAAAGGCATGGAGGGGAAGTGGTTGGGTAATAAAATCGCATATTTTATTAAATGGTTTACAATGCGATATTATAATCGGAAGGGGGAAGGAAGGGGTTTTTAAAGGGATTTGAACATAAAGTTAAAGGGGAAATATGGGAAATAGGCGGGGCTTAGGGAATAGAGGGCTTTTACTTCACTTAAGCACAAAATTCAATCCAGAAGCCAGTTTTGAGAGTGTAGTATACCGTTGGAAAGCTCTTTCCGGGCTCTTTCTGATGGATCTACTTTGAAGATGATTTGGCGCTGAAAATACTGTGAGAAACTTCTCTAAAGGCAGAGACATCACTTTGTGGAGATAACAGCTTCTGAATTGTGGTTGAAAGGAAAAGTATCATGTCTTCACCTCAAAACATGGTTTTGAGGTGAAGCTTGCATCAAACCAAACAAATGATATCTTTGATCTTCCTGGTGCTATGAATTTGTATTTATTGACTTCCTCGTGACTTCGTTGATCTTTATTTGCCACTTGACTCATTAATTTGACCATGGCGAGACCTTAGAGACTAATGAGACCCATCCTATGACCTACTTATATGATTTTGAGAATGAAAGTGACAAATGACTGAATATCCTAGGAAGGAAAATTAGCAAGTACCTCATGAGGGAAAACTGGTAACAAATTACTACCATCAATGAATCCATGACCTAACAGAATGGCGAAATTGATTATTATGGGACTCCTAATATGCAAATGCAAAAGAGAAATTTTTATCACTGATGGCAGTATGCCTAGAGTGACACTAACATTGGCTCCAATGGGGATGGTAGCTCCTTGGAGGTGCCAAGAACACCATAGACCAAGTAGCCTTATCCATTGGGCATGGAGTCAAAAATGCTGAAAAACTGACATAATGCATACTGACACTGACTCAAGACTAAGACTGAAAAACTGAAATAAACCAAACCATACACATATCATTCAAGTTTTATAGCCTTCACTTCAAGCCCCAAACTTCAATGATTGTGTACGCTGAACTCTGATAAACATAACATGGTATATACAATGATGATGACATATATCCTGATCCTTTGTTTTCAACAATGGTAGTGCTTCAAAAGCCTACCATTTACTGCTCCTCCAGGACAATTTTGGCCATCCATTTCTGAAAGCAAGAAGGTATTCTGTCCTCTGTAAGCTGAGATCCTGTATGGTCCTTTCCACAGATTGTCGAACTTACCATGCTTCCCTTTGTCTTCATTTCTGGCATCCCATTTCAACACTATATCATCCAGCTGAAACTTTTCTGCCTTTTTCTTCCTATCATAGATCTTTTTAATTTTCTCCTGCAACTGAATAACGTTATGTGACACTTCCTCTCTTGTTTGCTGAAGGTGGATCATTTGATTGATTCTTCGCTGACTGTCATTGTCCTCGCTGCCAACTTCTTGCAATAATTTCATAATTGGGACTGTAAGGGATGTAGGAAGGACTGCGTTAGTACCATAAACCAGCTCAAATGGTGACATACCTATTGATCTTTTACTGCTAACTCTGTCTGCCCACTGCGCGTTGATGAGCTTTCGGTGCCAATTTCTTTTGTTTGCCTCCAGCATTTTTTTAATTATATTCACCAATGATTTGTTAGATGACTTAGCCAGGCCATTTCATTATGGATAATAAGCTGTCGAATGGCCCAGCACGATGTTGTATTTGTCACAAAAGTCGATCATTTTCTTGGATCTGAACGCTACTGCATTGTTTGTTACAATTTTATAGGGGCAGCCAAAACGAGATAGAATATTCGATTCCAAGAATTGAATGATTACCATGTCTGTTGCTTGCCTGGATGGGATGGCCTCGATCCATTTAGTAAAGTAATATGTCCCTGTCAAGATCCATCGGTGCTGTGCTGAGGACGGGGGATGAATCTCCCCTATAAAATCGAGCCTCCACTGCTGAAAGGGTGCGTTCACTAAAACTAGTTTCAAAGGAAGTGGAAGCAATTTCTTCTTCCCTTGGAAGATTTGGCATTCGTGACATTTCATCACTGTCTTATATAAATCAGAAAATAATGTGGGCCAATAATATCCTGCTCTTAATATCTTGTTAGCTGTAGTCTTCCAAAACAAGTGACCACCGCAGTCACCTTTATGAAACTCGTGCATTACCTTCTGCGCTTCTTCTTCAACCAAACAATTGAGCAGAAAGCCTCCTGGATCTTTCCAATACAGATTACTATCTAAAATGCAGTATTTTGCAGATTTCAGAGATCTACCTTTGCTCTTGGACATGCCCATAGGAGGAGACAAATGCTGAAGGATATAGACGATATCTGAATACCACGGGGACTGTAGAAAAATGTCTGCAATTGGAACCAGCAAACCTTCATCTTCCTCTTCTGCCACTGCTGTTATAAGGTTTATATCTAAGGCATGCAGATTTGATTGGGCCATCAATTTTGCCAAGCCTTGGCCTTTGATCAATTTCGTGGGCTTGATCTCCAGATCATACTCCAACATGGCTGCTATCCACTTACCTCTTCGACCTTCTGGATCATTTTGCATCAACACCTCCTTCACTGCTACGTTTGGGACATATGCTATAGTATGTGAATGCAGAATATAGACCCTGAAATCCTTTAATGCTTTGATAAGGGCCAATGCCTGTTTTTCAATGATATTATACCTCAAAGCAGCGTCTCTAATAGTTCTACTGAAAAGGGAAATTGGCTTTTCGATCTCGTCTCTCCTTTGCATTAAAACAGCCGCTAAAGTATGCTCAGATGCAAACGAAAATATGATAAAGTGTTGAGTGTAGTCAGGACTAATCAAAACTGGGGCATTGGACAAAGAAAAATTTACCAGATTGAATGATTTGATAGCCTCCTCACTCCATTTAACAGTGTTGTCTTTCTTTAACATAGTAGTCATTTCCCTCAAATGCTCAGCCAGATTGGGTATAAATCGACGTAAGAAGTTCATCTTACCATTGAATGCTTGGATCTCCTTCTTGTTTCGTGGCAGGTCTATGAGCTGGATTGCCTCCACTCTAGCTGGATCGATGCGAATACCATCTTTGGAGATGATATGTCCCAGCAGCTTGCCTTCATCCATGGCGAAGAGGCACTTCTTGGGATTGAGAGAAATTCCGAACTTTCTGCATCGCTGAAAAACAACTCTCAAATGGTACAAATGCTCATCATCTGATCCTGAAAACACTGTCAAATCATCCAAATAGACGACCAGAAAAACATCTTTTTCATTTGCAAAGGTGATGTCCATTGCACGTTGGAAAGGTGCTCCTGCATTCTTCAGTCCGAAAGGCATTTTGGCATACTGGAAGGTTCCCCAGGGTGTTGTGAAGGCAATTTTATCTTGGTCCTTCTCATGCACCAAGATTTGGTTGTAGCCTGAGTAGCCATCAAGTAATGACATCTTGGATGCTCCAACTACTCTCTGCAGAATATGGTCCATTTTCAGAAGTGGATAATTATCCTTTAAGGAAGCCTTATTCAAGTTCCGAAAATCTATGCACAACCTTATTTCTCCAGTCTTCTTACGTACCGGGACCAAATTGGAAATCCAGTCAAAAAATCTAATGGGGACTGTGATACCAGCTTTGTATAATATGCTTACCTCTTTTTCAATGGATGGCAGCAGCTTCGGATTGATTCTTCTCAGCTTCTGTCTGAATGGATTTTGATCTGGCTTGATAGGAATAGTATGCTGGATTATGTTCCTATCATACACTTTCAAATCTGAATAATCCCATGCAAATACATCAGAAAATTCAGAAAGCAACTTCACATACTTATCATTCGCTTCAGGGGACAATGTCTTTGACAATTTCACGAACTTGGGCTGATCAGGTGTTCCAAGATTCACATCTTCAACTCCTTTCTCTGTGGGCACCAAGCTTGGCTTCTTTGCAACATCGTCCTGATCAAACAGCTCCTCTAGAGGTATGAGACCTCTAGGAATTACGTTATCTTTCAACTGCAATATTTCCACCTGGTTTGTTTCCATTTCTTGATCATCCACCACATACTCACCTTCTATGAGAGTGTCCTTGAATTTTCCATCACCCTGCAAAAATGCATTTATCTCATTATCATCCCAAAATACTTGCCAATACCTCAAATTATCCGGAACAGCAGGCCTATGTTTGACATGGATTTTGAATTTGTTGCTGGAGTTCATCGGAATTTTCAGGTTACTTGCAGTAGTTGCAAGAGAATCAGCAATAAGATTATGCATCCTGGGCACTGCTGTCAAAGTGTACTCTGGGAATGTCTTCAAAATGTCCAGAACTGCATTTCTGTATGCCCTCAGTCTTGGATGTTTATCTTGGTACTCTCCTTTCACCTACTTGATTATTAACTCAGAGTCACCATACACAAAAATCCTTTTTGCCTTCAACTTCTTCAAAATTTTGAGGCCTGCAATTAGAGCTTCATACTCTGCTTCATTGTTAGAGAATTCAAAAGCCAACTTGTAAGCACATACTCTAACATTACTAGGGACCTTCTCAGGTTGAAAAATAGGACTCCTAATCCATATTCCAATGCCAGCTCCATCCTTACCAACAGCTCCATCAAAATCCATACTCCACAGACCTTCTTCTTCTTCTTGTAGATGCTGAAAATTTGTTTCTTTCTCTTCTTTGCCTTGGCTGATTTCTGGCTGTTCATTATCCATTTGCTGCTAGCAGGCAGAAGGCTTAGAAGTACTTGCTGCTTTTTATTTTTCCTGTTTGAGGATTTCTCTGAAATTTTCTGAAATCTTAGGTATCTCCTCCACTTGTACCAACTGAACATCCTCATCATTTAAACCACCATCTGAATATAAGACAAAAGAATCTAAATCTGTGTGTACTGCATTGATGGGATGATTTACTGGCTTGTCTTTGCTAGTGATCACGTATTTCATTTTATTTTCCCTATATAACTTTCTCAACTGGCCAAACATAGGGATTGTGGAATAGGAGAAATCAAGCTGTATGGTCCCCTTAAGTTTGGCACCCCAAGACCTAGATAGGAGCATTCCAAACCTTGGTGGGACATTAGCAACAACTACATCCATCAAGACATTTTTGGCTGGGATTTGATCTAAAGACACTACTAAATCTTTGATGAGACCAATACAGTGGACCCTACTTGAATCAAAAGAGTACAAATCATGGTATTTTCTAGTAACATCAAGGCCTAACTTCTCCATGATAGCTTTGGGCATTAAATTATGGGAGGCCTCGGAGTCTAACATGGCATTATGTAAGATAAACTCATGTAACCTAAGACTGAGGTAAAAGGGGGAACTTCATTTTCTTCGGACTCTTGTGTGGCTGGACCAAAAATAAGTTCGGGGTAGTCATCCTCCACATTAACCATATCAGAAAGAGGGTCAATTTGCAAGACTTTAGACACCTGATTTTTATATACACTATTCTTTACCAACTCGGTCAAGGGCACAGACACTTTCAACTTGGAAATTTCATTTTCTAAATTAAAGGAGGGAGCTTTTTCTACCTCTTTAATAGGAGGGTCTTTCTTCTCCATTTGTTCTCTCGCTACGTTCTGCTGGCCTTTTTCTTTTGCAGCGTTCTCAGCTGTGGGTGCTTTGCTGGATGAAGGATTGGCCGGCTCTTTTCCTTTCTTCTGTGCCTCATCCTTCATTTGTAGTTCTTTTCTCTTTTGAATGGGGCTGATGGTGACATTTCTATTCCTTAGAGAATACTGCCCTTGCTGGGCTGACAGTGCATTCATATAACCTCTCTGGTAGTCATCAGATTCCTTTTCTAACACCACGTCATTGGCCAAAATTAAATTTTCATCCCCTTGAATGTCTGGAGTTGCCACTATGTATTCTTCGTCTTCTGTGAGGAAAATGGGTGCACCATCAGCTGTGAAAAAATGATTGGTTTCAAACAGAGGACCATCATCGTCTGAGTTAGTCCCTTGCACGTATTTCTGCTGTAACGGTGTTTTAATTGGCTGTTGTGGTGCCGCTTGGTCCTGCGCCCTTTGTTCTCTCTATCTAATTCTGAATTGCGTTTGCTGCTATCCTCTAAAATTTGGATTTCTTATTTTAGTTTCGGGTCTGTCGGAAATCATCAAAAGCTCAACCATCTTTTCCATTGTACGAATTAGAGTGTCCATTCTGCTGTCCGAAGTGGAGGCTTCCTCTTTCACCACGACTTTCTTTTCGGTTCTAGCTCGAGCTCTTCTGGTCAGCAGATTAGCTTCAACGCTTACTGCTATTTTTTGCATTTCTTCAAGAGACGGTGGATCTCTTTCACGCAACTGATATGCCATATCGGCATCAAAACCATCTGGAAACTTTAGCATAGCTGAATCCACGGGTGGTTTGAGGTTGGCCGGAATAGCATTGTATGCAGCATTGAATCTTAAACAATAGTCTTGCACAGTTTCACCCACATTTCTTTTCATATTATCATATTCAGACAGAATTTGGTGTGGGTTCCTTTTCACCTCCCACCGGTCTAGGAACTGTGTGTGTAACTCTTGCAAAGTGTGAATAGAGCCTGCTGGTAAAGCTCTAAACCACTTTCTCACTTCTCCTCCAAAGCTTTGAACAAACAACCTGGTTGCTACATTCTCTTCTTCCACTTCATGCAAGTCAAAAAAGTCATTCATCTTGTCAAAATGCTGCTGGGATGTAATGCCCTGAGTGGCATCAAGGATAGCAATTTTACTCTGACAATCAGCAGGCATATCATTGAGAACCTGAGGTAAAACCAAGGGTGCATACCGGGCAGCCATATTTCTGGGAGGATTTACCATAGCGTTTGTAATGCTGGAATTTGAGGTAGGTATTGATGGAGGAGATGAAAATTGGGAATTGATTGATGGGAATGCTGATGAATCAGGAGGATGGAATGCTGTGCCTGATGATTCTGAAGGCTCAGGAATATAAGTTGCAGTGATGGACTGAGGCGAATTCAAAATGTAGTCATCAATGGAAGAATTTTCTCTCTGAACTTCAATATCTACAAGAAACTCCGGATCTAAAACCGTGTCTTCAAGTGCAGTTTTAGACTTACTTCTAAACAAAGAAAGCTCAAAATTCTCATCAAAAGAAATCTCCTCTACAAAAAAACATTCACTGGGCCAAGTATGGGACCTGAAAATAGGTGTAGGACTTGGTGATCCCTCTTGTCTTCTGACTATTCTTGGGATAAGATTCGGATTTTCGAACACAAGGGGAGGATTTGGATCAGGATTATCCCTTGTATATCTTCTTGAAGCCAGTGTGGTCAACTTACTACTATACAATATTTATATCAGCCTAGAAAATTTAGAAATATCATCATCGAGACTTTGCAAGAAATATATTACTGGGGTGATAAATCTTCTACGCAAAAGTTTGTAATTGCTTCCCTAGTATGGTCGACAGAGATTTTAGCACCCAATCTGAACCTCGGGCTGAAAAAGGCCAAATCAGGGTAACAAATAAACCACTCTTAGCCTTGTAGCTAGCCCTACAAGGACAGGAGAGGGCTCTCTCCGTAGAATAGATATTCAATAAAATGGTAATGAATTGATTTTAGCCTAGGTATATAAATGGGAAAAAGAGTTTTGATGAATTACTGAAATTTCAGGGATGTATGGGACAAGAGGATAGTATGAACTGAGGAATTAAATCGGGATACAGAATATTTCATAGGGCAAGATAGGCAGGAGGTTTAGCAATCAAGTCTAAATAAGATGAGATGGAAAGACTGTTGAGAAGCTGAAAAGGGTATAATAAATGAATCCTTTTCAAACAGAAGAAAATACACAGAGTATGAATGATTCCCCAAGGCAGAGCATATAAAATGGATTCTACCTTTCTAACTTGAAGACATTCAACTGGAGATGTTAATGAATGAATGGTGTAACATAACAATGTACATATGAAACATAAAGGAGAAACATATGCTAAAACTCATACCACATGAATCCCATAAATCAAAGCTGCATCACTTTATTTAATTCCCTGCCAAAATGTACAACGGAGCACAGAGCTCACTGCCACACTATTCCCCTACTTCTGAGTTTTCAGACGTCAGACTTTCCGCCCTTGAAAATAATTAGAATTTACAATAAATAGACGAATTTTTCCAGAATACAAATCGATGGAAGGGGAGAAATCACAACTGAAGATAGAAGGAAAAAAGCCAATAGTCTCTTCATAAAGGAAGAGCTGCATTACATCTGGCCAGTGAGAAGGCAAAAAATTGTAACGTAGATTTTTCTACAACGTAACTGAAGATGTGACTGTTACAATTTGGGTCTCGGCCTCTGGCTGTCGCTTTGCTTTCCATTATTCCTTTTGAATAACTGGCTTTTAATAAGATGTCGTTGAAGTAAACTGGAATAAACTAAAATAATGCCTTACATGAAGGGAAATAGTGAATAAGAATGAAGGGAGAGGAGGCGGGACCAGCATCTTAATCGCAATCGGGATCGGGGAGCGGGAAAATATATACAAAATAAGACTTTCGATGCGGTTGGAGTAAACCATGGGAAGTCCTTTAATAAATGTAATAAAATGCGATTTGGGGACTTACAAAGGGGAAAGGGCCTTTATATTATAATGGGGAGTAAGTGCTGTATGGTGGGTCCGGGGATAAAATCGCAATCGCAATATTGGAATTTGCGATGGAAATTTTGCGATGGGAATTTGCGATGGGAATTTTGCGACGGGAATTTGTGATGGGAATTTTGCGACCGGAATTTGCGATGGAAATTTTGCGACGGGAATTTTGCGACGGGAATTTGCGATGGGAATTTTGCGATGATCGCACATCGCACATCGCAAATTCCACATCAACAAGACACTTGAATCTCTAAACTTGCGATTTTGCGCTAAAGTGGTGGGTTTTATATATATGATATAACTTTGTTATAAAGTTTGTGGGGTATTGGTTGGAGAAGTGTTTAAGGGGAGGGACTTTGTAATATGAAGTTTTTTTATTATAAAGTCCAAAGGCATGGAGGGGAAGTGGTTGGGTTATAAAATCGCATATTTTATTAAATGATTTACAATGCGATATTATAATCGGAAGGGGGAAGGAAGGGGTTTTTAAAGGGATTTGAACATAAAGTTAAAGGGGAAATATGGGAAATAGGTGGGGCTTAGGGAATAGAGGGCTTTTACTTCACTTAAGCACAAAATTCAATCCAGAAGCCAGTTTTGAGAGTGTAGTATACCGTTGGAAAGCTCTTTCCGGGCTCTTTCTGATGGATCTACTTTGAGGATGATTTGGCGCTGAACATACCGTAGAAAAATTCTCTGAAGGCAGAGACATCACTTTATGGAGATAATAGCTTCTGAATTATGGCTGAAAGGCAAAGTATCATGTCTTCACCTCAAAACATGGTTTTGAGGTGAAGCTTGCATCAAACCAAACAAATGATATCTTTGATCTTCCTGGTGCTATGACTTTGTATTTATTGACTTCCTCGTGACTTCGCTGATCTTTATTTGCCACTTGACTCATTAATTTGACCATGGCGAGACCTTAGAGACTAATGAGACCCATCCTATGACCTACTAATATGATTTTGAGAATGAAAGTGACAAATGACTGAAGATCATAGGAAGGAAAATCAGCAAGTACCTCATGAGGGAAAACTGGTAACAAATTACTACCGTCAATGAATCCATGACCTAACGGAATGGCGAAATTGATTATTATGGGACTCCTAATATGCAAATGCAAAAGAGCAATTTTGATCACTGATGGCAGTATGACTAGAGTGACACTAACAGTTGGTTTGAATAAACAACATGTAAGCACACCTGATAGTATAAATCATCAAATTGTGTACTATTTAAAAAGATGTCGAATATTTAGCACTATATAATGGGTGTAGGTTTTAACCCTGTACATAAATTATCTGCAAACGAATCTTAAATACAAAAAATAAACATCAGCGAGAGCATAAAACATAAAACAGATAAACACAGAGATTTTCCCCTAGATCCCAAATCGGGACGACCAACTTGATTTTTCATTATATTCCTTTTAGTGTTACAACACATATATATATACATGCTGAAGCATACATAAACCCCAATCCATTAAACTTGGATTAGAACATAACCATAGTTCCCTTCTTTGACATAAACCTGCTCAATACTCCCACTGCATGTGAAATGTCTGATCTAGTATATACCATTGCATACATCAGGCTACCCACTGCACTTGCATATGGAACACAGAACATATCCTCTTCTTCTTCTTGTGTCTTGGGACATTGTTCAACAGACAACTTTGTACCTACAGGAATCGGAACATTCACTGGTTTACTATCCTGCATATTGAACCTCTGCAATATAGTCTCGAAATACTTCCTCTGTTTTAACCAGAGCTTCCTCTTTGCCCGATCTCTCTTAATTTCGATGCCCAAAATATAGTTTGCAGCACCAAGATCCTTCATGTCGAATTTGGAGAACAACCGGGTCTTCAAATCTTGGATAATTTCTTTGTCATTTCCAATCAACAACATATCATCCGCATACAAGACCAAATAAATAACTCAGTCACTAATTAATTTAAAATAAACACAGTGATCCTCCTTGCTTCTGGTGAAGCCAAGTCCCTGTATATAGGTATCAAATTTTTGATACCACATCCTTGATGACTATTTTAACCCATATAGAGATTTCTTTAACCTGCATACCAACTCTTTCTTCCCCTTCACCATAAAGCCTTCAGGTTGTTTCATGTAGATCTCTTCTTTCATATCCCCGTGAAGAAATGTTGTTTTCATATCCATCTATTCTACCTCAAAACCAAATGCAGCAGCAACAGATAAAAGTAATATAATAGAAGTAAATTTGGCAACTGGAGAAAAAGTATCACCAAAATCAATTCCCGACACCTGGGAATAACCTTTTGCTACCAACCGAGATTTGTATTTCTCCACCTTGCCTTCTACATTCATCTTCTTCTTAAACACCCATTTGCTCCCGATGGGCTTCCTTCTAGCCGGCAACTCCACCAGATCCCATGCCTCATTTTTATGCAAGGATGCCATTTCATCAACCATGGCCTCCTTCCAGAGTTTTCAATCCTTTGAATCTACTACCTCCCTGACGGTTTTGGGATTATCATGAGTTATAGTTAAAGAAAAATTTGAACAGAAAGTAGATGGACTATACCTTTATGGTTGTCTTCTTTCCCGAACTGATCTTCTCACAGCTGGAGTTTGTGGCTCTTCCTCTTCTGAGTCTTCTTCTGTTGTAGAGTCTGATTCATCTTCCTTTAGCTCAAACTCTATCTTCTCAGGTTCCTTTACTAGGAATTCATGTTTAACAATATCTTTCACCTCTCTAAAAACCACATCTCGGCTGTACACAACCTTCCTTGTTTCCGGGTTCCAAAGCTTGTAACCCTTTAAACCATCCTTATACCCAATAAAGATGCATCTTTCAGATTTATTATCCAACTTGGTCCTTTTCTCCTTTGGAACATGTACATATGCATCACATCCAAATACCCTTAGATGTGAAAGAGAGGGTTTCTTACCAGTCCATACCTCATGTGGAGTCTTATCTTCCAACGCTGATGAAGGTGATTTGTTAACTAAGTAACATGAATTCTCCACTGCCTCTGCCCAGAATTATTGTCCTAACCCAGTACCATTGAGCATGCTTCTTACCTTTTCCATCAGCGTTCTGTTCATTCTTTCTGCAACTCCGTTTTGCTAAGGTGTGTATGGAGTAGTCTTCTACCATGCTATACCACACTTCTTACAGAACTCTTCAAATTCCTTCTTATGAGAACTCTCCACCATTATCCCTTCCTCGACCTTTTATCTTCTCATCTGTCTGGTTTTCCCAGGCCTTGATTCTTTAAATCATCCATGACAGTTATTCCTCAAGAAATATATCCATGTATTCCTTGAGAAGTCATCTATGAATGAAACATAGTACACAGACTTACCCAGTGATGGAACCGACACAGGTCCAAACACATCACTGTGCACAAGCTCTAATATCTTGTTCGCCCTCTTAGCACTAGAAGGAAAACTCACCCAATTCTGCTTCCCATAAACACAATGTTCACAGAAATCGAAATCCAGAGAGCTATTAGACATACCTTCTACCATACCATTTCCATGTAGTATCCGAAGGCCCTTCTCTCCAATATGTCCAAGCCTTTGATGCCATAGCATGGTCTTTTCTCCAGAGACCGCTAGGCTTTCCGCTCCACTTTTGATTACCACAGAACTGTTGCACCCAGCAATAACAGTGTTACCCTGAAGCTTGTACAGAGTTCCAATTCGAACTCCGCGCATTAATACCAGTGCTCTTCGAACCATATTACAGGTATCTTTCTCGAACACTGTTTTTACACCTGCATCATCCATATTGCTTATAGAAATCAGATTTCTGGCCAATGCAGGAATGTGCAGAACACTAAGAAGTGTTCTAATCCTTCCACCTTGCAGCCTCTGCTTGACTTTTCCATGTCCGACGATTCTGGCCTTCTTATCATCACCTAAGAAGACATCACCGCCATCATATTTCTCATACTCGCAGAACCACTCCCTATGGGGAGTGAAGTGAAAGGATGCACCCGAGTCAATCAACCATGACCCATGATCTACACGTGTATTTGAAGAAGAAGCCAAATACACATTCCCACCTTCATCCAAGGTGGTTTTTGCCTCTGCAGAAGGAGCATCATCAGATCCCTTTCTTTTCTCAGGAGCTTTAGATCTGCAATCCTTTTTGTAGTTCCCTTCCTTTCTGCATTTGCAGCACACCTTTACAAATTTTCCAGGAGATTTAGATCTCCCTCTATATTTAGATCTCCCACTCGAAACCTTATTCTTGTTTCTGTTCTAGGACCTTCCTCGATAGATAAGACATCTCCATTCTGACCCTCCATATTTCACCATTTCATTTCCTCTGACAGCAAGGCTGAGACAATTTCAACCAAATTCAAGATAGTTGTATTGCTACCTATTGCAATAACCATACTATCCCACGAATTTGGTAGAGAACACAACAAACTGATGCACTTATCTTCATATGAGATTTTAATATCAACAGATGACCACTGACTTACCACAATATTGAAGGCGTTCAGATGCTCTGTCACTGAGTCTCCATCCTTCATCCTCAGGTTATACAGCTTTTTCCGTAGGAACAATTTATTCACCAAAGACTTAGATTGGTACAAAGTCCCTAGTTTGTCCCAAAAGGTCTTCGCCATAGCTTCCCCAGATACATTCAACAATACTGAATCTGAGACACACAATCGTATTGTGCTGTTTGCCTTCCGATTCAGTTTCTTCCAGTCTTCATCTGACATTGCCGTTGGTTTAGTACCCAGATATACCGTGATCCACTGATCTTTATCCACCAGCAGATCCTCCATCTTGAGCTTCCACAACTCAAAACTCCAACCATTAAATTTCTCGATCTCTATCTTCCCACTGCTCGTCATCTTCTTTCACCGCAAGAATCGATCTCACAGATCTCCCACTAAACAGGGTCTACCTCAGGCCCGAGAAAAAAACCCATCAGCAGCAAAGGCGTCCCCTTGAAGCCGAAACTACTCTGATACCAAAAGTAGGTTTTAACCCTATATATAAATTATCCGCAAACGAATCTTAAAGAAAAAAAATAAATAGTAGCGAGAGCATAAAACATAGAACAGATAAACACAAATATTTTCCCCTGGATCCCAAATCGGGACGACCAGCTTGATTTTTCATTATATTCCTTTTAGTGTTCCAACACATATATATACATGCCGAAGCATACACAAACCCCAATCCATTAACCCTGGATTAGAGCATAAGCATAGTTCCCTTGACCGGATCTAAAAAATACCAGGGGCCGAAAACCATCATACCCCAAAACCATGGGCGGGTCCGCCCACCAAAAATAAGGACCAAAAAAATTTTCCGGGGCGCTGCTCCGGACCCTGACAGAGGGGGATACCGCCCCCCCTATGACCCCCCCCCGACATTGCGCGTGATTAGTCATGGAAAGAATATAACACAAACCCAACAATGGGAATGGTGAAGCCAACTCCAGTGAGCAATGTAGAGAATGAGATCCGAAGGAAATTAAAATTCATATGCAGTATCCTTATCAGTTAATATGAATTAGGGCTAGTAAAAGTACAAATTTATTTCGATGATAAAGTTCTAAGTATAATTTAATTTTTGGATTGAATTGCTGAGTTTAAAAATATGATTGGAAAATTTTATTTAATATTTTTATAATTATAAATTTATTTTAAAGTTAATACTTTTTTATATAATAATAATAATCTAATTTCAATTTTAATTAATATATAAATTTTTTTATATTTTTAAAATAAAAAAAATACAATTTTTAATTAAGTTAGTGAATTATTGTAATTAAGTTAAGAATAAGTTAACATTTTTAATGTAATTTAAAGTTATTAAGATGATTCGTCACTTTAGGGTAGTAAATATAATATTAGATAATTAAGTATAGAAGTATTTGTTTAAATGTATATATTAATTTTTTTTTGAGTAATGTTGAAAAATGTATAGATATGGATATGTATGTTATATACTGTCTGGATATATATATATAATGTTGGAAGATGGATAAGATTTGATAAGATGTTTAGGCTTTGATGTGTGTTACATATTGCTCGAGTGTATGATATATATATTTGTGTTTATTGTTTATGGTGACATGTTTGTAGGTGAGTTTTGTGTTTTTTTGTTGTTGTTTTTCAAGAAGTTTTATTTATATATGGGAGACAAACAAAAATAATAGGTGCCAATCTTATATATTGGTTTTTAGAGTTGCTATGAAAGTGTTTATGTCATATGTAGAGGTGTTTCATGTGATGTGGAGTGGATGGTGTGTTGATAATCTTTGATTATATAATGATAGACATACATATTGGAGATGACTCACTTATGGATTACTAATTAATACACCTTGGCACATTATGTTGGTACTAAATCTAGATCCAAGTTTTATTTCATACGTCAATAGTGTTGAACCCTTAGTTAAACTGAGGAGGGAGGGGGGGGGGGGGGGATGAATCAGTTTAACACATTCATGGACTTTTTAAAACTTTTTCATTAACACTTGTTTACACCTTCATTTCATGTTCAACTTAACATGTGAGTAATCTTAGAATGTGAGCAGCAAGCATTAATATAATGTAACAATAGACTTAATATGAGAGCAACAACTATTAAGCAGATGATATAAACTAGATCAACACATAAACATCATGCATAGAGACACCAGGTATAAGTGGAAACCCATAAAGGAAGAAAACCACATCTTATTATTGTTGTGACGCAAAGGCAAGCTCCAACTCCCTCTCACCACTGATTTTCTGTAGGCACCAACCTACAGGAGGCTCCAACCTCAATTCTGCAAGCTACAACTTGCAAGGAAGCTCCAACTCCCATCAATTTTTTGCAGGCACCAACCTATAGGAGGCTCCAACCTCAGTCAGCTACAACTGACTTTTATCAAGCTACAACTTGATGTGGAAGCACCAACTCCCATCTATTTTCTGCAGGCACCAACCTATAGGAGGCTCCAACCTCAATCAGCTACTACTGACATCTATCAAGCTACAACTTGATAGGGAAGCTCCAACTTCCTTACTCTTTCAAAAGAAAACACTTGCTGATTTACCTTCGATATCAGCTATGTTCTGTAGCATCTCTTCTGCTGTCCATCAGTCCTCATATCAGCGCTGCATCATCTCTGCTCATCTCCTCCTTCTTCTCTATCTCACTGCTTCATTTCTGCATTCTCTAACTTTTCACTGCATCTCGTTCTACTCCTCCTTCTTCTTATCTTTTCTGCCTCAATTTTCGGTACTTTGCATACTCTTTTCTTACGCTCTCTAGCTCTCTAACCTCTTGCAGCTTTCTTATTTTCTTCAACTCTCTTCAATTCTGCTGCACACCCTCTTCTTCTCTCACTCTGTTTTCATCAATCTTCTCCCTTTGGATATTACCCTGTTTTATACAAAATAGCTTCATGGCTGTTTGTATTCTACTGGGAATTTGAAATGGACAACCATGTCTCTTTGCCTTCTGCCTTCTCATTTCTTTTCCAGCTCACTCAGAAAAATATAACTGTAGGTGCTTATTTTAATCTAACAGTGGGATTTTGTTTTCTTCCGGAGACTTGCCAATGCATCACAAACAATAAAAAATTCAATTACAATATTTAAATTCACATATAATGAAAACTTCAGCTCAACTCATTTAGTCTTTTGGCTCGCTGCACATTTGTCTTTTCTTTGACTGTGTCTGTCTTTTCTGTGACTGTGTTTTATCTCTTTTCAGCTCTGTTTTCTTTTCTGTCCTCTGCTGTGGTGTAACTGTTGCATACATGTAACTGAACTTTTTATATCAGTGCAATTTGTAAATATGTGTAACTGCTGACTGTAATTCTGGGAAAATTCCAACCCTTTACACGCAGCAAGTGTCTTGTTGATTGGGAGTTCCGCAGACGGAACATACATGCATTGCAATCGTTTTATATTACAAATCACCCTCCACCTTAAGCCGAGGCCCGTGGGTTCACAGACCACGCGGCATCTTTTAATACAATCGCAACAACGCATTATATATATATACCATCGCCTTTATATATATATATATATAACGTAATTTCAATTCTCGGCATCATTATACAATGTTTTAACAAACAAAATGCCATGTCCACTTTAACACTGAAGAATCATGTTTAATACATAACTAATGCCCTTTCGGGCCCACTTGCCACGCTTTCCGATGCACTATGCTATTCCTCCAGCGATTTCCGATTGCGATTGATCGCAATTGCAAGCTTCCTTTGCTCCGATGCGATTGATCACTGTTCACTGTTCTTTGCCGATGCGATTGGAACTCAAATCCTTATTAATCAAAGTTTATAAGCCCATCGGGTCCGGGCTTCAATCGCAATCACAAGTCTTTTAATATATGTTCCGACGGTCCGTTTCTTTCTGATGCGATTGACCACTGTTCACTGCTCTTTGCTGATGCGATTGGAACTCAAATACTTATTAATCATAGTTTATAAGCCCATCGGGTCCGGGCTACAATCGCAATCACAAGTCTTTTAATATATGTTCCGAAGGTCTGTTTCTTTCCGATGCAATTGACCACTGTTCACTGCTCTTTGCCGATGCTATTGGAACTCAAATACTTATTAATCATAGTTTATAAGCCCATCGGGTCCGGGCTACAATCGCAATCGCAATTCTTTTAATATATGTTCCGACGGTTTGTTTCTTTCCGATGCGATTGACCATTTTTCACTGCATTTTACTAATGCGATTGGAACTGGACTTCAAACACTTGTTAAACATGATTTATAGACCCATCGGGTTCGGAGCTTAATCGCAATCGCAATTCTTTGGTTGCATGTTCCGCTGCCCTTATAATCTCCGATGCGATTGGGAAGGGTCCCACCTTATATTACTTTGTTTCTTTGGATCTCGCGCTACTTTGATTCTTGATCATAAAGCACTCCATATAACTTAATATATATAAACTTTGGACCTTTGTATATAAAGCGCAATATATACTTTGCCGCTGGAGTATATGATTCCCGGAATGAGATTTATATTATACATGCATTACATTGCCGCTCCAATATTTAGTGTATCTTCCAGTGGGGTAGGCGATTCTCGGAATTTATATATATATATATATATATATATATATATATATATATATATATATATATATATATATATATATATATATATATATATATATATATATATATATATATATATATCCTCCACCTTATATCCTCCAGCTGAGGTAGCGATTCTTGGAATAACGACTGTGTCTCTGATCTGCTGCTTCTGTCACTCTGCCTCTGCCTCTACTGTTGTGATAACGACTCTGCCTCTGCCTTTGCCTCTGATAACGGTTCTGCCTCTATATTCGCTTCTTCTGTCTCTGCCTTAGCTTCTTTTGTTCGCTTCTTTGTTGCCTCCTTTGTCTGTCTCTGTATTTTCTGCCTCCATTGCCTTATTGCTGGTTCAGGTACTTCTCCTTTGCCACAGGGTTTATTCAACTCTGTTTATAAACCTTGATAGACTCACAATCATCCATGCACAGTCAATTGCACATAGGAGCCATTTATACCCCCAATTATCTTCTTCTCTTAACTTTGCCCATTTCAAAATCCAATGGCCCTCATTTTGTCCTTACTACTTTGCACCTTGAATAGCTCTCTGCCTCTTTGCTATCCTCTGCTCCTTGACTGATGCTGCTCCTTACTTCTCTTTTTGCTGCCTCTGCTACCTCTCTGCTGCCTCTGTTCCCTGTCTTCTACTTTTCCTTATGGGTAGTTTAGGTGCTGCTCCTGTATTTACCTTTGCCATCAATGCCAACATTTCAAACAGTCTCCCCCTTTGGCATTGATGGCAACACATTAATACTTTCCTTTTAGAAGCCTCCTTTTGCTTTTCCTCCCCCTTTGACATCAATGGAAAAGGGTTGCTCATTTCCTAGTTTGCTTTCTGCATTTACTCTCTCTGATTTATGTTTAGGCCCTCTTCTGCTGACTTTGTAACATGCTGCTCCATATTGATGTACAAGACTTGTTGAGAGAACACTTTGAGGATTATTGATCTTGAATGTACACTACAAGTTGATACAATCCTAAGGCACTGACTCCTTTCACTTGTATAAAGCTGAAAGTGAGGATAATGATACTTCATAGAACACATTGTACCAGCTTTATCTAATCATAAATGCATCATTGGATCAAACCTTAAAGATTGTGAATGCCCCATGTGACATATCAAGCTTGCTTCAGCTATACTTCAGTCTATATTATAATCTTCATCTGTGATGCATATCTATTGAGGAGGGTTGTAGTTAGAGTCTGTCTTCTTCTGCAATAATCATCTTGATGTACTTTTTCCATAATCCTTTTGATCATGAGGACCTGTTTTATCCTTACCTAGCTGGCTGATCTCCCCCTGGAATGATATGTTTGTTTCTGTTCTCCCCCTGAAATTGTGATTTCTATTTATATCAGATATACTACCCCTAGTCTATCCATTGTAATGCTAATCATACATGTATCTGCAATAAGACTGTTATGCATCAAACCGAATCATAATCCCCATATTTTCATAGGGTGCTGACTTCACAATCGTAATTACATGGCCTACTCCCTTAATATTTAAATAAACCCGACAATTATTATTTCATTTCGGGGGCTTCCTTCACACCTCATAACTAAATGTTCGAACCTTATAACTATGACCCCAATGGTTAATAAATCCGCAAATATTAACAATGATCAACGCATTCGTATGCATGGGCCCCAACGTTGACAGTCCTTCCCATCCAATGACAGACAACACGTCACATTGGCTTTGATGATCCAACGGATATCGCACGGCTAAGATGCATGAGGGTTAATATTCAATAGTTGCGCAATGGACTGGGTCCCAGCGTTAACAGTCGTCTCCATCCGACGGTTGTTATCTCATCGCGCCGCCTCATTTGATCGGACAGAATCAATCAAAATACACACGCCCATACCTTAAGTTAACCTTCGCGCATCTTCCCAATATGATCACCGTCAGATGGCTTCCTTCCAAATCGACGGCTTGTATCGATATCGCATGGGGTCCTCAGTCGAGAGTTAATGTGCGATGGCGCGCAGTGAGAGTGGTTTTGCCAACTTGCTCTAGGATACGCGTCGCTCGTTCTATGGAATCGCACCCAATCTCTTGAATACCACATTTTCTGCAAAGGTGGTGCGATACAAACCACATCCAGCCTTAACCCGCGTTCACTGTTCATCCGCAAGGTTCCGCTCCTCTTCGCTCAAGGTTCCATCAACGCTTCAACATTATATTGTAATTAACTCCGCCTACGACTGTGCACTGAACCACTCCACTCGTAAGGTTCCGCTCTTCTCCTGTAATTTATTATTATAATTAAGCTCCGCTTTAATGTTTTTCCTTTTATTACGGTTCCATTGCGAAGTTTAATGATTTGTTCACAATTTCGTTTGATTCTTTTAACACACATTATTTACACCAGTTGCTGTCTTCCGACCGCGACGAAACACAATTCCATTCTATCTTCAATTCTGCTATGATATATAATATATCAACCTTCCATTGCATGTTCGGGATTCTACCCTGTCACAGTTTCGCTTCTTCATTCTATGGACCTGTATCATACTGCTACTCCACTGTTAATGCTTGGTAATATGTTGATAAGCATGCTGCTTGTACCTAAACACCAATTGATATTACTTTGATAAACCATGCAAAGATTTTACTTCAACTTTCATATTTACCCCTAATTAAGACATCCTTCATAAATTCTATTATTGAGCTCTCCACTGTTTTCAACAACAATCATCAATATACTGAATCTGATCTTGGCATCATTAATCTTTTGCTTTTTCTGTCATTTTATTCAAAGGAAGTCACAACATTTTATTTTCTATGACAGTTCCAGAATCATTTCTACTTTATATATTGCTTTATATACCAATTCGACTGTTCTGACATGATGATCTTCGGGAAGACATTTTCAATTTCTTTGCTTGGAATCTTCATGGGCATATCACTCACTTAACTGTACTCCTCCAATGGTCATTTTCATAGATGAAGGAAGTAATGATACAGTGATGATAGGCTCTTTTCTTACTCATCTTTCTTAAGGTGAATCATTGTTCATACTAGCAGAATGTTGCACACTGTGATCATCACTTAATGTGCTGATGTCTTCTTAACTTATATGATCATGATCATCAATCTGTCAGCTAAATAATCTTCTTCCTCTATATTTCTTTGTTAGAGGAATTTTCTTTTCCCTTCATGATCTTATAGCCATTCTCATTCTAAGGTGCTCTTCTTAGACTACTTTCATGGGGTCTATATATGAACTGCTCTTCCCCTGGGATGTTGCTTCATATTTGTCACTGGATGGATTTTTTCTTTGCTTCCTAGAGCAGCTCCCCCTGAGACTATGGAGGATTCGTTATGTTATTGAGATAATAGGCTCCCCCTTTCTCTTTTCCTTCCATACTTTATTGGGGTTCTTCATAATGTCTGTACTTCTTATAAATTCATAGTTTTGTTTGATTTTCTTTGTTTCCATCATATGTCTAGATTTCTTTAATATATATGGCAGTTTACAGTCCTTTGCTTTGTGGCCAAGCTTGAGGCATATATAACATCTTTTTTTATCAAAGTACATTTGAGCTGCTGTATAATATTTTGTTCCCCTTCTTAAATACAATTTACAATCAACAGATTTATGTCCAAATTCATTGCATGCATAACAGTAACCATGGAAATGATTTGTGTACCTGGTGGAAGATTGTCTTTTCCCTTTGCTTGCTTGAGGTGTTCTTCTTGTTTGCTGCATATTTTGCTGGTTGGACTGGGTTTTCTTTGTCTTACAATGTTCTGCATCATGTCCTAGTTTGTGGCAAGAGAAACATGTGATATTTTTCATAGGAGGAAGGAACCTCCTTTGACATCTTCCAAATTTATTCAATTCATATTCAGGAGTGTGAGGGCCCTTTCCAGCTGACTGTTTCATCCTTTCATTCTCTGTCCTATCATGTTGTTACTTGATTCTATTTGTTTCTTCACAAATCCTGTTCTTGCTAGATTCTATTTTTGTAGGAATCTGCTGAGCTGCTACATTTTCCTTTACAGCTTTTACAAAGATTATTTTCTTGTTATCTTCTACCTTGGGCTTACTAGTTTCTCCTTCATATCCTATCCCAGCCTTTATGAGAGGATATCTTTGAGCATTGAGAATTTGGTCCAACTGTCCAGATCTCTTCATTAGAGGTGTATTCATTAATAGTTCTCTTTGGGCTTTTTCTAAATTCTTTCTTAGGCTCACTACTTCTTCTTCCAATTTTTCACATTCCATATTTTTCTCTCTCATTTGTTGCAGCAGAGTGTCTTCTAATTTCTTTTCCTCCTCAAGCTGTGTCTTTAGATCAACAATTTCTTTCCTATCTTCATATTCTCTTTGATCACATATTTGCACTACTATCTTAAGATCTTTGTTTCCTTTCTTCAATATTTCTATTTCAGCCAAAGCAGTGTCAAGTTTGGCTTTTTCTTCACCTGTAATTTCTTCATGGTTCTTATCTCCATTCACACTAGCAGGTAGTTCATTTTATTGAATATTTTATTTTTGACATGAAGTTTTCTTCTTCTTGATTCTCTTATCCTTCTTGTCATTGCAATCTTTAGTGTTTACTCCATGCATGAAGTGCAATCTATCCCAGATTTCTTTTGCATAGGTTAAATCCATTATCAACTCAAGGTCCTTGTTATGAAGACTGTTATATATCACACATTTTGCCTTGGCATTCCTATGTTGTTCTTTCACCGTGGGGGAGTCTGTGCAGTAACCATCATATACAAGCTTCCATACTTCAGGTTCATAAGCCAATAATAATGTTTTAACCTTATCTCACCATTCAGGAAAATTTGTCATACTTAACACAGGTACATTTTGATGGTCCATGACTTAACCAGATCTCCTTCAAGCTATTAGGCTTGCACCAAAGGAACCTGGCTCTGATACCAATTATTGAACCCTTAGTTAAACTAAGAGGGGTGGGGTGAATCAGTTTAACACATTCATGGACTTTTTAAAACTTTTTCATTAACACTTGTTTACAACTTCATTTCATGTTCAACTTAACATGTGAGTAATCTTAGAATGTGAGCAGCAAGCATTAATATAATGTAACAATAGACTTAATATGAGAGCAGAAAGTTTTAAGAAGATGATATAAACCAGATCAACACATAAACATCATGCACAGAGACACCAAATATAAGTGGAAACCCATAAAGGGAGAAAACCACATCTTATTATTGTTATGATGCAAAGGCAAGCTCCAAATCCCTCTCACCACTGTTTTCTGCAGGCACCAACCTCCAGGAGGATCTATCCTCAATTCTGTAAGCTACAACTTGCAAGGAAGCACCAACTCCCTTCAATTTTCTGCAGGCACCAACCTACAGGAGGCTCCAACCTCAGTCAGCTACAACTAACAGCTATCAAGATGCAACTTGATAGGGAAGCTCCAACTTCCTCAATTTATCAAACTGAATGTTTGTTGATTTACCTCAGATATCAGCTCTGTTTTGTACCTTCTCTTCTGCTGTTCAACAATCCTCATATCTGTCCTCATATCATTTATGCATCTTCTTAGATTCACTATCAGCTTCTCCTTCTTCTTTGCTCAGCTCCTCCTTCTACTCTGCCTCATGGCTTCATTTCTGCATTCTCTGACTTTTCACAGCATCTTGTTATGCTCCTCCTTCTTCTTATCTTATATGCCTCAATTCCATACTCTGCATTGTCTATATTCACTCTCTCTAACCTCTTGCAGCTTTCTTATTTTCTTCAACTCTCTTCAATTCTGCTGCACATTCTCTTCTTCTCTCACTCTTTTTCCGTCAATCTTCTCCCTTTGGATATTACCCTGTTTTATACAAAATAGCTTCATGGCTGTTTGTATTCTACTGGGAATTTGAAATGGACAGCCATGTCTCTTTGCCTTCTGCCTTCTCATTTCTTTTCCAGCTCACTCAGAAAAATGTAACTGTAGGTGCTTATTTTAATCTAACAGTGGGATTTTGTTTTCTTCCGGAGACTTGCCAATGCATCATAAACAATAAAAAATTCAATTACAATATTTACATTCACATATAATGAAAAATTCAGCTCAACTCATTTAGTCTTTTGGTTCGTTGCGCATTTGTCTTTTCTTTGACTATGTCTGTCTTTTCTGTGACTGTGTTTGATCTCTTTTCAGCTCCGTTTTCTTTTCTGTCCTCTGTTGTGGTGTAACTGCTGCATACATGTAACTAAGCTTTTTATATCAGTGCATTTTGTAAATATGTGTAACTGCTGACTGTAACTCTGGGAAAATTCCAACCCTTTACACGCAGCAAGTGTCTTGTTGATGTGGGAGTTCCACAAGAGGAACATACATGCATCGCAATCATTTTATATTACAAATCACCCTCCACCTTAAGCTGAGGCCCGTGGATTCACAGACCATGCAACATATTTTAATACAATCGCAACAACGCGTTATATATATATATACCGGCGCCTTTTTATATATATAACGTAATTTCAACTCTAGGCATAGTTATACAATGTTTTAACAAACAAACTTCCATGTCCACTTTAACACTGAAGAATCATGTTTAATACATAACTAATGCCCTTTCGGGCCCACTTGCCATGCTTTCCGATGCACTATGCTATTCCTCCAGCGATTTCCGATTGCGATTGATCACAATCGCAAGCTTCCTTGCTCCGATGTGATTGATCACTGTTCACTGTTCTTTTCCAATGCGATTGGAACTCAAATTCTTATTAATCAAAGTTTATAAGCCCATCGGGTCTGGGCTTCAATCGCAATCGCAAGTCTTTTAATATATGTTCCGACGGTCTGTTTCTTTCCGATGCGATTTACCACTGTTCACTGCTCTTTGCCGATGCGACTAGAACTCAAATACTTATTAATCATAGTTTATAAACCCATCAGGTCCGGGCTACAATTGCAATTGCAAGTCTTTTAATATATGTTCTGACGGTCTGTTTCTTTCCGATGCGATTGACCACTGTTCACTGCATTTTACCGATGCAATTGGAACTGGACTTCAAACACTTGTTAAACATGATTTATAGACCCATTGGGTCCTGAGCTTAATCGCAATCGCAATTCTTTGGTTGCATGTTCCGCTGCCCTTATAATCTCTGATGCGATTGGGAAGGGTCCCACCTTATATTACTACATTTCTTTGGATCTCGTGCTACATATGGCTAAACATATATACATATATATATATATATATATATATATATATATATATATATATATATATGTTTTGGTCCTTTGAATATAAAGCACAATACTTTGCCGCTAGAGAATACGATTCCCGGAATGAAATTTATATTAACTATGCATTACATTTCCGCTTGGGTTATGATTCCCGAAATTATATTTATGTTATGTGTAATGCCCGGCTGGGTAAAGATTCTCGAAATTTTATACATATATCCTCCAACTGAGGTAGCGATTCTCGAAATAATAGCTGTTTCTCCGCAATAATAGTTGTGTCTCTTCCTCTGCTGCTTCTGTCGCTCTGCCTCTACCTTTACTGCTGTGATAACGGTTCTGCCTCTGCTTCTGATAATGGTTCTGCCTCTATTATATTATGTTCCTCTACCTCTGCCTGTCTCCTTTCTTCCTTCATTTTCTTCTTTGTTCCCTCCATTGCCATGATAACATCTCTGCCTCTATATTCGCTGCTTCCTTTGCCTGTCTCTCTCTTTGATGCTTCCTTTGCCTATCTCTCTCTTTGCTGCCTCCTTTTCCCGTCTCTCTCTTTGCTACCTCCTTTGCCATCAATGACAACATTTCCAACACTTGAGGCATAACACGCTCATTAAACACCTATGGGAGGATTTAATATATCAACACCTTCAAAAACCTTCTTCTGTTGTCATCATGGAGTTTAATCTGATTATTTCACCTTCTCTGGACACTTTCCCAAAAACTTAGATGTTTGGAGTGCTTTTAAGACAATCATAAATGTTGTCTTCTAAGTTCTCTATAGCCCTTTCAAGTTCATTCAATTCTGTCCAGTTCACCTCACCTTTTCCCTATTTCATCAATATTTTTGACAGACTTTCTTCATGTTTGGTTTGGTGTGTCTTCTCCAGGCCATTTCTACCATTTGATTACTGTTTGGCACTCTACTTGGATCATTAAGCTCAAAACCCTAGTTCTACTTAAAACCAAATTGTTCCCTTTCTCCTGTTTTAAGTTGTCTTCATTTAAGAGCAGACCACCTACCTTACCAACACCTTCTGTTGATCGAAACTTCAACACTCTTGCAGAAGTGTCAAGATCTTTGAATTTACCTCTTGCAGACTTTGAGCTGATAGGGTAGTCTTCTTTGGAAACTTTCATGTCATCCTTGAATAACCATGTGTTGAGCTTATACTACATTTGAGCCAACTTCTAGCATAAGAAAATTAGTGTTTGGAACCCCAATGATGACCTTAGAACATATGAAACCCTAATGACCCAGCGGGACGGTTTTTTGACCTTGTGTTTGACTGAAAATTGGTTTCGGGACTTCAAGTGAAAAACAGAGTATTTGTCAAAGTGTTGTATTGAAGATCCAAAATCCAATGTACTTTATTTATCTAAAGAGCCTACAGAGATATTTTTGAGACCATGTATGCTTGAGGAATTTGGGGATCATGGGAATGAGTTAGGCTATAGGTAACGCTATATGTAAAGTGGAGTTATGGGCAAGGGAAAAACAAAATAATGAGGTCATAGGAAGGAAAAAGGATGGAGATTAGTGGCACAAGCCCATAAGGAGTCTTTTAGGAGTGGCAGGGTGACCATGAAATGGCAAGGTTGATGGAATAGTGAAAATTTTCATATAAGGATAATGAAGGCAGTGAGATTTCTAAAACTCACAATGTTCAAAGAATGTTGTTTTTAGAAATCTAGAACCAATATATAGTGATCTAAAAGTAATGAAAAATACTGATGACTAATAGTTGCTCCACTTGGGGAGGGCAGCTCCTTTTCAAGAGGTGTCAAGAACCTCAGAATTCAGATCTCTGAGTTTTGAAGATCAGTACCTTACTTGTACTTGGCAGATCCCTCTTCCTTCATTTGCTGATGTTCTCTTGAAGTTATGATCTCAAAAATCTGAAAAGACATGATTGCTTCAATATCAGTTCTACCTACCCATCATACTTTGCCTAACATTTTTTCTTCTTCTGGTGCACTTGGATTGACAAACCCTTGACGTCATTTTTCTTTTGAAAGCATAAACACTATCTAATTCTACCCTTATCACTTCCAAGAGTTCAGATTAGGCTAATGAACTCTCTTATTCTCTACCTAGTCTACTTGTCTATCAAGATTAAGTTGTTTGACAGATTTTATTTTGTAACCTACTAACATGAAATTTAAAACATGATGAAACCAAGTTTAAGCAATCTAATTTGTCATGGGATGTGGCATTTTGGAAAAGCTGCACACAGATTTTATTTTTGTACAAGTGAAAACTAGAAACTTGAGGGTTGTGATTCAGAATTAGTTATGCATCCCTCTCATTTTTCTTTGGTTCAGATTTAAGCTTTGGGAACCAGCATCTTTTCCTAATCTAGTCTACTAATAAGCCAAGTTTACATGGTTTGGAAAATATTCTTTCACTAACCTATCAGCATAAATTTAGAACATGTTCAATCATGATTAGGCTAGATGACTGAACAAGACTTTCTTTTCTTCAACAGTACTGGCATTTAGGCTTTCACACTTTTAGCAATACTCTTTTTTGGTATGGAGTTGTACCTATTATTTTTTCCGGCCCTCTTTCTCTACTTTACTTTTTTTTGTATTTAATTTTTCTGATTTTTCATCAAGAAATGTTATGTACAATGAATGAAAGCTTCAAAATAGGAATGTTGACAAAAATAGTGCTTGAACATCCTTCCATTGACAAGACCTCCAAATAACTCTATTCCATCCAACTCTTGTAAAAATATTGCATTGTTACCTCTAACTGAATGGATGATGTATGGACCTCTCCACAAATTTTTAAATTTTCCATGCTTGCCTTTTTCCTCTCTCCTTGAATCCCACTTCAGCACTTTTTCTCCAATCTGGAAATCATTAGCCTTGGTCCTTTTGTCAAATATTTTCTTGATGTTCCCTTGCACTGCTTGTGTTCTTTTGTAAACTTCTTCCCTTGATTGCTACAAATTAATGGTTTGGTTCAACCTCCTTTGCATATCATTTTCTTCTTATTGTACTTCTTGAAGGAGCTTCATCACCGGAGCTCCCAAGGATGTTATGAAAACTATATCCATGCCATACACTAGCTGATAGGGAGACATATTGATTGATTTCTTGGTTGTTAGTCTATTAGCCCATAGTGCATGCACTAGTTTTCTATGCCATGACTTTTGGTTTATTTCCAGCAGCTTCTTGATGATGTTCACCAAAATTTTGTTAGAGGACTCAGCCAACCCATTACCTTGAGGGTAATAAGTTGTAGAATGCCCTAGTGTGATGTGGTACTTGTAGCAAAAGTCCACCATTCTCTTGGACTTAAATGTAGCAGCATTATCGATGATGATTTTTCTTGGATAACCGAATCGGGATAAGATGTTGGTTTCAAGGAATTTGATGATGACTAAGTCAGTGGAATTCCTAGAAGGGATGGCTTCTATCCACTTGGTGGAATAGTCAGATGCAGTGAGGATCCACTTGTGCTGGGAAGATGAGGCAGGGTGGATTTCTCCAATGAAGTCCAAATCCCATTGTTGAAAAGGAGCTTCAACACTGATAGGATGTAAATGTAAAGGTAGAATGTTTCTCTTGCCATCAAATATTTGGCATTTATGGCAAGTCATTACTAGCTTGTGGGTATCAGGGAAAGGATGGGCTAATAGAAATCAGCTCTAAGGTTTTTGTTGGTAGTGCTTTTCCAATAGAAATGACCTCCACATTCTCCTTCATGAAACTCATGCATGATTCTATTTGCATCATCTTCAAGTAAACATTTAAGAAAGATACCAACAAAATTTTTCCAATATAAAACTCTATCTAGAATGCATAAATTTAAAGCCTTTTGTTTCAAGAATCTAGCTTTTGTTTTGGACAAAGTAGGATGAGCAATTAGATTAACAAGTACATACAATATATCAGAATACCAGAGTGAGTTCGAAAATTCTTCTTCAATAGGTGGAGCCACCAGTTACTCTTGATCTAAGGAATGTATCATGTTTATGTCTAAGGCTTCAAAGTTTGCTTCAACCATCAGTTTAGTGGGCCTGATTTATAGATCATATTCTAAGATGACAGCAATCCACTTACCCCTTTTACCATCAGGGTCCTGATTTAAAATGTCCTTAACAACTGTATGTGGAACAAAAGTAATGACATGGGAACACAAGATGTAAAATATGAAATCTTTCAGTGTTTTGATCAAGGTAAAGGCTTTTTTCTCCATGATTTTATATTTCAGAGGTGAATCTCTCAATTCCTTGCTGAAGAAAGATATGGCCTGTTCTTGTCCCATCATGTTCTTTTGTAGAATACTATAGTAATAGTGTGTTCTAATGCTTGGTAAAGTCAGGGCTAATTAGAACTGGTGTTTGGGTAAGTGCTTTTTTTACCAGTTCAAAGGATTTCTTTGCTTCCATAGTCCATTTGACTCCTATCTCTCTTCTCAACATGTTTTTAATGTTCCTTAGGAGTTCAACAAGGTTTGGTATGAACCTTCTTAGGAAGTTGATCTTTCCAATGAAATATTGAAGCTCTTTAATGTTCCTAGGGTGGCTGATTTGCAATATACCCTCAATCCTTTTTGGGTCTATCTTAATCCCTTATTAGATATGATGTGGCCTAGGGGCTTTCATTCTTGAATACCAAATAGTGTTTTCTTAGGATTTAAAGATAGACCATACTTCCTACACTTTTCAAAGACCTTTCTCAGGTGAACTAGGTGTTCTTCATCAGTTTTAGAATAGACAGTGATGTCATCAAGGTATATCAAAATGAACTAACCTATGTTCTCAGAAAAGGCAATGTCCATGGCTCTTTGAAAGGTGGCCCCCGCATTCATTAACCCAAAAGGAATTTTGACATACATGAAGGTGCCCGAAGGTGTAGTGAAAGCGGTTTTGTGTTGATCACTTGGAAGTAGTAGTACCTGATTATACCCTGAAAATCCATCAACCAATTATATTCTTTTAGAACCTACCACCCTTTGCAATATATGATCCATCTTAGGTAAAGGGTAGTTTTCCTTCAGGAAGGCTTTGTTTAAGTTTCTAAAGTCTATGCATAGCCTAATCTCCCCTATTTTTTTTCATACTGACACAAGGTTTGAAACCCATTCTGGGTACCTGAGTGATACTATGATTCCATCATCATACATCTTATTTATTTCCTTCTCAAATAAAGTCACTAGGACATGGTTTATTCTTCTCAATTTTTTCTTGAATGGTTTCTAGTTTTCCTTGAGAGGAATCTTATGTTGAATAATGTTTGTGTCATAGGACTTCAAGTCCTCATAGCCCCATGAAAACACATCCTTAAACTCTTTGAATAGATCAATGTATTTATGTTTTATGTGAGGTGGAAGAGTTTCCGAGAGCTTTATCATTTTGGGTTATTCTATGCTTCCCATGTTGCATTCTTCTACATCAGTATCGGTGGATTCCATTTTTGGCTTCCTAGCAACATCATTGAAATCAAACAACTCTTCTAATGGGGAAAGACCTCTTGGTAATGAGTTATTTTGCATTGCAATACCTCAAGGTATTTTTGATCTAAATCTTCAAACAATTCTGCCTCAAGAGGATGTTCCAGCAGATTTATATCAGCAGTACAAGGCAACTCTGTTTTGTGGATTTGTTCTTCAGCCAAACAATACTCTTGATGGTTTAAGTCTCACTTTGACATTTCAAACTTGGTTTTAGGCTGTAATAAGTCTTCAATTTGTTTTTCATTTTCAAATACTTGCCAATAATCTATGTTATCAGGGAATGCTAGTCTGCACTTGACCTTTACTGTGCTTTGTTCATTGGTATGAGGTATTTGGAAAGTGATGGAAGCAAAGGAAAGTTCATTGGCAAGGTTGTTTTGAGCTCTAGGGATAGAGGTAAGTTCATACTTCTCAAAATTTTTCAGGAGATCTAAGGCAACATTCCTATATTTTCTTAGCCTAATATTTTTGGTTGAATACTCCCCTTTGATTTTCCTAATGATCAGCTCGGAATCTCCTTGAACAGAAATCTTTTTGGATCCTATGTTTTTCAACAAGTGTAATCCTAGGAGAAGAGCTTCATACTTTGCAATATTGTTTGTACATTGAAAATCTAGTTTGTAGGAATGACCTTCATTTGTGTTATGTATCTAAACACCTGCTCCTGAACCAAATTTTCCACAAGAGCCATCAAAGCTTATGTTCCAAATTTTTTCAAGTTGAAATTCGCCATTAAGTTGTTGTTCAAGGTTGCTAGAGTTTTGGTTGTCATGTTCTTCATTTTTTGTTTAGTTTGACTATTCTGGGAGGCCTAGCTCTTTCTCATTTTCATTTACTTGTTCATTAATTTCATCTTCATTGTACAAGATAAATAAGTCAAGGTATGAATGTATAATATAGAGAGGGGTGTTGTTTGGTATATCTTGGCTGCTTACCATGTATTTCATGTGAGATTCCTGGTACAATATCCTTGTTTGGTTAAATACCGGGATGGTAGCATATGTCATGTCCATTTGGAGGTTTCCTTGGAGTTTTTCTCCCCATGATCTAGATAAAAACATGCCATACTTCGGGGGAATGTCAGCCACTACAATGTCCATGACTAGGCCTTTAGCTAGTATTTGTACCAGATTGACACACGGATCTTTGATTAGACCCAAACATTTGACTCTACTTGAATCTAAAGAGTACAATTCTTTGTAAGGTTTGGTTATTTTGAGGCCTAATCTATCCATCACTACCTTTGGCATAAGATTGTGTGAAGCACCAAAGTCTAGCATATCATTGTGTAGGATTTTGTCATGGATGTTTAAGCTAACATAGAATGGAGGTACAAATCCTTCTTGATATTTTCCCTCTACCTCAGGTCCAAATAACAACTCTGGTTTGTCATCAGTTAGATTTAGAGTAACGGTGTCATTTCCTATGTTCAAAAATTTCAAAACTTGGGACCTATATACATCTTGAGTTACCAGTTCAGTAAGAGGTATGGTTATTTTTATCTTGGAAATCTCTCCCTTAAAACTGAAAGGTGTTGGTGTTTTTGGCATATTTACATCAGTTTTATCACACATAGTCTTTTCAACAACCTTAGCCTGCTAGGTTTTATTGGGATTGTCAGTTAGAGAAGTTTTTCTAGGGCCACTAGTAGATGTACTAGGGCAACTTTGGTCACCATTATGTTGGTTGGTTTTGTCTTTTTTTTGATCAGGAGTTTTAGCCATTATGTTGGTGTTTCCTGTTGTCTTTTTAAGAATGTTTTCAGGTGTTTTCCTAACAATAGTTTCTAGTTTGTTTTTCTTGGAGACATCTTGGGTTTTCTTACTCCTAGGGTCATACTGCCTATGAACATCCATGATAGCATTTTCAAATCCTATCTTCTACTCTTCAGTATCCTCGGTTTCTTTTAGTTTGGTTTGGGGAAAATAGACCTTGCTCTTATTCTGTGAGAAAAACATCATCCTCATTATAGGTGTCTATTAGATTGACATGGTTTTCTTCCGGCTTTTTAATTTCTCTCTCCTCTTCATCTACATAGTTTTCTTGGAAAGGAGGTTTGGTTTGCTGGTCATTGTCTCTTTGTCTGATATGAGGTGGGTCTCTTATGAAGTTTTGGTTTCTATTTCTATTTTGAGGATTTTCTTGGTTTTCCCTAGGAGGTGCTCTTTCATTCAAGTTGATCCTCTCCATCATCCTTTCCATTGTCCTAACTATGCTGTCAATTTTAGCATCAAATGTGGAGGCCATAGTTTCCTCCTTTTATGTAACTTTATTTTCTATCCTCATCCTAGCCCTCTTCTCAATTATATTGGCTTCTACACTCACAACTCCCCTTTTCATGTCTTCTAAGGTTAGGGGATCTATTTCTCTCAATATTGGTAGGCCATTTGTAGATCAAAACCCTCTAGAAATTTTACTAAGGCTAGGCCTTGTGGGGGTTTCATGTGACATGGGAGTGCATTGTATACACTATTGAACGTAGTGCAATAGTCTTGGACACTTTCCCCAACCTTTCTCTTAAGGTTATTATACTCTGAGAGGATTTGAATAGGATTTTTCTTAATCTCCCACTAGTTTATGAATGTTTGATAAATGGAAGGGAGGTCATGTATGTTATTAGGAGTCAAGTTTTTGAACCATTTATTTTCTTCTCCTCCTAAATTTTGGGCAAACATTCTCATTTTTATGGTATCCTCTTCTATTTCTTGGTAGTCAAAAGCATCATTAATTTTTTCTACATGATGTTGGGAAGTTGTAGAGTCAACTCCAGTAAAGTGATGAATTTTATATTGATAGTCATGGGGCATAGGTAGTAAAGGTTTTGGTAGCACTAGGGGGGCATGCCATGCTGCCATGATGGGAGGTAATGGAATCCAAGGAGTATTTTTAAGATGAGGGTTTATGAGTGGGGGTGGAGGATGAAGTGGAGTGGTTTTCATAGTGGAGGTATGAGTGGGTGTGGTAGATGTACTTGGACCAGAAAATTGATTTTGAGTATACTTTGAATGAAAGGAGCCAAAGTGTAGGAGAAGCTGAAAATCAGGAGGAGTGGAAGGAGAGTCTTCTCTAATAGGACCCTGTTGTATGCTGGTGTGCTCAAAGCTTGTCTATTCTATCCCACTTTGATACTTAGTTCTGAACATGTTTCTTTGATGATGTAAGTCAAATTGGGTATCTTGCAAGGCTATGAGATGTTCAGGGACATAACTTGCCCTATGAATTGGTATAACAATAGTTGAGTCTTTAGTCCTAGAAGTTTTCCACAAGATATTTTTTGGGTCATCAACTATGGTAGGAGGGTTTGGGTCAGGGAGAGATCTGGTGTTAATCCTTTGTGAAGCCAGATTTCAGACCTAAAGCACAGAGAGGCTGAAATTTTATGAATTTTTTTGAAAATACAGACCTCTCTTAATAATTACTTAACTCACACAATGTGTGGCTAGGCTTTAAACTACTAGGAATGATTGACACAATCCCAGAGGAATATATGAGAACTAGTGGAGTTAGTAGGCCTACTGGAGGGCAGTAGAGTCACCAGGTGGATGATTTTTACTACTTTGAGGGTTTTCTTGCTGTCCACCATCAACAATTTAAAAACCGATCTAGAGATGTTTTGGGTTTTCTGAGTTTCTTTATGTAACACTAAGATTTTCAATGGGTTTTCTCTAGTTGAGTCATCATTTTGATAGTATGGTGAATAAATTAGATACTACTCTTGGCTAACACTTGATTTTCTAAGTTTGACAGGGGTTTGAGAGTTCTTAAGGAATATTTAGGCTATTACTTACTCATAGTCCCACCGTAATCGCCATTATGTTAGGTCCCTGTAATTTGGCAGATTGACAATGACCAAATAGACAAGGGTAACATGAAACCAATCTTTGGAGTCCTATGACCTAGCCTTCCTAGACTCAGAGAGGGCTCTATCTATGTTTGTGTAAAGGATGTAACTTGGGTGATTTTAGGGTTTTGTTTTTGGGCTAGTTATAGTGATAGGGTTTGTTTGTTTGGTTGGTTGGTTGGATATGTTGTCAAGAAGAATAGGTAGAGTAAGAGAAAATCAATCCATTGGTCTTTGGATTCTGCAAAGGTCTTGAAAAGTACAACAATAGGTCAAGGGTGTTTCATAGGGCAAGTCGACAAGGCGAAATGGATCTAAGTAGGTTTAGTGAGTGTGAAATTAAAATGAAGTTATGAATGCAGTAGGTTCAAAGGGAAATTAATGATCCTTCAACATACTAGAAACAAGAAATTTTTTCAAGATGATAGCATAGCAAAAATGAAGAGCAATAAAGGATTCTTCAACTAGACTTTTGCTAAACAGACCTCAAAACAACAAACAAGTAATCCTAGAGAGAAGTTAAGAATTCTCTAAACATTACTTTCAAACAAAGAGAAATTTTACATAACATTTCAGCGAAACTAAAGAGCATTTATGGATTATATAATCAAACTTACAAGAAGAAAACATAGATATAAAAGGATGCAGGCAGAAGTAGGGTGCCAAGAAAGCATATCCTACTCTAAAATTTATGTTCTTCTATTAGTAAACCATGAATATAATGTAAAAAAAGGAGAAAATTCATAATATTGGAATAACATCACCATCTAATAGAGCTCATGAATCCTAGGAATGTGCTTGATCCATTGATTCTCAATCCAAAGCAATCACAACACACCAAAGCCAATTTATTCAACAAACTCAAAGTCTATATCATATTGAGCTAATAAACCAGCCAACAAATACAATGAGGCCTCCATGAAGTATTTAACTTGAAAAGGAGGGTAAAAACCCTAACTAGGGTTGCAAAATTTCATTAATTACATCATAAATTCCATTTTTGTCCAAAGAGACTATGCAATGCCCAAGGCACAAAATATCCTAACTTAATAAATGCAAAATAATTTCTAACAACTAAATTTGGAAAAATAATGACTTTGAGGCTCCTCAATAACTTCCAAAATATATCCAAGTGTGTTTTGTTGACTTTTTGGCAAGGGCACAACACTGAGGTTCAAGGGTGCAATGCCAACACTGGGAAAAATTTCCTGTTTGGTAAGAAAGAGTTGGAGGCCTTCTTGGTGTCCAAAGGAGCTCCATGAGAGCTCATTCGAAATCCTGTCCTGTATAGTTTCAAAATATGCATTTAGTTTTCCATTTGGTAGCCATTTTCCTTCCCAAAAACTCATTCTCCCAAGACTTCTCAGGGCGTAGTGCCAGCTCTAAAAATAGGGTAGAATCGTGATTTTTTGGGTGTTTTTGGCACTTTTGGAGGACCAATTCTACTCCAAATGATCTGAAATTTTGTGTAGGTGATGTCCTTGGTGTAATATTCCAAATTAGGAACAACTACACTATTGGGAATATCTCAAGATATTATCAATGTGGAGATCAGTAATACATAAACATGAGCTGGAAAATAGTAGTGAATGCATTAATACAAGAATGCAGAAGATCCACATAACCATTGCATTAGATTATAGAAGAAACAATGTGTACAATATCTTGAGGAAATTATCTCTCAAGCTAAATAATGCAGCCTCAATGAAACATGTACATAACAAATGGAGGAATACTGCTACATGAAATAAGCCTTGGCTATGACAGCGCAGTCTATAAAGGAGAACTGCTGCAAATAGATGTCAATACATGGATAGGAAAATATAGAGCTCAAATAAAGAAAGGGGAGAAAGATATCAACCCCTGGAAACATACAATACACAATCCTTGAAAGGATTGGCTGAAATAAGTACAAAATGGAAAATCCGCATAAATGCCAGAGTTGTTGGGCAGCAACTACAACTCAGAAAATAGAAATGGATGGAGATAGCTGCTGATGCTACAAATAATGGCTGAATCTCATCCAAAGGATCTCTCAAGTGAAATTCTGATCCAATCCCTGAAGATCTCACCCTCCAAAATAGTGGAGCAAGTCCCCACTACAATTGCACTCAGAAATAACGCAGTCTAGAGAAGGGACTGTGCTGTTGGTGAAGGGAAGTGCTTGGCCTGATTCCAATGATCTGCAATAAGCTCCAGAAACTCTCTCACTAACCTCATAGAGGAATAAAAGCTCCCTCCTCTGAAAGATGAGCCAAGGAAATGGTGTGTGGAGTCCTCCACTACAACACCTAGCAACACTGCGTTATACTTGAGTAGAGGTAACGCAATAACTGAAAGGAGTAGCTTTGGCCTTGAGCCAAGAAATGTGGAGAATGAAGAAAAATACCTCAAGAGGCCTCTCAAGAAGGTGAAGAAATCCTAAACAGGAATTCCCCAGCAATTCTTGCTAAATAGCAAAAGAATACACAACGTCTGCATAGACAATGAAATCAATAATCCATAGCATGAATAACAATGGCTTCCTTGCCCTCCTTTTAAACAAGTGAAATATCTCTCTCCATGGGCCACATCCATTAGGGTTTCATCCACCAAATATCCTCTTCCTCATTCACACTGCATTGTCTCATAAAGTGATCCACTCCTCCTATGGCAGCGCTATTGACTTGGTCAAACATGACCTTGTCTTCATGCATTTTCCCCTTTTCACACTTGAGGGTGAAAAATTAAGCTACTCTGATGATCCCTTTCACATTATGAGGGATTTTATTCATGTATTTAATAAGAATGGGTTCCTTTACCCATTTATTTAGCTGCAAGGTGATAAAAGAAAAATTTTAATATTCCATTTAGCCATGTGCTAAAATGGGAATATTACAGTCCTCCCCTCCCAAATGTTGCTTGTCCTCAAGAAACTGCAAGGATATAACTGAAGAATCTCCGCCCAAGGCATGGAGTCTGAAATATTTTGAGGAACATATTCCTCATGTAGATCCTCCATCCCCCAAGCAATCATCCATACAAAGTGAGTTACCTCCCAACATGGCAACTCCTGACAATCATCTTCCACCTTTAGCTCCTGCAATATAGGTGGGCTGAAAATATGACCTTGGTAGACAAAATATCCTACCGCACATTGTCCTCCTCTCCACTTAGGATAAGTGTAGATTATATGTTGATCTTGGGCTGCAATAAAATTTCCCTCCAGTGGCAAGATGAAGACTAGACCTCCAAGGATCTCTTCTCCAGCATTATGAAACATGATGTCCCAAATCATCTCATATGTGATGAGTTGGAAGTCACCATCATATGGCATCCAATCAATCATATGGCTCACCTCAAATGGAAATAATTGTTTTTCTGTAGTGGCCACATGTGCTCTCATTCCCCCATTAGAACATGCAATGCAAATAATGAGGGAGATCTCTCCCCCAAGGGACACATCATGTACATATATGGTTAAGGGATGAATATAAAAATCATCATGTAAATAAGAAATACCCTTACCATAAGTTTTGCTTATGCAAATGGAGTGGCTCAAAATTGAGTCCCCTCTCATCCTCAAAGAGAGAAGAGGTGGCTATGCTAACTCCTTCAAAGAGTTATGTATCTCCTCCATCTGCACATGATCTATGCATCTCCTCATATGCTGATCTATCAATATCATGCAAGAAATATGATCCTGGGAGTACTCCACCAACAACCCAAAGCTCCAACATGGATCTATCCTCCATAGTGACAGAGCTGATGATTACTCATGAAGGACATCTATCATATGGTCATATTATTCTTTGACATCTCCCATGCCAAAGATGCAAGTTGGAAGGCTGCTATCCTTCCCCTGCTGCTTCTGCCACAGTCCAGAATATGAAATGAGAGTGGGTACAAATGATGTTGACATAACATGTCTCTCCTCCCTGAGTCTACCCAAGACTCTCAGTGCTGTAAAGCTATCTCCCAAGGTCTCCATCCTCCTGAAATCAATGAGTGGTGCCCCAACATGTGAAACATCCATCCTCCTTTGTTGATCTAGTGGTCTCCCTGGAAAAATGTCTCCATGCAATGAGACATTCTCAATAAGAGATGAATGAATATATGAATGGAGAAAACTCTCCATGCTTCCACTACGCAATCCAATCACCTTCTTAGGTGCATCAACCTCATAAAATAGACAGGGATGTGTGCTCCTCATCACATCATGATGGTCATCCTCCCTATCCTCTCCTTGTGTCTCCATGGTTCCACACCTCCTCCACAATGGCACATGAATTGTGCCTTGATCTCCATACATGAGATCCTGGGGACTTCCTTGAAAATATGCAATAATCCCTCTACCTGGAGCAAGATCTCCTCCTTCCTTTGCATGAGGCACTAGATAATCTCTAGGTGGCACAATGTTGTTGCCCTCAGCCTCCTCAACATAAATGGGAAACCCTCCAACAATGTTGTTGCAAATATGGAATCTCTCCCAAGGTGGAAGTAATTCCTAATCATCAAAGTTCAAGGAGTATCCACTTTGAAAAATGATAGTGCCATCTCCTACTCCTGCAACATCATACAAGAAATGAGAGCAAATCTTCCCTTTCTCTCCAAAGAATGACCCCAACAACAAATGTCTTTGCTGCTTCCTCATGCTCTCATCATGCAAGATATGTGATGAAGACATAGTGAATGATATGAATGTTGCATCATCACTATGCACCCATACTCTTTGCCGCTCCATGATGCCAACATCCTGCCACATCTTCTCCAAACTTATACCCTTGGAAAGAGTGTATGCCAAGTGATGGCCAAACTCCTTCAAGAGTAACTAGCGCAGCCAAGCCTCCTTCTTCCTGATATCATAAATCTGCAAGTAGCTCACTCACTCCTTGCTCACCATCCACATCCACTCAACCAATTGTGGATGCCTCCTTCCACCCTCCATCTTGGCACTCCTCCCATGAGGGATACCTTCATCCCAAATCAGATTCCTACATTTCATGGGACCTTGAAATGCAATCTTCCCGAGGATCAATTTGACCCTATGAGGATCCAAATAGGTGGTAGGCAAAAAGCTCCCATCATGATTTGCATGGCTTAAAGAATGTCCAACACATTCATGAGAGATGTTATCCATCCGAAGGTGTCCTCCATCTTCTATCTGTTCCTGTGAGAAGGGAATAAAATCTTTGCACTCCATGGTGTGTTGAAGTGCACCTCTAATGAGATATCTCCTTGATACCTCCCTCTCAACAATAGTCCTCCAAAACCAATGTGGTCTTGGATCTGCGGAAAGTAGAATTTTCTCTTTGAGCTGAGAGGAGCTCATTGAGAAATTGTCATCTTGAAAGGAGAAAGGGTTTCTCACTCCAAGATGTCTACTATCTTCCTCCAAGTCTTCAAACCCCAACCTCAAGTGTGATGTACAATCTAACAATGGCTCATGAGAATGGTGGTTTTCTTCTTCCTTGAATGTTTCCATGTTTCACAGCGTAGTGCAACCAAGCTGATCTATGGTAGCAGTGTGATTTGACCCTTGGTCATGTAAAAGTAAATCTCCACATTGATCAAAAGAATTTGCTGCAACAATAAAATGTGGAAATATTTCCATACCTTGATGATATTTTGGAGCTTCTTGTAGGGCTACAAGAGTTCCTTCATCCAAGGTGTTGGCTACCCCAACTTTTGATGCATGTGGCTGCTCCTCCATGAGTGTGACAGCGTGAGGACAAAGCTCCTTAAGGGGTGTGAGCTTTTCCTCTTATGTTCTTTCTCCATCAAAGGTTTGGATCAAACTTTGAGTGATCCTTGCAAAATTTTTCACCCTTGCATTGCTCAAGTGGCTGAACCACAAAACATAGGCTTCACCCTCCATGTGCAGCACTGAGATTTCAATAGCTTCTTCCTCTACTACAGGATGTAGCAGGAAAAAGGCTTCCAAATTTCTCACCCAAGTTCTTGTTGTAGATAGCCCATCAAAAGTAGACAACAGAAATCTATTGCCTCTGATTTCTCTTCTGCTGCAGGGTCTCTTCTCTTCCTTCAACTGGATGAAATGAGGAAAATCTAGAGTCTCCTTGAAGGCTCTAGGTTGAGATCTGTACTCAACAAGGTAATCACTTATAATCTGGTAATCTAAATGTCCTCCATTATTGTCTTCTTCTTGATGAGAATAGGAAGTACATGGTCCTTCCTCTTCTTCTTCTTCAATCTTCTTGACCTCCTTGGAGAGGTCTCCACTGGATCTAAAAATAGATGAGAGTAAACTCATCTACTTCATTATATTGATATTCTTTGGCTGAGACTAACAGGCTGAGCTAGAGATCATGCTCTGATACCACTGTAATATTCCAAATTAGGAACAACTACACTATTGGGAATATCTCAAGATATTATCAATGTGGAGATCACCAATACATAAACATGAGCTGGAAAATAGTAGTGAATGCATTAATACAATAATGTCGGAAGATCCACATAACCATTGCATTAGATTATAGCAGCAACAATGTGTGCAAGATCTTGAGGAAATTATCTCTCAAGCTAGGCAATGCATCCTCAATGAAACATGTAGATAACAAATGGAGGAATATTGCTACATGAAAGAAGCCCTTGCTATGATAGCACAGTCTATAAAGAAGAACTGCTACAAATAGATGTAAATACATGGATAGGACAATATATAGCTCAAATAAAGAAGGGGGAGCAAGATCTCAACCCCTAGAAACATATAATACACAATCCTTGAAAGGATTGGCTGAAATAAGTACAAAATGGAAAATATGCAGAAATGCCGGAGTTGTTAGGCAGGAGCTGCAACTCAGAAAATAGAAATGGATGGAGATAGCTGTTGATGCTGAAAATAATGGCTAAATCTCATCCAAAGGATCTCTTAGGTGAAAGGCTGATCCAATCCCTGAAGATCTCACCCTCCAAAATAGTGGAGCAAGTCCCCACTGGAATTGCACTAAAAAATAACGCAGTCTAGAGAAGGGACTACACTGTTGTTGAAGGGAAGTGCTTGGCCTGATGAAAATGATATGCAATAAGCTCCAAAAACTCCCTCACTAACCTCCCAGAGGAATAGAAGCTCCATCCTCTGAAAGATGAGCCAAGGAAATGGTGTATGGAGTCCTCCATTGCAACACCCAACACTGTGTTCTACTTGAGCAGAGGCAACGCAGTAACTGAAATGAGTAGCTTTGGCCTTGAGCCAAGAGATGTGTATAATGAAGAACAATCCCTCAAGAGGCCTCTCAAGAAGGTGAAGAAATCCTAAACAAGAATTCCCTGGCAATTCTTGCTAAACAACAAAAGAATGCACAATGTTTGCATAGACAATGAAATAAATTATCCATAGCATGAATAAAAATGGCTGCCTTTCCCTCCTTTTAAACAAGTGAAAGATCTCTCTCCATGCACCCCATACATTAGGGTTTCCTCCAAAAAATATCCTCTTCCTCATTCACACTGCGATGTCTCATAAAGTGATCCACTCCTCCTATGGCAGCATTGTTGACTTGGTCAAACATGACCTTGTCTTCATGCATTTTCCCCTTTTCACACTTGAGGGTGCAAAATGAAGCTACTCTGATGATCCCTTTCAAATTATGAGGGATTTTATTCATGTCTTCAATAAGAATGGGTTCCTTTACCCATTTATTAGCTGCAAGGTGATAAAAGCCAAATTTTAATATTCCATTTAGCCACTGCTAAAATGGGGATATTACACTTGGCCTGATTAACACGAAAATTTAAACCATTAATTCATTGAGTGCCCCAAAAAAGAGCGCAACGCTAGTGGCGCTACGCCCTTGGCACTTCAACACATTCAAAAACCAAAATTTACAAAAAGATGAGAAATTTTTTACTTTTCCTTGATAATTATGTTTGGGATGCCTGTAGGGATGCATCAGCAAGGATGTCAAGTTTTTCTTTATATTTTTCCTCCTTGAGGGATTGACTCTTTGCAAGGGCTCTTTTGAGCTTGGCCCTTACAATTTTTTTTCTTAAGGCATAATTCCTTGCCATTTTCTTCTGAAGGTCAAGGTCTCTTTTTGTCCTCTCAAGCTGACTCTCTAGGTGCACATTGGCCCTCTCTGGCCAAGATTCCCTATCATAATCAATTTCCATGGAAAGTAGCTCACTTGGAGTGAGCTTCTCTACCAAGGCTGTCTCTTGCCATTTTTCCTTGGCTAGGGCCTTCTTCAAGCCAATGGTACTTGGCCTTTTCCTAGGAAGCTGCTCTTCCTCTTCTTCAGTGTCCTCGTGAATGCCTAAGACCTCATATATCTTTGCCTTGGCTCTTCTAGCCTCTTTCTGAGCTATAATAGCTCTAATCTTATGGATGGCCTTTTTCGCCTCCAGCTGCTTGTTTTCAACCTCAAAGAAGTTGATTACATTCTTGGCCCTACCTAGATTTCCTTGCAAGTCTCTTATTTGGGCGTCCTTGCTTTGGAGCAACATGTTTCAGATCCTTGCCTCATTCTCATCATCACTGTTAAGGTGAATGAGTTGAAATTATTGTTCAATATCATTATTTTATTCCTCCTCTTCATCAATTAAATTTTCTTTTCCTTTGCCAAGCTGTTTAGCTGATATAGATGGCATGGCCCCTTGCCTCTTAAGGGCAGTAAACACATTCCTATTTCCCCTATGGTTGGTCAAAGGAAAAGGTTCAATTTTCATCATTTCAGTGTCTTCATTCTCACTATCATGTGCTCTACTGTCATCAGTTCCATCAAGGCTCTTTGAGCCACTGTCAACATCCTCACTGAATTCTTCATTTCTTTCTTCTTCATCGGTTTCTGCTTCATCGTTTCTTTCTTCACTTCCTTCTTCTGCCTTACTAATATTTTCCTCATTGATATCAACCTCATTTTCCTTATCCTCACTGCTATGTGCTTCATCACTATTGCCTCACTGACATCCTCATTACTATCATCATTGCTCTTTTCCTTGTCGATTTATTCTTCACTACCATCTGCCTCCTCATTTCCTTCTTCTTCATTACTTGATTTCTCATTGACATTTGATTTCTCATTTTCATTTCCCTCATTTTCTAATGCATTGTGAGAGGGTGATGAAGGAGGGTTGTCATGAGGTGAAGGAATATGTGTGAATGGTGAGGTGGATGAGTCATCATGAGCTGAGGGAATGTGAGTGGATGGAGAAGCATGATCAGTAGGAGGTGATGGAGGACTAGGAATAGGAGGATGACATGAAGAAGGCATATCTTGCTAAGGATGGGCTTTTGGATTGGTGAACACCTCATTGGCAATGAAGGTCTCCCATGTAATGCCCTTCTACTACAATTGATGCATAACAACCACCTTGTTCAAAGAATGATGAAAAAGGATTTGCATCTACTGAGGATAGTCTCTCTTTTGTACAATATAGGACATTTTATCAATGCTTCTATAGAGGTAATAAGGTATGTGTAGCATCCTCACCCTAGTAAAGTGCATAAACAACCTAATGTGATAGGAGTAAAACCGGGAGAACCTTCCCTCACATGTAAAATACTTCATAATGATCATCTTCATAGGTGCATATCTATCTAGAAAATGTGAGAAAGGAAAGATGGATTTGTAGTGGTCTTTGTATCTAGGCTTTAGGTAGGGTTAAAAGTACCTCATGTCAAGATTTTCTTTCTTGAACCATTTCTCCCCTACACTAGGTATGCTTGTGGTGTTGGCAATAGCATCAATAGATAAATCAAAATTGATCCCTGCAAGGTTAAATTGTTTTTCATGCAAGTTAATGATGAATAGCCTAGTTAGCTCAGGGTGGTTTTGCACCTGATTTAACTTCTCACAAAATTCATAGAAACCTACATGTTGGAAGCAGGAAATAGTCAAGGGAGATGCCATTAGCTCTATTATGTTGAGTGGTTCAAACCTATTATCTTTCCACATTTTTTTTCATTCCTCCCTGGAATTTGGCCCTCTCATCGACTACCACTGTCCTCTCTTTCTAACATTTTGACCACTCTTCCTTTGAAACCCTAGCACTTGACGTGAAACTGATATGAAGGAGGGTAATGGAAAGGCAGTGTTCTTGTGAATAAGATGAATAGTGAGGGTGTAAATATGTGAGAATGAGGGATAGGCTGACCACTTAATGATAACCCTCTGCTAACATGCTTATACTCTGTTTTTCCAACCTTGGAGTGTAAATGGAAATGGAATGAAAAATTGGTGATGAAATGGCAGTTTTTTTCAAGTGGAAGAGGTGAATAAATGAGTGTTATGACTAGCTTGGATAAATGACAACCCATAAACCAATGTAAGCACCCTAATTCACCCTTGTATTGGTTGATAATCTCTATAGGTAGGTGAATAAATGAAAAATAGTGATTTTCAAGCTTAGGTCTTAGGGTTTCCTCTTAAGGTTTTAATTTCTTCCAATTAAACCATCAAAATTCTTGGAGATGAAGTTAGGGCATCCGCTTACCTCTTTATGTGCTAAGAAGATCTTGGAGGAGAATTAAACAGGGTTCTGAGGTGGTCCAAGTGTTTACAGGGTGTAGGAGGCCCTCTTTGCCAAGGGCGCATCGCCTAATCCAGTTTTGCAACACTTTGTCCAGGTGTGCAGCACTCAGTCCAGGCACGCAACGCCAACATCTTCTTTACCGGGCCTGTTGGGCAAGAGCGCAGTACTCTGTCTGTTAGGTCCCTATATTACTAGTATAGTCCCTTATTGTTGTTAGTGTAACCCCCTTATTTTTATTATGGTACCCTTGTAACCCCCATTTTTTTATTATTGTGCTCTTAAATTATTATTGTTAGGTCGGCTAGGATTACATTGTGGCCCACTAGGATTACATTATGACCCCATGGACTCCTATATATAGAAATGAGGTTTTGTAAATTGTATCATCCAAGAATTGTTCATTTATGTAATGTATTGGAGGCTTCCCCCTCGAAGTGGCTTATTTCTAAGGCGTTGATATCTCTTTTCTTCTATTTTTGGAGCTGGTTACACAACATTTGGTATCGGAGCTTTGGATTCTAGGGTTTCGCTGCTCCAAATAGGTCATCGTGGAAATTTTTCTATAAATGTTTTTCTACGAAGCTTCAGAATCTAAAATTTTTAGGGTGCAAAGCAGAAATCCTAAGGAACATCGTCGAAAAATTTCAGAGTTTGGTTTGCAATATTTTCGGAGATATGATCTGTGGAAGTTAGGTCTTTTTTTAGGCTCCTAAACAGATCATTGTGGAATTTTTACTATAAATTTTTTTCTACGAAGTTTCAGAATCTGAAATTCTTAGGGTACAAAGCCGAAATCCTGAGGAAACGTTTCAAAAAATTTCAGATCCTGGTTCGCAATATTTTCAGAGATATGATCTGTGGAATGTAGTGCTTTTTCAGGCTCCAAAATTTCATCTCAAAGAGGTGATCGTGGGAACATATTCGCAACTCTCTCTCTGAGCATCGGATTGGAGTGCCGTAAAAATTGGTCACAAGTAAATGGATTTTATTTTCTTGGAAATCAATTTCAGAGCCAAAGGATGGAAAATTGAGATGTGGAAAGTCGTACAAGTTCACTCTACTGAACCAGTCCATAATTAGGTCATTGTGGGAGATCAGACACAACTTTGTCTTGGAGAATCCAAATCAGGACAGACCTATGGCATTCGAAAGATAATTTCGAGGGCTATGTTGGTACCAAAATTCAAATATTTAAGTGCTGTAATCACAGAGATAATCCAATTTCAATATCGAGCTCCTCAAAAGCAAGAAAAAGGTGTGTATTTTTTTTTTTTCGAATTGCATAAGTCTTGTTTGAAGAATCAATTTGAATAGATTCCAAGGGCATATTGTAGAATATATATCAGTATTGGATTCTAAAAGATTCCCCATAAAAATAATTCAACACCCATTAAGCCTTCAGAAGGCTCTACTATGACTCATGAAGATGAAGAATTGCAACATGATCTATCAAAATTACAAGAGCAAGTGCAACAAATTTCACTCTCGCAAAGAGCAACAAAAAATGAAATGGAAGTTTTGAAGAAAGGCATGGAAGCAAATATGGACAGTTTGAAGAAAGGCGTGGAAGCTAAGATGGATGGCATGGAAGCTGGCATGGAAGCTAAGATGGATGACATGAAATACAAAATGGAAAACATGAAGAATGATCTAAAAGCAGACATCAAAGGTTTGACAAAGTTGATACAAGAAATGTTTCACAATGGTGAAAATATAGTAGAAGAACCTCACGATGAGAAAAAAATAAATGTTAATCATGATTTCATAAACTCTAATGTTGGCGGGAAGAACCACCATATTCCAAAAATGGATATGAGGAAGTTTGATGGAAAGGATCCTGTAACATGGATACTACAGATGGAGCAATATTTTGATCTCCATAACGTGCAAAACACACAAAAGGTACGCATTGCAACTTTACATTTAGAACAAATACATTTGTATGGTATCAATGGCTTTGCTCCCGTAAAAAAATTGTCACTTGGTCAATTTTTACGGAGGAAATGATAGCACATTATGAGGATACAAAGAGCAACACCTTCTTTAGCCAATTGATAAATCTCAAACAAAAGGGTTTAGTGGGGGAGCACATTGAGGACTTCCAAAAATTGAATATAAGGGTAACCGATATTCTAGAGGAACACAGGATTGATCTCTTCATAGGCACTTTAAAGGATAACATCCAACATGAAGTTCGCGTTTTGGAACCTGATTCATTGGAGAAGGCATTCAGGTTGGCAAGAAAAGTTGAATGTAAAATTATGGCGACAAGGAAGCCTACCACTCAATTCTATAAAGAAGGAAATGTTGCTACGCCTAGATTTCCACAACCTACAAGGTTGAAACCACAAAAATTGGAAGAAAAAAGAGCAAAAGGGCTTTGCTACAGTTGTGATAGAAAATACACTAAAGGTCATAAGTGTGCTGAGAAGAAATTATTTTACATATATTGTGAAGAGGAAGAAGAAAATGAACAAGAAGAGGATATACACTAGGAACCAACCCTAGAAGAGGAAGAAATGAATCTGACCATATCGTGTAATGCACCGGCAAGAATTACCACTCCTCAAACTCTCAAGATAGAAGGACATATCAAGAAGAAAAAGGTAATAGTGTTGATTGATTCAGGTAGCACCCATAATTTTATTCATTGTAAGGTAGCCAAGGAATTAAATTGTTTCCTATACCCAACACCAGAATGTCAAGTGATGGCTGCAAATGGAGGAACTATAAATTGCTCTGGAAAATGCCATAATATCAAGCTAACCATGGGGGAATATGTATTGACTAGTCCAATGCTTTCCATTCCTATGGGAGGTGCTAATGTTGTACTAGGAGTACAATGGTTACAATCTTTGGGGACAGTAGCTTTTAATTTTCAAGAAATTTTCTTGAAATTTTTTTCAGAAGGAAAGGAAGCCTAATTACGGGGTATTAAACGGAAGCCAGGAAGGATAATAAGCTCTAATTTCATGACAAAGCTTCTAAAGAAAGAACAATGAGGCGTAATTTCACAATTATGCTCACTAGAAGTTCCGACATCAAAATCATCTATTTCTGCAGATCTCCAACAAATCTTGGACAATCATTCCAAGGTGTTTGAAACTCCTAAAGAACTCCCACCTATTCATTATCATGATCATGCTATTAATTTGATTCCAGGAAGTGTTCCTCCAAAAATTAGGCCTTATAGATATCCTTACTTCGAAAAGAGCGAAATTGAACGTATGATTGCAGAAATGTTAGAGGCAGGTATAATTCAACCTAGTCAAAGTTCTTTCTCTGCTCCTGTAGTATTGGTACACAAGAAGGATGGATCATGGTGAATGTGTCTGGATTATAGGGAGCTCAATAAGCTCACCATTAAAGATAAATTTCCCATTCCTGTGATTGATGAATTATTGGATGAATTACATGGAGCAATTTATTTTACCAAGCTGGATCTTCGTTCAGGATATCATCAAATTAGAATGAAGACCGAAGATATTCCAAAAACAACATTTCGAACTCATGAAGGTCATTATGAAGTTTTGGTCATGCCTTTTGGCCTTACCAATGCACCTTCTACATTTCAAGGGTTGATGAATTCCATTTTCAAACCCTTCCTTAGAAAATTTGTGCTAGTATTTTTTGATGATATACTAATCTACAACAGGTCTTGGAAGGGTCATGTTGAACATGTTGACAGGGTGCTCAAACTATTGCAGGAGAAACAATTATATGAAAAAACATCCAAATGTTTCTTTGGAGTACAAGAGGTGGAATATCTGGGTCATATTGTATCTCAAGAGGGTGTTAAAGTAGACCCTAAAAAAATTAAAGCCATTAAGGAATGGAAAGTCCCCACAACCATAAAGCAGTTGCGAGGATATCTCAAGTTAACAGGGTATTATCGCAAGTTTGTTAAGAGTTATAGGAGAATAGCAGCACCTCTAACAACATTATTGAAGAAAGATGCATTTTCATGGACTCCTGAAGCAATTAAGGCCTTTGAACATCTTAAAGAGGCAATGTGCCTAGCACCGGTCTTAGCTACGCCAGACTTCACAAAAACCTTTATTGTGGAATGTGATGCCTCAGGAAATGGAATTGGTGTAGTTTTAATGCAAGAAGGAAGACCCATTGCTTTTGAAAGTCGTCCAATCAAAGGAAAGTATTTACAGAAACCTATTTATGAGAAGGAAATGTTAGCAATACTGCATGCACTAAAGAAATGGTGAACTTACCTAATGGGAAGACACTTCAAGGTAAAAACTGATCATGATAGTCTTAAACACTTTTTGGAACAAAGACTATCTTCAGAAGAGCAAAAAAAATGGGTCACAAATATGTTGGGTTATGACTTTGAAATAATATACAAAAAATGAAAGCTTAATGTTGTTGCAGATGCACTCTCAAGAAAGAATGAAAAGGTGGAAGCATTGCTTTGTGCCATTTCTATTATCCAACCAGATTGGATAACTGAAGCAAGAGATGAATGGAAGAAGGACAAAGATGTATGGACACTCATTCAAAAGTTGCAGCAAGATCCTAGTACATATGATACATTTAGTTGGAAAAACAATTCTTGATGGTACAAAGATCACTTTTATCTTTGTAAGAATTCCCAACTAAAACAAAATATTCTTCTGGAATTGCACACTTCTCCTTTAGGAGGACACTCAGGATTTTTAAAAACTTACCACAGCGTGAAGAAAGAATTTTTTTGGGATCGCCTTAAATCTGATATTCAAAAGTTTGTGGCAGAATGTTTATTTTTCCAGCAGAATAAAGTGGAAACAATTAAGACCCCGGGACTTCTACAACCTTTATCCATTCCACGTCAACATTGGGAGGAGATTTCAATGGATTTTATCATAGGTTTACCTAAGTCCGAAGGAAAGAGTGTCATCATGGTGGTAGTTGATAGAATTACCAAGTATGCACACTTTTGTGCATTATGTCATCCATTTAAAGCAAGTATAGTTGCTACTAAATTTATGGACAGAATTCAAAAGCTACATGGAAGCCCAAGGGTTATTGTGAGCGACAGAGATCCCATTTTTACTGGAAATTTTTGGACGGAGTTATTTTATTGTTTGGTTACTCAATTAGCTCATAGCTCATCTTATCATCCTCAATCTGATGGTCAAACTGAGATAGTAAATAAATGTTTGGAAGGATATCTTTGTTGTTTTGTATCTGATAAACAAACACAATGGGTCTGTTGGGGTTCCCATGTTTTGGCCAGATTGGCAAGACCAAAAGATGAGACAACATCAGAACCACTTTGGGGCCCTAGGATCTAGCCCTCTTGGACCTGGAGAGGGATCTCTCCAATAAAACAAAGAATGGTATATCTTTGAAAGTGCAAAATGAGATGTTAGGCTAGGTATGAAGCACAAAGGGGGTTTTAAAATGATTTGGTTGGTTGGTTGCTGGGTTGGTCATGAGATCATAGACTGAGAAAGTAATGGGAGAAAAGGAACAAAAAAACAGGATGTTTCAGCAAAGAGGATAGGTCAATAAAATGCCATCCATTGGGCTATGGAGTCATGAAAGGGAATTACATGCAACAACTAGCCAAGGCTTTCAGAGGGCAAGTCATCTACACTAAAGGATCCTTTTAGATAGATGGTGGAATGGAACATTAAGGATTGAAGGTGAAAGAAGGAAAGAAACCCAATTTCTGTCTATAGATCAGGTCAGATGTCATTTAACTCCAGACTTGCTTGGACATACTCATAGGCAACTCTCAAAGGAGAGACAAAGGGGCAGCTTATAGATCAGACCAGAGGTAATTTAACTCCAGGTTAGCTTTAGCATGTTCCAAGGGAAAAACAAAGATAAGTTTAACAGAGCCAGGGTCTATAGATTAGAGAAGGACTTTGAACCTTCAATGCTTTGACACTAGCAAGAGATCTTATAAAGGCCAGTTGGTCTCACAAGGATCCTAGTGAACATGGCTAACTCTAATTCCCAGTGTTCCCAAATCTTCCAGCTTAAACCCAACAAGAAAAACTAAAGATAGATTTCATTAATTCATACATCAGCTAGCAGGCAATGACATCCACTACACTGGTTAAATTAACTGAAATCAACCCTTAGATAACACATACAGCAGTAAAAATTGAAGGAAAGGAAAGCAGAAACATAGGGTACCTAACAAGGGTAAATCCTATGCCAAATTTCTGACGCAAGCCCAGAAGAAATGAAACAATATGAAGATGTAATAAACAGAGTTAGAAAAACATCACCAATAGTAATAGACTAGGAACCAAAGAAATGTGCTTGATTAATTGATGCAAAACCAGTCACATACCCTGAACTCAATAGCTGTTACAATCCAAATTTCTCCTCCCAGCCTACTACAATACAAACTACTCTTCTACTTTCTCCCAAACTATTCTAACAGTCAAAACTGAATCACTCTAACTACAATGGCAGCAGCCGAACAACAACCTTTACAATATGTTCTTCAGGATTCTTATAGGAGAAAAGAATAACAGGAGTAGATGTAAACTTAAATGCAGCATTAAATTCTGAAGCAGAAAGGAGGGCTGAGGCTCCATTCAGTTTAAATTCTGGGAATTTATCTCTAGTACTCATTGGATGATGGAGTGGTCTTCGTCAAGTTTCCATTTACTCTAGGTATGTGTCTGGTGTACTAAACAAAATGAAAAGCGATGATGCTAGGGTTTTCCATACTATATAACTAATGCATCTGATGGCGTAGGACTGCTGTCAGGGTGGAAATATTCACTTGGACACAATGCAGACTGAAACAATAATGTGTACTGTGTCCTTTCATGGAAGAACGTACTACTGACATGGAAACCCTGATAGTATGGTTTTCTGTGCATTGGACCTTCTGAGCGATCCACGGGGTCTTTGATTCTAGTACCTTGCCTTTGAATAATTGGATTAAGGCTTATAATTTGCAATTACAGGCCTTAAACGCTTTATTTTTCCACTGATACTCTTTTCCGCTTTCTCATTTTCTTCTGACTGTGAAATCTGTGCTTTAATGGTGCCGGAGAGGTTTGACAGAGTTTTAGCTGCGTTCTTTGAATGGACATCCTGTCATAACACCTTCCCCAAACTTCTTCATAAATTCAACCCCTGAAAATGTTCCTTTCTTGCAGTCTGTGCCACTGCAATAGTGACTGGGAACCACGGTGGTTTTCACCACCCGAAACCCTGCAAAACACGAAAACTTGTTAAGAAAAACACGTATGAAGGTGGTGGATGCAACGGGGATGATGAGAATGGTCGTGCAGCTGTGAAATGGTGGAATAGTGTGGGATTAAAGTGGAAAATGCAGTGGGATGCTTGAATAATGGTGGCGCCGTGGGAAAATGTAGTAGAACGGAAATTTTAATGTAAAACATTAAAATTTTAACTTTGAACACACATATATACATGGACAGGCAAGAAATATGATGAAACATGTGGAATGCGTGATGTGGCAGGATCGGTCAATGGCGGGACATGCCATCAAATCTAGACCGTCCGATCTCAGGAGGAGATCAACGGCTGGGGACATGGCGGAGGGTGATTGACTCTGGACCGTCCGATCTTGGGAGGAGATCGATGGCTGAAAATGCATCGGAGGGCAACAGATAGTGGGCCAGGGGTACGGATGCTTTGGGTTATCTTTCGTGCATCTTCGAGGAGCAATCACCATTGGATGGAAAATCGTAGATCGGATGGTGTATATGCATATCGCGCTAGGTCAAATGCCGAATGATAACGCGCGATGGGGAGGTGGTTTTCAAATAGTTTCGGTGCCATGCGTCATGTGATGAGTGGAATCGCTAGCCAAATGAAAATTACCACCCACCCCTCAAAGGCGGTGCGATAGAAACCACCAGATTTTGAACAGTGACCGTGGCGTGGGGACCATCGAGGCGGGCTGATTCCGGACCGTCGGATCTACGGGTAAATGAATGGTGGAGATGCGATGAACGGTGAAAGGAGGTGGGGACCATGGCGTGACACTGATCTATGAATACTGTCCGATCTAAATAGATCGACGGCTGAAAATGCGCCCGATACCGATTTGCAATAAGCACCTTTCGGATTAGCGTGTGGTTCTAGCACCCAGATCACATGGGGGGAGACGATTTTAGGGGGCTGGACGAAGGGGGATAGGCCTGCATAATGTTAAAATGTGGTTTTTTCAACCTTTTCAATGTGATTTGAGGCCAGGAAAAGGATAATGATAGATGGAAAAAGGGGATTTAAACCAGGCAAAGTGTATTTGGGAGGTTTAAAGGGGATTTTGGGAGGATTTAGGGGATCAAAGGGGAATTTGACAAGGGGAAAACAAAGGTTAAAATGGGGCATTCTGCAGGGAACAAGGGGCAAATGTAGACTTTTTGGAGCATAGCGTTTGCAATCAGTGAGATGTTATAAAGGGAGTCAACAGAGGGAATTTATCAAAGGCAAAGGCACAGGAGACTTCAAGGATGATGTGTCTTCAGGGGAGATGCATTCCTTGAAGGCTCAGAAACATTTTAGCCCCCTGTTTGCTTGTCAAAATTTATAGGGGGCTAACAGTGGCTCCACATGGGGATGGCTTCTTCTTGAAGGAGTCAAGAATTCAGAAGATGATATTTGGTGTAGGCCAGATGCATGGTACTTGACTCATTATTTTATTTTCTTGTATCAGTTTCCACAAACTATGAAGACATCAAATCAACAGTAAAATTCTCCCCAACAACTACCTACCCACACTACAATCCTAGCATTTTTTCTTCTAGGGTGCATTTGAACTAGCAGACCCTTTACATCATTTATTTTATAAACATAAAATAAACCTATTCTAAATCTACCCTTATCACTCCATGAGACCCGATTAGACTGTTGGTATCATATGTTTCTCTACCTAATCTAATATCTACTGAGATTAGACTGTCCAACAGATTTCTTCTCTACATTCTACAACAGAAATTGAAAACAGTCAAACCAGGATTAGACTGTCTGACTTGCTGGGCTTTGCAGAAATTAAAGACAACTAACTACATGCTCATAGACTGAGATTTATTGAGCTTTTCCTACCTACCCTACCCTAACTGGATATCTCTTATGCTCTAGGTGATACAATAATGCCAATGTAGCCAGTCAAGCAATAGAAAAAAAGGATATGAGCATTGACTGCCTACCAGAGATATCCACAGGGTGCTCTGCATGTAGTTCTTCAAAACTGAGGTCAGCATCAGTAGTGACCACTCTTGATGAATCTGGCCCATGTTAAAGATCAATGCTGGAGTATTTGAGCAAATTAGGGCCTCCATATATTCTGCCACAGGATCAATGAACACATGGTGTACAAGTTCTTCTTTTAGGCCCTCCATGATTGGTAGGCTGTCTTTATCCTAGGCAGCTTTGATTACTGCATCTTCCACTGCATATTCAACGTGGCTATTGAAAACGTGATCACCTTCTTCTTGTACTTCAACAGGCAGTGGAATCTCTTCCCTCTTAGGGAGAGGGAGACTTTCCAAAAATGCTCTGGGGTCTCTGAACTGGTATGATTTCTCTTGTGAGTTCAAAAGTTCAATCTCAGCTTCATACCTTTCAACCACCAACTCTAGAAAATTTTTCTTAAGCATAGGATTGTATTTTGAGCTGTGAAGAATAGCCCCTGGAAGGTCCTCCACCTTCAATTCTGCCAAGTCACTAGAAATTGTATTACGACACACTTCTATGAAATATGGAAACATTTCTGCAAACCGTTCAGGGTCTTCCATTAGTGAAGTGACTTGGTATTTGGCATGGATGATGTTGTACTGCGACATGGTCCCCCAGTGGAGTCTTGTGAACACACAGATAATCAGTGGCCTACTGATCACCAGTGGAGTCTTTTAATCATTTAGGAACTGTGGAGTCGCCAGGTGGATGATTTACAATTTTACTGTCCACCATAGTGATTTACCAAATCAAGCTTTTGGTCTCTTCCCCAGTGGAGTCGTCATTATGTTGGGGTTCCCATGTTTTGGCTATATTGGCAAGACAAAAAGATGAGACAACATCAGAACCACTTTGGGGCCCTAGGATCTAGCCCTCCTAAACCCGGAGAGGGATCTCTCCAATAAAACAAAGAATGGTATATCTTTGAAAGCTCAAAATGAAATATTAGGCTAGGTATGAAGCATAAAGGGGGTTTTAAAATGATTTGGTTGGTTGGTTGCTGGGTTGGTCATGAGATCATAGACTGTGAAAGTAATGGGAGAAAAGGAACAAAACAACAGGATGTTTCAGCAAAGAGGATAGGTGAAGAAAGTGCCATCCATTGGGCTATGGAGTCATGAAAGGGAATTACATGCAACAACTAGCCAAGGCTTTCAGAGGGCAAGTCATCTACACTAAAGGATCTTTTTAGATAGATGGTGGAATGGAACATTAAGGATTGAAGGTGAAAGAAGGAAAGAAACCCAATTTCTGTCTATAGATCAGGTCAGAGGTCATTTAACTCCAGACCTGCTTGGACATACACATAGGCAACTCTCAAAGGAGAGACAAAGGGGCAACTTATAGATCGGACCAGAGGTCATTTAACTCCAGGTCAGATTTAGCATGCCCCAAGGGAAAAACAAAGATAAGTTTAACAGAGCCAGGGTCTATAGATCAGAGAAGAACTTTGAACCTTCAATGCTTTTACACCAACAAGATATCTTAGAAAGGCTAGATGGTCGCACAAGGATCCTTGTGAACAGGGCTAACTCTAATTCCCAGTGTTTCCAAATCTTCCAGCTTAAACCGAACAAGAAAAACTAAATATAGATTTCATTAATTCATACATCAGCTAGCAAACAATGACATCCACTACACTGGTTAAATTAACTGAAATCAACCCTTAGATAACACATACAACAGAAAACATTGAAGGCAAGGGGAGAAGAAACATAGGGTACCTAACAAGGATAAATCCTATGCCAAATTTCTGATGCAAGCCCAAAAGAAATGAAACAATATGAAGATGTAATAAACAGAGTTAGAAAAACATCACCAATAGTAATAGACCAGGATCCAAAGAAATGTGCTTGATTAATTGATGCAAAACCAGTCACATACCCTGAGCTCAATAGCTGTTACAATCCAAATTTCTCCTCCCAACCTACTACAATACAAACTACTCTACTAGTTTCTCCCAAACTATTCTAACAGTCAAAACTGAATCCCTGTAACTACAACGGCAGCAGCTGAACAACAACCTTTACAATATGTTCTTCAGGATTCTTATAGGAGAAAAGAATAACAGGAGTAGATGTAAACTTAAATGTAGCTTTAAATTCTGAAGCAGCAAGGAGGGCTGAGGCTCCATTCAGTTTAAATTATGGGCATTTATCTCTGGTACTCGTTGGATGATGGAGTGGTCTTCGACAAGTTTCCATTTACTCCAGGTATGTCTCTGGTGTACTGAAAAAAAATTCAAAACGATGATGCTAGGGTTTGCCATACTGTATAACTAATGCGTCTGATGGCGTAGGCCTGCTGTCAGGGCGGAAATATTCACTTGGACACAATGTAGACTAAAACAATAATGTGTACCATGTCCTTTGATGGAAGAACGTACTGCTGATATGGAAACCATGATAGTATGGTTTTCTGTGCATTGGACCTTCTGAGCGATCCACAGGGTCTTTGATTTTGGTACCTTGCCTTTGAATAATTGAATTAAGGCTTCTAATTTGCAATTATAGGCCTTAAATGCTCCATTTTTCCACTGATACTCTTTTCTGCTTTCTCATTTTCCTCTGACTGCGAAATCTGTGCTTTAATGGTGCCGAAGAGGTTTGACAGAGTTTTAGCTGCGTTCTTTGAATGCACATCCTGTCATAACACCTTCCCCGGCCTTCTTCATAAATTCAACCCCTGAAAATGGTCCTTTCTTGCGCTCTGTGCCACTGCAATAGTGACTAGGAACCACGGTGGTTTTCACCACCCGAAACCCTGCAAAACACGAAAACCTGTTAAGAAAAACATGTATGGAGGTGGTGGATGCAACGGAGATGACGAGAATGGTCGTGCAGCTATGAAATGGTGGAATAGTGCGGGATTACAGTGGAAAATGCAGTGGGAGGCTTGCAGAATGGTGGTGTAGTGGGAAAATGTAGTAGAACGGAAATTTTAATGTAAAACATTAAAATTTGACCTTTGAAAGCACATATATACATGGACGGGCGAGAAATACGATGAAACACGTGGAATGGGTGACATGGCGGGACCGGTGTTGAGTCTCAAATCTGCATCTTTTCCATACACTTTTCTATACCTTTTTCACTCACCTAAACCTCCCAAATTGTCAATATCATGTGCAAAAGAGCATCTAACATGGTTTTTAATTATATTTTTGTGTTTGCTATTTGATCTAGATTTTGTTCATTCAGCTGCGGAATCTTGCCACTTTCCGCAGCTGCTACAACTTTCCGCAACTATTTTGTGAAACTCTATGTTACAGGTGTCTATAAGGAAAATGAGCCACATGGGCAGGTCAGGAATGACGAGGACATGGTTCATGTCCTATTGGTTCGAGCAAACTCATCTAAAGAAGCTGCGGTCAAAGGCGTCCACATGGAAGTCAACCATAGAGTTTCATGTCGGCCGGACTCTGTTTCGTGTCACATGAAGGTTCATACGGCCGTTTCTAAGTTGTTGAGGATAAATCGACATCTGTGGATGGCTCCTTAGTCGAATTCAAGCATCCACTCCTCGTAGATTTACTTTCCAACACGGCCATGATCCTAGATTCGTGGACGTAGTGGTCTACGTGCTCTCCACCAGCATGAACTTTAGGAGACAGTTATATTTCTTTGTTATATATAATGCGTTTTCATACGCATATAGAGTTAGTCGATGTTAGTCTATGTTATCTTTCATTAGTCTGCTCTGTAATGTGATTACGTTGTACTTGTGCCGTAACATCACTTTTCTGTAATGACTACTTTTTAATATAAGAAGACTCTGTTTTGTTAACCGAAATTCGTATTTGAAGATCGTTGCCAAGGCTGGTGTAGAGGGCCCCTGCTCAGCTAAGATTTTTGTGCATTAGTGTAAAATTCTCATTTTGTTTCTTTAAATCTCATTGTGCCATAATCCATTCATATGTTTATATATTGCATTTGCTTCATTTCTGTTTATAAACTTCCATAGTTTCCATTTCACTTCTGTCTTTCATGTTTATGATTGTTAATCACTGATCAGTGTTCTTGTTTCAGGTTATAGATAGGCAGCCCGGGCATTTTCATAGCTTTTTAACTAATGACATGGAACTAACATTGTTCTGTTGCTAATTTGCTTTTCATAGTTTCTGTTTAAATTCAGTATTGCTCTGTTTATTTCAGTTTTGCTTATTTGTTTCAGTAGTTAAATTTAGATATATTAAGCTGCTCATAGCATCTTCAGTTGCCTCCGAAAGCCACAGCTGGACTGATGGTGAGGGATTGTATTATTAAATGTGTAGTTTAGTATTAGTTTCTTTTCTGCAAATTTAGATATATTAAGTTGCTCATAGCATCTTCAGTTGCCTCCGAAAGCCACAGCTGGACTGATGGTGAGGGATTGTATCATGAAATGTGTAGTTTAGTATTAGTTTCTTTTCTGCAAATTTAGATATATTAAGCTGCTCATAGCATCTTCAGTTGCCTCCGAAAGCCACAGCTGGACTAATGGTGAGGGATTGTATTATGAAATGTGTAGTTTAGTATTAGTTTCTTTTCTGCAAAATTAGATATATTAAATTGTGCATAACATCTTCAGTTGCCTCCGAAAGCCACAGCTGGACTGATGGTGAGGGATTGAATCATGAATGTATGGTTTGATATTAGTTTTCTTTCTGCAAATTAGATATCAGTTACTCAAGTTATTTATGATTACTTCCGAAAATCATAGCTGGACTAATGATGAAGGATCAAAAGATAAATTGATGTAATCTGATTTAGATTTATTTTGTTGCAATTTTGAATTTCCTTAAGCATAGTTTCTTTTGTGTTTAGTCGGCAGCAAGAATAGTTTGGTTTTCATGCTCACTAGTTCACTGTTTTGATTTATTAGATTAGCAGCACCTTTTTATTTCAGCAGTACATTTTCATTTTCTTTCAAGTCTTGTCATTGTAAATTTCAAATTGCTTTTTAAAGTTTCAAGTTGGTAAATCATTATAGGGGATATCATTTCCTTGAACAAACATAACCATACTTGTTTTAATCTTAGAACTTCCATTTCACCTTAGAAAACCAAAAACGACAAAAAGTTAAGAAATAGGTTATCTTGCACATATAGTGCGCTGCACTTCATCAGCTTACGATCCCCGGCAACGGCGCCAAAATGTTTGGTAAATTTAGTGTGTTTTAAATTGCTGCATTTAATTCAGAAATTCATTACATGTGAAGGCCGTTTTGGGTCCATGTATATGTACCATACCAGGCTATTGATGAATTTTCTAGAAAATCAAGCTCTCAATCTTCCATATTTTCTGTTAAATAGCTTGAAGAAAATGGCTGTGACTGTTTAGAAACACTTAGGAGATGTAGAACCCCATCTATATCACCACGGCCTTGTAAAAATTCTGATTGAAAAGGAGTTAAAGGAAAAGAAAGACACATGGGAACAATTTCTAGTTAGAAATTTCTTTGAGGAACCTCAGGAAATTCCTGAAGGTATCACAGCAAGAAGGAGTAGAAGAAAAAGAATAAATGTTGAAACCCAAATTACTCCTACTCCGGAAATTCCTAAAGGTAGCACAGCAAGAAGAAGTAGGAGAAAAAGAACAATTGATGAAATCCAAAATACTCCTACTACTGCAATTGAAAGAACTGATAAGGAAGAGAGACTGTCAAAGAGGAAGAAGAAAGAAATCAAGGGTAAGAAGCCAATAACACCAAAAGAGAGAAAAATTATTGAGGCTGTACATAAAACTTCTTCTTCTGAAGAAGAAGATAATCAAGTGTTATCTGAAAGATCAGTCTATCTTCAAAAACAGTCATCTATGCCCAAGAAGACAGAGAAAGGAAAACAAAAACAAAAGGGTAGTGTACCACAGCGTGTGAGGAGAAGCAGCAGACTTAAGGGGAAATTGAGGAAAACACAAATTAAGGGTCCTCATTTCATTGATTTGGGTGAGGAGACATCTGAACAGTCCCTAGCTGACCATAGTCCATCTCAGTCAGTTAGTGAACCTGGTTCATTTCATTCCCAATCAGACATTGAGCATACTCCATCCAAATCTCAGCAAGATATTGATGTGAGCCCTCCTGAACCAGATTTTGAAGATAACTCTCCTTCACAGCATTTTGGGGACAGCCCAATAAAAAATGATACCTGAAATAGACCCCAAGCAGCAGGAAGTATATGACTATATAGAATCTTTGGAAAAGGCAGCCACAGATCCAAGTACTTCGTCCATTCAGCCTCATACATTGCAGGATGATTTAGTTCAATCACTAAAACAGGAAATTTTTGAACTGGAGCTTTTAAATAGGCACATCAAAAATGAAAATGAAACATTGAAAGAACAAAGAAAATTGGACAAAATCATCCATGATAATACCATGCTACATTTGGGAATATGGTAGAAGAAGAATAAGAAACTGAAAAGGAAATGCCAGAAGTTGAACAGAGCACTTGTTAATATCAAATTTAGGTGCTTAATGAAGAAACCCAGAATGTTGGCAGTACCAAGGAAGAAGAGGAGAAGATTGGATGTGCTGGCTGAAGTGTCAAGGCACATGAACTGAAGAAAGATTATCAAAATTTTGGTTGCATGAGGACATGCAACACCTTCACAGTGGGGGTATGTTGAGTCTCAAATCTGCGTCTTTTCCATACACTTTTCTATACCTTTTTCACTCACCTGAACCTCCCAAGTTGTCAATATCATGTGCAAAAGAGCATCTAACATGGTTTTTAATTATATTTGTGTGTTTGCTATTTGATTTAGATTTTGTTCATTCAGCTGCGGAATCTTGCCACTTTCCGCAGCTGCTGCAACTTTCCGCAGCTATTTTGTGAAACTCTATGCTACAGGTGTCTACAAGGAAAACGAGCCACATGGGCAGGTCAGGAATGATGTGGACATGGTTTGTGTCCTATTGGTTCGAGCAAACTCATCTAAAGAAGCCGCGGTCAAAGGCGTCCACATGGAAGCCAACCATAGAGTCTCATGTTGGCAGGACTCTGTTTCGTGTCACATGAAGATTCATACGGCCGTTTCTAAGTTGCGGAGGATAAATCGACATCTGTACATGGCTCCTTAGTTGAATTCAAGCATCCACTCCTCGTAGATTTACTTTCCAACACGGCCATGATCCTAGATCCGTGGACGTAATGGTCTACGTGTTCTCCACCAGCATGAACTTTAGGAGACAGTTATATTTCTTTTGTTATATATAATGCGTTTGCATACGCATATAGAGTTAGTCGATGTTAGTCTATGTTATCTTTTATTAGTCTGCTCTGTAATGTGATTACGCTGCACTTGTGCCGTAACATCACCTTTCTGTAATGACTGCTTTTTAATATAAGAAGACTCTGTTTTCAACCGAAATTCGTATTTGAATATCGTTGCCAAGGCTGGTGTAGAGGGCCCCTGCTCAGCTAAGGTTTTGTGCATTAGTGTATAGTTCTCATTTTGTTTCTTTAAAGCTCATTGTGCCATAATCCATTCATATGTTTATACATTGCATTTGCTTCATTTCTGTTTATAAACTTCCATAATTTCCATTTCCCTTCTGTCTTTCATGTTTTATGTTGTTAATCACTGATCAGTGTTCTTGTTTCAGGTTATAGATAGGCAGCCCGGGCATTTTCATAGCTTTTTAACTAATGACATGGAACTAACATTGTTCTGCTGCTAATTTTCTTTTCATAGTTTCTGTTTAAATTCAGTATTGCTCTGTTTATTTCAGTTTTGCTTATTTGCTTCAGTAGTTAAATTTAGATATATTAAGCTGCTCATAGCATCTTCAGTTGCCTCCGAAAGCCACAGCTGGACTGATGGTGAGGGATTGTATTATGAAATGTGTAGTTTAGTATTATTTTCTTTTCTGCAAATTTAGATATATTAAGCTGCTCATAACATCTTCAGTTGCCTCCGAAAGCCACAGCTGGACTGATGGTGAGGGATTGTATTATGAAATGTGTAGTTTAGTATTAGTTTCTTTTCTGCAAATTTAGATATATTAAGTTGCTCATAACATCTTCAGTTGCCTCCGAAAGCCACAGCTGGACTGATGGTGAGGGATTGTATTATGAAATGTGTAGTTTAGTATTAGTTTCTTTTCTGCAAATGTAAGATATATTAAATTGTGCATAACATCTTCAGTTGCCTCCGAAAGCCACAACTGGACTGATGGTGAGGGATTGAATCATGAATGTATGGTTTGATATTAGTTTTCTTTCTGCAAATTAGATATCGGTTACTCAAGTTATTTATGATTACTTCCGAAATCATAGCTGGACTAATGATGAAGGATCAGAAGATAAATTGATGTAATCTGATTTAGATTTATTTTGTTGTAATTTTGAATTTCCTTAAGCATAGTTTCTTTTGTGTTTAGTCAGCAGCAAGAATAGTTTGGTTTTCATGCTCACTAGTTCACTGTTTTGATTTATTAGATTAGCAGCACCTTTTTATTTCACAAAGACATTTTCATTTTTCAAGTCTTGTTTCATTGTGTACTTAAATTGTTTTTAAAGTTTGCTGTAAATCATTATAGGGAGACATTTTCTAACAACATAACTGTTACTTGTTTTTCACTTTAGAATTCCATTTCACCTTAGAAAACCAAAAACGACAAAAAGTTAAGAAATAGGTTATCTTGCACATATAGTGCGCCGCACTTCATCAGCTTACGATTCCCAGATTGACAAATTAAATGCAGCAATTTAGGACACACTAAATTGACCAAAAAACCGGTCAATGGCAGGACATGCCATCAAATCTGGACCGTCCGATCTGAGGAGGAGATCAACGGTTGTGGACATGGCGGAGCGAAATTGAATCTGGATCGTCCGATCTTGGGAGGAGATCGACGACTGAAAATGCATCGGAGGGCGACAGATGGTGGGCCAGGGGTACGAATGCTTTGGGTTATCTTCCGCACATCTTCAAGGAGCGATCACCGTTGGATGGATGATCGCAGATCAGACGGTGTATATGCATATCGCGCCAGGTCAAATGCCAAACGATAATGCGCTATGGGGAGGTGGTTTTTGAACAGTGCTAGTGCCACGCGTCATGCGATGAGTGGAATCACTGGCCAAACCAAAATTACCGCCCACCCCTCAAAGGCGGTGCGATAGAAACCGTCGAATTTTGAACAGTAAACATGGCATGGGGACCACCGAGGCGGGCGGATTCTGGACCATCGGATCTACGGGTAAATGAACGGTGGAGATGCAATGAACAGTGAAAGGAGGTTGGGACCATGGCACGGCGCTGATATGCGAAGACCGTCCGATCTAAATAGATCGACGGCTGAAAATGCGCCCGATACCGATTTGCAATAAGCGCCTTTCAGATTAGCGTGTGGTTCTAGCGCCCAGATCACATGGGGGGAGATGGTTTTAGGGGGCTGGCCGAAGGGGGCTAGGCCTGCATAATGTTAAAATGTGCGTTTTTCAACCTTTTCAATGTAATTTGAGGCCAAGAAAAGGATAACGGTAGATGGAAAAAGGGGATTTAAACTAGGCAAAGTGTATTTGGGAGGTTTAAAGGGGATTTTGGGAGGATTTAGGGGATTAGAGGTGAATTTGACAAGGGGAAAACAAAGGTTAAAATGGGGAATTCTGCAGGGAACAAGGGGCAAATGTAGAATTTTTGGAGCACAGCTTTCGCAATCAGTGAGATGTTATAAAGGGAGTCAACAGAGGGAATTTATCAAAGTCAAAGGCACAAGAGACTTCAAGGATGATGTGTCTTCAGGGGAGATGCATTCCTTGAAGGCTCAGAAACATTTTAGCCCCCTGTTTTCTTGTCAAAAATTTATAGGGGGCTAACAGGGTCAAGTGGTTACCTCTCGCTGAATGGTGGTATAACACTTCCTTCCATATTGCAGCAAAAATGACCCCATTTATGGCACTTTATGGATATCATCCACCATCCATCATGTGATATTTAAGGGAAAATTCGAAGGTTCAAGCAGTGGAAGATCACATCGAGCATCAGCAAGAATTTCTCCAACTCTTAAAGGATAACCTGAATTTGGCTCAAAATCGAATGAAACAACAGGCAGATCAACATCGCAGCGAGAGAAGTTTTGATGTAGGAGATTGGGTATTTTTACGGCTACAAGCATACAAAAAAATGTCCCTCAAGCAAGTGAAGAAGGATAATAAATTATCGCCAAAGTATTATGGTCCTTACAAGGTGTTGCAAAATATCGGTACTATGGCATACAAATTGGAGCTTCCTGCTTCTTCACGCCTACATCCAGTTTTCCATGTTTCATGCTTAAAGAAGGTTATAGGTGAAAATCTTCTAGTTCAAACAATATTTCCAGAACTTGATGAGGAAGGAAAAATCATATTGGAACCTGAAGTAGTCATAGAAACAAGAACTCGACAACTACGGAATCGATCAATTTCAGAGTATCTCATCAAGTGGAAGAACTTGCCCACTGAAGATTCTACATGGGAGGATGATAATTTTATACAGAAGAACCTAGAGCTACTCAAGCATTGAGGACAACACTTTTTTGAAGGAGAGGGGCATGTTAGGTCCCTATATTACTAGTATAGTCCCTTATTTTTGTTAGTGTAACCCCCTTATTGTTATTATTGTACCCTTGTAACCCCCATTTTGTTATTATTGTGCCCTTAAACTATTATTGTTAGGTCAGCTAGGATTACATTATGGCCCACTAGGATTACATTATGGCCCCATGGACTCCTATATATAGAAATGAGGTTTTGTAAATTGTATCATCCAATAAATTTTCATTTATGTAATGTATTGGAGGTTGCCCCCTCGAAGTGGCTTATTTCTAAGGCGTTGATATCTCTTTTCTTCTATTTTTGGAGCTTGTTACACAACACTGTCAGGCACACAACACTCTTCTAGGCGTGCAATGCCTTAATAAAATACATAAGAAAATTTTTCCAAGGCCGCAGCGCCCATTCCTAGGTGCACAACGCTGGGAAAATTTGTCTAATACCTTAGCTGATTGTATTATTAGATCAGTTAGAGTCGTAGAAGTTGAATGGCTCAGTTAGTCTAGCTGTCATATTTGAGTTAGTTGAATGGTTTTAATTAGGTTGTTGATTTCATGAAACGGTCCCCTCAGAGGAACCAAAGAGTCATAGGTTTATGTATATAATTGTAAGCCCTCGGATATATGAAAGGAGACAAGAAGAAGAGGAGAGGATATTTCTGCAATAAACTCTGTGTGTTACAATTGCTTCCAGTTGAATAATTTCAATTTTCATTGGCCATCGATTTTTCTTGAATTCTTATTAATGAAGAAATTGTTTGATTAAGAAACAATTGTATATTGGTTCGGTGCGAAATCGTTGCGAATGGTGATTGTGTGAATGCCATATATCTCTGTCCGGTGTTTCCTAAATTTATTCGAGCAAACCCTGTGAAGTTATCACCACCCGCAGGCATGGTCTATATAGAAAAGCCGTCGGAATAGAATCTCGTCATTGTTGATTGAAACCTGTCAAGGATTGACCCGAAGTTAGACGTGAGTTAATAAACAGAGAATAACGCAAACCCGGCAAGGAACCCTGGTTAAACACTGTGCACAAACCGCGAGGGGTTTGGGTGAACATTAAATGTTGGAAGCGGTATTCATCGCACCACTCTTATATGGAACGCGGTATTGAAGAATTTGTATCGATTCCATAGAGTGCCTGACACGTGTCCCCGAGCGAAATTGGAAAACCACCTTCCTGTACGCGCCATCACGCGTTATCGTTTGCGCATGTTGATTAAGCGATATACGTTGGATCGGGCAACGTGATAACAGTCGTCGGATAAGGAAGCAAGATTAACGAAGGTACGAATCTGTCGTATGATCCACGTCAATGCTGGGGCCCAGTTATAATTTATATTAATTGGAACCTTTTAACTAAGGTATGGTAGCATTTTTTAATTGACAATTGTTTCTTTAAAGAAATCCAGTTATATGAGCCGGGAGATATAATATAGAGTATTGAAAGTTATAACCATCGGTTATAGGGTCGGGCGATGTAATACAACGCGAGAGATATATTTAAAATTGCAATGGTTTTCAAAATGATATTTATTTATCAAATTCCCCGAATTTGATAAATAAGATTCCAAGAAAAATAAAGGAAGACAGGCCACGACGACGGTTAACCCCTCCTCCTCAGGACTGACTTTCAGTCTTTGTTGCGTCATTTGCGGTATCAGAGCAAGTCTGAAGTTTTTTTGCTGACATGGCAATCCGAGTTGGTAGAGGTGTTGGCAGAAGAAGACCTGTTGCCAACGCAGAGGTGTTGGGGATGTTGCAGAGGGTCGAGGCCAGAATGGATGCCATGGAGCGATGACAGCCCAGAGATCCTGAAGACATCAGTGAATCTGAGACGGAAGAAGCAGAAGAAAATGTTGAAATTCATCCTGACATGAGGCTCCTTAGAACTGTTCTGGGGTCTGCAGTTAAGCCCAGAATTGAAGTGTCAAGCTATACAGGGGGACTTAATCTAGAAGAAATAGTGGATTGGATTAATGAAATGAACAAATGCTTCGATTATGAAGAAATAAGTGAAGATAAGAAATTCAAGTTTGCAGTAACAAAGCTGAAAGGACATGATGCACTTTCGTGGGATGGAGTGCAAGAAAAAAGGAGGAGAGTTGGCAAGCAACCTATCAAGAGCTGGACTAGAAGGATGGCTAAATTAAAAGGTAAATTCTTGCCTAGTGATTACCAGCTAACATTATATAAGCAAATGCAAAATCTGAGACAGAGGTTTCTGACAGTAAAGGAATACACAGAGGAATTCTACAGAGTAAGCATAAGGGCTGGGCAATTCCAAGACACACCAGAGAAGACTGCCAGATATGTGAATGGTCTCAAGCTAGAGATCCAAGATGAGATTGGTCTCCTGTCTCCTAAGACAGTGGAAGAGGCCTATCATATGGCCTTGAAAGCAGAGGAGAAACTCCTGAGGAAATAGTCTGCCAAGAAGAGAGGTACTTTCCGAGGAAAGGGAAGTCAGGGTGGTAGAGGAAAGCCTGCTACACCCAGGGATGGAGCTAACAGTAGCTCACCTCAGAATGCATCTGCAGAGGATGATGCAAGGGGCAGAAGGGGTTCTTACAGAGGAAAAGGAAGAGGAGGCAGAGACATAGGTAGAGGTAGAGAATTGAGGTGTTATAGATGTCAGCAAGTGGGACATAAGCACTATGAATGTCCCGAGAATGTGGGTGCTGGTCCAAGGAATGATGTTGTTGCCTAGACTGGAGAAGAGGCAGAGATTGAAGAAGAAATTCTTCTAGAGAGGGGAGAATCCTTGGTGGTGAATAAGGTCCTGTTGAAGCAAGCCAAAGAGGTCATTGAGCCTGCACAAAGAAAGACTTTGTTTAGGAGCATATGCAAAGTCCAAGGGAAATGCTGCTAGCTAGTCATTGATAGTGGCAGCACATACAATCTGGTTTCCACTGAGGTAATAGAAAATTTGAAGCTGAAGACAAGGGCGCATCCAACTCCCTACAGGGTGTCCTGGCTACACAAAGGGCCCCAGCTGGTTGTGAAAGAGCAGTGTGAGATAGAGCTGCAAATGGGAAAATATAAATACAAGGTCCTGTGTGATGTAATGCCCATGGATGTGTGTCATATACTGCTGGGTAGACCTTGGCAGTTTGACAGAGCAGTAGTGCATGATGGCAAGAAGAACACTTACAAGTTCTTCAAGGATGGGGTACATCATACATTGATACCCATGGAAGAAGGAGAGCCATCCAGCAGAGTGATTGATCCAAAGACCTTGTTTTTGAGTGAGAAGGAATATCTGCAGCAGATAGAAGAAGAAGAGGTAAGCTTTTCTTTAGTTTGCAAGCCTAAAGTAGTTCTTACTTCTACAAAGATTTCTGACTTACCAGTAGAGATACAAGAGATGTTAGATGATTACTGTGACATTGTTGTGGATGATTTACCTGATGAGCTGCCACCTATGAGGAAGATCAGCCATCAGATAGATTTTATCCCTGGTTCAAATCTGCCAAATAAGGTAGCCTACAGAATGACTCCCAAGGAAAATGAGGAAATCAGGAGACAATTACAGGAGTTGGTGGACAAAGGACTGATCAGAGAAATTCTGAGTCCATGTGCAGTACCAGCAGTTTTGAGCCCAAAGAAAGATGGAGGCTGGAGGATGTGTACTGATTCCAGAGAAATTAATAAGATTACAATCAGGTACAGATTCCCTTTGCCCAGAATTGAGGATTTAATGGACTGTTTGATTGGTGCTAAATATTTCTCAAAGATAGATTTAAAGAGTGGATATCATCAGATTAGAATAAGAGAGGGTGATGAGTGGAAAACTGCCTTTAAAACAAATGAAGGGTTATATGAATGGATGGTAATTCCTTTTGGGTTATCAAATGCACCTAGCACTTTTATGAGACTTATGAATGAAGTGTTGAAAGAGTTCATTGGTAAATTTGTGATAGTATATCTGGATGATATATTATTTTTCAGCAGAACTAGAGAAGAACATTTAAGGCATCTTAATCATGTCTTCAAGAAGTTGCACCAACAGAAAATGCTGATAAATTTGAAGAAGTGCTCATTCATGAAGGAAGAGTTGGTGTATTTGGGTTTTTTTGTTTCTGCAAAAGGATTGAAGATGGACCCAGAAAAGGTTAAAGCAATTGTGGAGTGGCCTTCACCCAGGAATATCTTTGAGGTAAGAAGTTTCCATGGACTTGCTAGTTTTTACAGAAAGTTTATAAGAAACTTCAGTAAGATTAATGCACCCATAATAGAGACAATAAAGAATAAAAAATAGCCATTTAAGTGGACTGCTGAAGCAGAAAGGAATTTCAAGCCGCTGAAGCAAAATATAACAAAGAAGCCTGTTTTGATTCTGCCTGATTTTACAAAACAATTTCAAGTAAAATGTGATGCCAATGGAGAGGCCATTGGAGCTGTGTTGAGTCAGGATGATAGGCCTGTGGCATATTTCAGTGAGAAGTTGAATGACACCAGAAGAAATTATTCCTCTTATGAGAAGGAATTCTATGCAATTGTTCAGGCACTGAAGAAGTGGAGACATTATTTGATGTCCAGGGAGTTTGTATTATATTATGACAATCATGCTTTGCAGTATATTGTACAGCAGCCCAATTTGAAACATAAGCATTCTAAATGGGTTGAGTATCTCCAAGGTTTTAATTTTGTTTTGAAACATATAAGGGCCAAGCCAATAAAGTAGCTGATGCTTTGAGTAGGAGGCACCTGCTTGTTCAAGAAACTAATTTTGAAGTTGTGGGATTTGATTTTCTGAAAGAATTGTATAAAATAGATCCAGATTTTAAAGAAGAATTTGAGGCATGTAATAACCCTGTTTTAGCAGATAGAAGCCAGTGGCTGGATTATTTCCTGCAGGAGGACTTACTATTCAGAAGAAGCCAACTGTGTGTACCAAAATGTTCCATGAGGGAAAATTTGATCAAAGAGAAGCATAGTGGTGGACTTGCTGGACACTTTGGTACTGATAAGACTTATGAGCAGTTGAGTCACTTTTATTTCTAGCCCAAGATGAGAGCAGAAGTGGACAAGTTTGTGAATAATTGCAAGATTTGTCAATATGACAAAGGAAGGAGCCAGAATTCAGGATTGTACACTCCCTTACCTATTCCAGACAGGCCTTGGGACATGGCGAGTATGGATTTTTTTCTAGGATTTCCCAAGACTCAGAGAGGGAATGATGCAGTCTTTGTTGTGGTGGACAGATTCTCCAAAATGGCACATTTTATTCCATGTTACAAAACTAGTGATGCCACCCATGTTGCTAACTTGTTCTTCAAGGAAGTTGTTAGATTGCATGGGTTTCCCAAGAGTATTGTTTCAGACAGAGATACCAGATTTGTGGGTCATTTTTGGAGGACACTGTGGAAGAAACTTGGTACCAAACTAAGTTTCAGCTCAGCTTATCATCCCCAGACTGATGGACAAACTGAGGTAGTGAATAGGAGTCTGGGAAATTTGTTGAGAAGTCTTGCAGGAGAGCATCCCAAGCAGTGGGATCATATTTTGCCCCAGGCAGAATATGCATATAATGACTCACCAAACAGGAGCACAGGGCAGAGTCCATTTCATATTGTTTATGGAATGCACCCCAGAGGAATATCAGAGTTAAGAAATTTGGGAAAGGCAGAGCTAAGGAGTGCAGATGGTGAGGAATTTGCTTCAGAGATCCAGGCCATACATGAACAAGTGAAACAGCAACTACAAGGCAGCAGCATCAAATACAAAAGTAGAGCAGACTTGAGCAGAAAGGAAGCTCATTTTGAAGTAGGAGATCAGGTTTTGGCACACTTGAGAAAGGAGAGATTCCCAAAGAAGCAGTACAACAAATTGAAGTTCAAGAATATTGGGCCATGCAAGATACTTAAGAAGTTTTCTGCAAATTCTTATGAGATTGAATTACCTCCTGATGTTGGAATATCTCCTATTTTTAATGTTGCAGATTTGTACAAGTATGAAGATGATGGTGCAGAAGAAAGAGCAGTAGACAAGGAACAAATTGAGTGGAGAGAACAACTACCTCCAGCACAACCATTGCAGCCAGAGAAGATATTGGAGAAAAGGGTGTTCAGAAGGACAAGAGGACAAGAGTACTTTCAGTACTTAATCAAATGGAAGGATAAGCCAGAAGAAGATGCCACTTGGATGACTGAAGAAATGTTGCAGAAGATAGGAAGATCAGTGGAAGAGCTCATGGACAAGAGCCCATGAAGAAAATTTCCCTCGGGAGTCTGATGCAGGGGCATTAGACACTAGCCAGCAATGTAGGAGTTTTGTCCACATGTTGTGGCTAGGAGGGTTTGAAAACAGTCGAATTGTTATAGCTAGGTGTCAATACCTTAGCTTATTGTATTATTATATCAGTTAGAGTTGTAGAAGTTGAATAGCTCAGTTAGTCTAGCTGTCATATTCGAGTTAGTTGAATGGTTTTAATTAGGCTGTTGATTTCCTGAAACGGTCCCCTCAGAGGAACCAAAGAGTCATAGGTTTATGTATATAATTGTAAGCCCTCGGATGTATGAAAGGAGACAAGAAGAAGAGGAGAGGAGATTTCTGCAATAAACTCTGTGTGTTACAATTTCTTCCAGTTGAATAATTTCAATTTTCATTGGCCATCGAATTGTCTTGAATTCTTATTAATGAAGAAATTGTTTGATTGAGAAACGATTGTATATTGGTTCGGTGTGAAATCGTTGCGAATGGTGATTGTGTGAATGCCATATATCTCTGTCTGGTGTTTCCTAAATTTATTCGAGCAAACCCTATGAAGTTATCACCACCCGCAGGCATGGTCTGTATAGAAAAGCCGTCGGAATAGAATCTCGTCATTGTTGATTGAAACCTGCCGAGGATTCACCTGAGGTTAGACGTGAGTTAATAAACAGAGAAGAACGCAAACCTAGCGAGGAACCCTGGTTAAACACTATGCACAAACCACGAGGGGTTTGGGTGAACAGTAAAGGTTGGAAGAGGTATTCATCGCACCACTCTTATATGGAATGCGGTATTGAAGAATTTGTAGCGATTCCATAGAGTGCCTGACGCGTGTCCCTGAGCGAGATTGGAAAACCACCTTCCTGTACGTGCCATCACGCGTTATCGTTTGCACATGTTGATCAAGAAATATACGTTGGATCGGGCAATGCGATAATAGCCGTCGGATAAGGAAGCAAGATTAACGAAGGTACGAATCTGTCATATGATCCACGTCAGTGCTGGGGCCTAGTTATAATTTATATTAATTGGAACCTTTTAACTAAGTTATGGAAGTGTTTGTTAATTGACAACTATTTCTTTAAAGAAATCCAGTTATATGAGCCGAGAGATATAATATATAGTATTGAAAGTTATAACCATCGGTTATAGGGTTGGGCGGCGTAATATAACGCGAGAAATATATTTAAAATTGCAATGGTTTTCAAAATGATATTTATTTATCAAATTCCCCGAATTTGATAAATAAGATTCCAAGAAAAAGAAAGGAAGACAGGCCACGATGATGGTTGACCCCTCCTCCTCAGGACTGACTTTCAGTCTTTGTTGCGTCAGTTGTCTTCATTTAAGAGCAGACCACCTACCTTACCAACATCTTCTGCTGATGGAAACTTCAAAACTCGTGTAGAACTGTCAAAATATTTGCATTTTCCTCTTGCAGACTTTGAACTAATAGGGTAGTCTTCTTTGGAAAATTTTAGGCCGTCCTTGAATAACCATGTCCTGACCTTCTATTACATCTCAACCAGCTTCTAGCACAATAAAAAAAAAATTTGGAACACCAATGATGACCTTAGAACATATGAAACCCTAATGACCTAGTGGGAGAGTTTTTTGACCTGGTCTTTGACTAAAAATTGGTTTGGAGGCTTCAAGTGAAAAACACAGTATTTTTCAAAGTGATGTATTGAAGATCCAAAATCCAATGTACTTTTTTTATCTAAAGAGCCTATAGAGATATTTTTGAGACCATCAATGCTTGATGAATTTGGGGATCATGGGAATGAGTTAGGCTATAGGTAACCCTAGATGTAAAGTGGATTTATGTGTAAGGGAAAAACAGAGTAATGAGGTCATAGGTAGGAAAAAGGATGGAGATGAGTGGAACAAGCCCATAAGGAGTATTTTAAGAGTGGCAGGGTGACCATGAAATGGCAAGGTTGATAGAATAGTGAAAATTTTCCTATAAGGATAATGAAGGCAGTGATATTTCTAAAACTCACAATTTTCAAAGAATGTTGTTTTTAGAGATCTAGAACCAATCTATAGTCATCTACAAGTAATGAAAAATATTGATGACTAACAAAATATTCCAGGAATATTCCTTGGAATATTCTCTTTTTAATTTTCCAAACTTCCAAGTCAAACTTGGTCAAAGTCCAGTTTTTGCAGTTTACTGGACTTTTCAAACTACGATAACTTCTTCATATGATGTTGATTTCTCGAATATTTCATGGTTCGAGAATCGGGAAGACGAGATCTATTTGGTCACTAAGGTTCAACACACTTCTGAAAAATTTGAATTTTTAGCTATCATTCTGGTCCATGATCCATTTCTGATCAGCAAGAAGAAGATGATCATAGATGACTAGAAAAATGGTGGATTACACTTCACGGACTCTCCTTATAGATCATATGTGCAACCTAGAGATGAGTACTCTCCAGACATAGTAGATACCGTGATAAGTCTAAAGGCATATTCATTTAGTCATGGGAAATGTTTGCTAGGGAAAAAGAAAAGAATTTAGATGTAAATGTAGTGATCCTTGCAAGTTTTTCATATTTGCAGAGATAGGGATAGACACATATCAGTTATGGACAGGAGGAAAAAATTAATGGGGGATATAGTAGTAGGTCTCATAAAGGGTACATATCGGATAGGGATGACACAATCAGAGACGGTAGGCTCTTGGATAGACCTGATAGGAGAGTTAGTGGTTATAGGTTCTATTCTAGTGCTAGTTCACATAGGTATCATGATCATCATCACTATCATCTTTACAAGAGGAGTGAGAGGGAATACTTTCTAGATGAGTTCAAGAAATCCAAGCCAGTTACATTTGATGGAGAGTTGAAGAAACCAAAAGATGAAGAGGCATGGTTTCTTGGAAAGAAGTGGTTCTTTGAGCTGCATGATTATACATATAACATGAAGGCTATGATATCTATTTTCACTCTCAATGGGAAGGTGAACATTTGGCGGGAAAAATGCGAAGCATGTCAAAGGTATCAGGACAATGGAGTTGATTTGGCATGAGTTCAAAAGACTTTTCATGAAGATGTACTTGTCAGAGAGGTACTATGATGGAGGAGGCAAGGAGTTATATGAGTTTAATATGGGTTCTATGACATATTTGTAGTAAAAAATGATTTTCCTCGAGTTGTTAAGGTATGTGCCTTACCTCAAGCATGAGAAGACAAAATTTCAAAGTTTCATTAATGCACTATTATGGGCAATCAAAGCTTAATTCCAAGTCTAAGTAGAGTTGGAAAGGGAATGAAAAGACTAAATGAAATGAAAAATGAAGCGGGGAATACCTTAGGATGCAGGTGAAAAGGAAAAGGTTTCTCCTACAATAAGTTTAGTACAACAGATAAGGGACATGGACCTCATCCTAGAGAGCAACAAAATAAGTGTAGTGGCAAAGAACCATTGCAGTGTTGGATATGTGGTAAGGATAATCAAAAGAAGTATTTTCCATTGTATCAGGGTGGCATACCTCTAATTTATAGTGTTGAGGAGGAAAGAATAGTTGGGGATGTTAGATAGAGAATTCATAAGGTTTATGTAAGATTTGTTAAAAATAAGGTAGATCACTAGGCATCCTTTATTGAGATGGAGAGTAAGCTATATGATCAATTTGTTCCCATTTTGATTGACCCTAGATATAATTATAGTTATGATAATATGTATCTGGTTGATAAGTGTGTTTTGAGAAAATAAGTGCATGCAGAGACTTGGTTGGTGCAGTTGGATATAGGTACTAAGAAAAGAATTCATCATTGGGTAACAGCTTGTGCATTTGAGATGAATGGTATGCCTACATAAACACATATAAATGTGCTTCAACTGGGAACATATAGTATGCTTATGGGTATAGATTGGTTGTACCTTCATAGGAATATGGTGGATTGTTATGAGAAGGATATCACGTTCTTGGTTGATGATGGAGAGAATATAATCTTTCAAGGGAATAAGAATCCTACATCAGTGAGGGTGGTTAAAGCTATGCAAAAAAAGCACAATTGCAGGAAAGGGTGTGTATTATTTATAGTGCATGTTTCTAGTGATAAAGGTAAGGATGTTGGGGATTAGAAAGTCTTGAAGAGGTATCCAATTTTTCATCAGTTTAAGGATGCATTTCTAGTAGAGATTTCAAAGTTTCCTCCTCATAGGGAAGTGGAATTTTGTATTGAGTTGGTACAAGGAGAAACACTAGCATCAAAGGAACCTTACAGGATGAGCACTCAAGAGTTAGTGAAACTGAAGAGATACATGAAGGAAATGCTTGACAAGGGATACATTAGGCTGGGTGTATCACCTTGGGGTGAACCCGTTTTTATTGTGAAGAAGAAGGATGATACTCTCAGGTTTTTCATTGATTACAAGAAATTTAACAAGGTGATGAACAATAATAGGTATTCATTGCCGCAAATCGATGATTTATTTGATCAGTTTAAGGGGGCGACAATGTTATCGAATATTGATTTGATATCGGGATATCATCAAGTATGCATCAAAGAAGAGAACATTTAAAATACTACTTTTCGGAATAGGTATGGGAATTAAGGGTTTGTTGTGGTTCCTTTTGGTTTGATTAATGCTCCAAATTCTTTCATGTGTTTGATGAATAATGTGTTGTATCCTTATCTAGACACATTTGTGATGGTATTAATTAATGACATAATGTTATATTCTAGGAATGAGGAAGATCATGCATGCTTTATTGAAGGGGTTAAAACCCAAGTCCAGAGTAGCTGCACTACCAACAAAACCATATATTACTGGCCATTTTGGCAATGATCTACAACACAGACCATAGTCTCACCCAAGGAAATATTTAGGGATGATAGAACCAAGATTTTGCATCAAGAGGGACATTAAGACATGGGTTTACTGATATACTTCTTCCTTTCTCTTGTATGATCTGCGCATATGCGATTATCTACTTTTACAGTTGATGCCATAGTCACTACTGAATACTATCATGTACTATGCCTTAACCAGTCATATGCATTATTTAACACCATAAAAATAATATAAACAATATAAAAAAACTTGCTATTTATAAAACAACATACAATACTTTGCAATGCATAAAAAAACTTCAAATATAGATAATAATAAAAAAATGTACAAATAACACAGAGATACTTCGGAACTTTCCTTATATTTATTAATTATGTATCTTTTCAATAAAATCCTTTTTCAACCCACGCACACAAAAATGGGTGGTCTATGCACACAATAGTGAGTGGTCTGCGTACATAGGTGTGAAGCCTTCGCTTTTCCCAAAAACACAGAAAATAACGCAAATTACGTACTTAATTCATTCATCAATCATGTATTCATGACTTGAATCAATATGAAATATCTTTATATAGTCTTAGCATGCTTACAATAATGGTCCACTTACCATGGGAAAAATCAAAACTACAAAATAAACTCCCCTTTACAAAAAAGGGGCTTTGACCCACCCTAAAGCCACTAAAACTCATAAAAATCCATACAATTGATTTATATCCACTGGTTCGAACACTCGTCTTCCTCAAAATGTGGATATTTTGACTCAAAACTTGACCAAGTTGGGCCCTGCCCAACAGGCCCTCAACACTCACATGTTACTTGTCCCAAGTCACTTAGCTGGTGTGCCCTGGACCTTTGTTGCAATGCTGATATATGGTATTTTAAATGGCTGAAACATTTATGTAAGATTCTTATCTTATTGGTAGACCCCCTCTAACAAGTTCTCTGACATAGGCCCGACGATCTTCTGAAGCACATGTTTCTACTTTGTGTGCATTTCCTTAAGCTTTTGATCAAATTTCTAAGAAATTTGAATGGTCTCATCTTGCCACAGTTGTGTTATGGTTGTGATCAATTTATCCTTTCTGCGTAGATCCTTGATATGGTTCTACAAACCCTTTCCTTATGTGATGCGAGCAATCCACTTTGCAGGTGATAGAGTCGTCGCAATGACCTTGACCTCATCCAATTGTTTTTTATTTTGTTGTATCTTCTAGTCAATCTGCTGAATGGTTGAATCCTCCTATAGCGAGGTCCAAATCTCCATGGTGTCTTTGAAAAAATTTCCACAACCCTTGAGTGTGGTGGAGATACCCTCTAAATATTTTTTCATATGCCTTCCCACTTCTCACTCACATCTAGTGGTGTGGCTGGATACATCCTTATCTCCAGATCTGTGATCTGGGCTCCACAATCAAACTTCAACTTCTAAACATTAAACTTGGAGTCCCTGGTGGCTTGTGCTAACTTGGAAACTTTGTCAGATGGTGGATCTTCAATGTGAAACTGAATGTTTGGGACCTCACTACAAGTCTTACTGATAATTTCCTCCAATTGTCGTGTGTGCTAAGTCGCCTCATCCCGGTCCTAGAGTTCCTTATTCATTTCTTTGAAGATATTTGGCGGTCCTTTTTTATTTCTTCAATTATCTTTAAGTCACATTGCTTGTGCACCTTCAACTCATCCATGACCCCTTGGTGAAATTCATGGAGCGTCTGGAGGGTTAGCACAAAAATATTCAAACTAAAGTTGTGCCAATGCTTGGCGCACAAATTATCCTTTGTTTCCTCAAAATTATGCACCCCTACAGGTACTTAAAAAATGCGAAGCTCAAAATTTATCTCTAATTGGTGTAGTGGCTTCCTCTGCTGCCACTCTTTTTCCATGCTATCTTATACCACACTTTCTTGTACCCCACTCCCTTGAATGGTAGGATGTGCCTACAGTCTCACCCTCTGTGCGAGTATTTTGAGTTCTTGGAGTCCATGATATACTTATACCAATGCAACCTTGTACTGATATTCAAAGTTTCCCCATATCCCTTAAGTGACATGTCGCACCTTATCACCGATCTTGTTGATGTCCCCCTCAGTGAAGCTCAATGTTTCCACGCCCTATGATTGAACTGACTTGTGCTTTTTTGGCGGAACCTGTGGTATCCTTCTTCTTACAATGAACGAGGAATATATTTTATCCGTATAATCAAAAGGGTCCTCTCCACCCAAAAAAAAAACCATATTTTCTCTTGAATGGGTCAAGACCCAGGTTTGGAGTAGTTGTGCTACCAATAAAACCTTGTATTACCAACCATTTCGGCAACGATATGCAACACAGACTGCAGTCTCACCTGAGGAAATATTGGGGGATGTTAGAACCATGTCTTTTCATATAGAGCAACATTAGGACATGGGTTTAATGCTATACTTCTTCATTATGCTTGTATGATCTGCCCAAATGCTTTTATCTACTTTTACAATTGATGCCCTAATCACTAGTGAATACTATCACGCACTGCACTTTTACCAGTATTATGCAGTATTTAACATGATAAAAATCATATAAACGTTATAAAAAACTTTTCTATTTATAAAAAAACATACAATACTTTTTGATGCATAAAACTACTTCAAAGATAGATAATAAACAAATTGCGTAAATAACATAGAGATACTTCAAAACTATCCTTCTCTTTATTAATGCTGTGTCTTTTCAGTACAATCCTTCTTCAACCCATGCACACAAAAACGGGTGGCCTATGCACATAGATGTAGACCAAGGCCTCTACGCACACAGTTTCAGAGCCTTCCCTTTGGACCAAAACCCAAAAAATAGTGCAAATTATAGACTTAATTCATTCATCGATCATGTATTCTTGACTTAACTCAATATGAAATATCTTTATATAGTCCTTACATGCTTACAATACCATGGTCCACATACCATGGGTGGACTCAAAACTATAAAATAAACCGGATCCATTTACAAAAAGAGGGGCTTTGACCCACCCTAAAGCCCCTAAAACTCCTAAAACTATGCTTGATTGATTTATCTATGTTGGTCATTAGGGGAATTTTGAGGTCTAAAATGCGCCTCCTAAGGAAAATGTACAATCAAAAGTCAATTTATGAGAACCAATCACATTTTAGGAGTTGACATCATCCCTAATGGTTGAGGTGGCATTTCTTGAGCTAAAGGTAATTACTTGTCACATTCTCAATGGTGGATAAAAAATCATGGTTCACCATGGTAGTGCTCTAAGTAATTTTAAAGTCAAAGTAAAGTACTCATAATAAATTCCATTTCACACTTTTTGAATACAATTCATACATAAAATAATATATTACATTTATTATATTATTTTTATATAGTACGTTAATTACATGTTATTATACAATTTAAATAATATAAATTTTAATTAATAACATATTATATAATTAAAAATTTATGACTTTATATTTATATTTTATTTTAATTTATTTAAGTACAAAGGAAAAATGCATTAGTTGTTAAATGATAATGACTTTTTCTTGAAACACTCATTCTTATTTATAGTCACATCAATACAATTTTTTTATTAATTTTATTTTGGTACAACTTTTCAATTGAATTTAACCATGGTTACATGAGTTGTGGTGTAAAAATTGAATTACAAATTCATAAATATTATTTTATTGATTTGGCTATTATTTTATTATTTCCTTAGGAGGCCCATTTTTCATAAGTTATCTCTAATTGGTGTAGTGGCTTCTTCTGCTGCCTCTCTTTTTCCACGCTCTCTTGTACCACACTTGCTTGTACCCCACTCCATTGAATGGTAGGATGTGCCTGCGGTCTCACTCTCTGTGCTATGCTTCCTCAAAATGTGGAGCCTTTGACTCAAAATTGGATCAAGTTGGGACCTTCCCAACAATGAAAAACACCTAGCGGTAGTGTTGAGATTGCTATGAGAGAATAAATTGTATGCCAAGATTAATAAGTGTAGTTTCTTTCAAACATAATTCCATTACTTAGGACATGTTGTTTCAAAGGAAGATATAGTCATGGATCTCGAAAATATTAGAGCTATTATGGAATGTGAATCTCCTAGGAATGTGGATGAGGTGAGATAATTCACGAGGTTATTAGGTTACTAAAAAAGGTTCATCAGGAAATTATCACAAATTTCTTATCCTATTAAATCTTTGCAAAGAAAAGGAAATAAATTTGAATGGATAGAGGAATGCGCAACTATTTTTGAGTAGTTGAAGAAGTTTCTACAAATTCTCTAGTTCTAAAGATTACAGATCTAGATAAAGAGTTCATGGCATGAAAATATTCTTGCAAGAGAATACTTGGTGGAGTCTTGATGCTTGAGGTATGGGTAGTATGTTATGTTTCAAGGAAACTTAATGAGCACGAGAAAAAATATGTGACTCATGATCTTGAGTTGGCAGCAATTATTCATGCATTGGAGATGAAGAGGAAATATATTCTTAGTAGGAGGTTTATTTTATTAAGTGATCACATTAGGCACAGATAATTGTTTGACCAACCTAATGTAAATTCCAGGAAATCTAGATGTTTGGCCACACTCATTGAGTTTTACTTCGAGATTAGGTATGTTAAGGGTAAGGATATTAGATGGTTTGGTGAGATTTAGGGACGGGATATTTATTTCAGATAAAAGTGAACTCACGAAGTTTATCTTGAGGTAAATTAATGTTAGGCCATATTTAGGTCAATAGGGATATAAAAAAAATTTGATAGTTGTGAATAAGTCATACTATTGGCTGAATCTAAAGAAAGAGGTATCTGAGTTAATCGCAAGGTGTTTGGATTCTCAACAGGTAAAAGTAGACTGCAAGCATCCAAGTGGTTTATTGCAGTTTATTTTGATTCCAGAATGGAAGTGGAAGTAAATTTCCAAGGAATTCATTATAGGTTTGCTGAGGACATATAGACAAGACGATTCCATCATGGTTGTGATTGACAAGTTGACCAAGGTAACTCACTTCATTCTAGTGAATTATAATAATTCATCTAGTGAGATAGATTGGCTATTCATAAGGGAGATAGTGAGATTACATCGTATTCCTAAGAATATAATATCCAATAGATATTCCAATTTCACTTCGAGATATTGGAAGGCATTGTTTGCAGGTTTGGGTACAAAGTTATCTTTCAGTACATATTATCATCTGCATAGAGATGAATAGATAGAGAGGGTTAACAAGATTCTGAAGGAAATGTTGATGATGTATGTTATGCACTAGCCAAGGAAGTGGTAATAGTTTCTTACACTCGTAGATTTTGCATACAATAATGGGTATTAGGCGTCCTTAAGGATGAGTCTATTTGAGGCACTTTACGGGAATAGTTTTAAAACTCCCATCATCTAGACTGATCCAGTGAACAAGGTGTTGATTGGAAAAGACATGTTGGCAGAGATGCAACAAGAAATGTAGGTTATCAAGAAGAATATAAAGGCAACATAGGACATGTAGAAGAGTTGTATAGATCAACACAGGGCATTTAAAGAGTTTTAGTTTGGGTAGCATGTGTACTTGTGCATCAATGTAATATTCCCAAATTTTCACATCACATTTGGAATATTAGAGTCCTTGATTTTATTAATGAAATAAGTAAATAAAAGGGTGGAGGGACCCACAATCCTTAATAAGAATAAATATCCACTTTGTGTGTGTGGATGTGGATTAATTTAGCCTAGATCTGCGAAAAGAGGTAGTTGAGAAACTATTAATGTGAATGAGATTAGATATCATGTCTCATTTAATGAGAAAGATCATGGAGGGTTGATTCAGTCAACTAAGATCTCGAAGATGTCAAAAAAAGGATCATTGAGCATTAATGATAAAGTGATGGAGGATCATGTGCAAATGAAGCACACATGATGGAGGAGGTGTACATTGCACCTAGACTGTTTGGTTGATTTGGTCAAACAGCGCAGTCCCACTTGGAGGATCTTGTCCACATGACACTGCGTAGTTGAGATTAGGGCCTAGGCTTGGGATGGCTCAAACATTATAAAGTATATGAAGGCAAAGGTGAAAGGCATCTTGGATTATTTGATGTATGATATTTTAGATCTGGAATTGCCAAGTGACATTTGATTGCATTCTTGGGCTGTTTAGCAGAGATTGTAGGTGTTGTTTAGCACAAGGTGTTCTCGGGTGGGAATCCCACCTCTTTCTTTGAGTGATATCAAAGGAAGAGGATTGTACTTCATAATACATCAGGATTTAAGTTCCATTTCCTTTTTCTACTTTTTGCAGAACATTTATATTCAGAAATTTGCAGATTTCTGAAGATCAGTTTGGAAGGTGGAAGTTGTCTTCAGTACTTCAGCTGGAGAACAAGGTGAGGGATTATTCCCATCACTTGGGCTTATATATTATCACTCCCAGAGCCACATTGCATATCTGGCATCAGGCCAAAAGTTATTGACCTCCTAGCAGCAACATTCCCTTCAAGAATAATGCTATCCATATTGCAGATCTGAAAGGAGGAAGGAAGTTGCTAGTAATTCAGCTAGAAATCCAGTGGAGGATCATTCGTTCACATTTCCATCAATCTTATCATCAATGTGGAGCTTATTGAAGCAATTTTTAGTAGGTAGAAGGCTTCCCTTTCCCTCACAATGCAATTTCTATTGGCAGTTGTGTTGCAGCAGCTGAATTCATCATTGGAGGATTGAGGAAGTAGATCTAGAGCTTCCAGCTCATAGATTCGATGAAGGGATTATATCTTTAAGCATATATATGATCTAAGCACACATTTCAGCCATCTATTCTTCAGATCTAGCTTCAGATCTATATTTCCCAGCAGATCAAGGATCAAATCCTAGGGAGGTGATTTTCCAAAGTTGCAGATCTGGAAAATCCTTTCTGGGTTATCTTGGGAATCCATCACATTGACCAGATCTTGAATATTGGCATCATCTAATCTCCAGCTTTGAGTAGATATGCATTTATCTTTTCATCCTACAGCCATATGTTCACATTCTACTGAAGAGATGGTGTAGTATTTGCTGCAGAGCCTCAACAGTTACGATGTACCTGCTTCATACATGTTTTTAGTGTGATCCTAGCTCATATTTTTGGCTAGATCTACCTATATTTTGTACTTTTGAAACTGAATAATCTCCAATATAATAAAATGGCTCAGCTCTTTCTGCATATTCTGATTTGTACTTAGATTTATTGTTTATCGTTGTTTATCGTGCTGTAAGTTCTTATATTGTGTGAAGTATTACTGCATTCACCAGTTTTGGGATATTACAATGGTATGAGAGCATGATAATTGGCTCAGCTTGTGGACACTTCATCTTTTTACATTGAAAGAAGAACATATAGATGAGAGCTATCATGCAGAATGAAAAATCTGTCACTCCTTTCTTTAGATCCATGCAAGATCTCTCCAAGGAGGTCTATCAAATGAAGGAGAAGGAACAGAGAGAAGATATAATAAGAAGATGTGATGAAGAAATTACTTCCTATCAGCAGCAAAGAAGACCGGAGAATCCTAGATCTCCTCATAGATCCACTATGCCCACTTTCTTTGAAGAAGGTGAGAGGTATAGAAGTGAAGAAAGGAATGAACCTAAGACTCATGAGACACTCAGTCTATATCTTGAAGAGTATAAATCACAGTCTAGAGCTTTCAAGGAGAAGCTATCTCTCCAACAATTCTTCCAAATTAGAGAAGAAAGAGGATCCTATAGAAGCAATAGAAGGAAGAGGCATAATAGATTCTATTTGCCTACATTTGATGGATCTTCCTCAAGCAATGTCAAGGCTTGGAGGAGGGAGTTAGATTTATTTTTCAAGCTACATCTTGTGGCTGAAGAGGAGGTTGTTCAAATTGCAGCACTTCATCTCTTAGATGAAGCAGAAGATTGGTGGTTTGGGCACAAAAGTGACCAAGTATACAGATTTCTTTCACAATTTGAGGAAGAAGTTTGATGTGGAGAAGACAGAGTTGTGCTACAAAGGGGCATCTCCCAAGGGAACCAAGGAGAATGTCAATCTTGTCACTCTGGACAAGAGGTCACTACTTTCACCACCTGCTGCAAAAGTACTTGTATATGGAAAAGAGACACTTGCATATTTGCAAGACAGTCTTGAGCTCTTGACATATGGAGTCCCATGCATGGATCAGGAGGTTCATGAGGAAGAGGAGGAGGATACCAGCACTGGTACACTTGGAAAAGAGAGGCCATCACTCTTACCAGAAGTTGGAGATACTATTGTCCCAGTTGGAGGAACTCTTGTGTTCTGTCAATAGGTTCCCACATATCAGTTGATCCAAGGTATGCATAAAATTTCAGCACATATTGTTTCAAGATCAACGCATGAACAAGTATTAGAAAAAAATGCTGAAAGCAGAAACATATCATAGTGCAGAGGACCCTTGATATAATCAAGGAGGAGAGTGAAAACTATCCTTTTTCATCATTTTTGAGCTACATTAAACCCCTTGAGTTGAGATGTAGAGTTTCAGAAAATGGGATTAGCATTATCCTATGTACAATAGCTGATTATGAGATCAATATTGTGCCTTACTTTGAGATAATATATGTATTACCCTGCAGATCTACAACACTATCACTTAGTAGCTGTGACAAAGAAAGGGCTTCATCATTCTTGGAGCATTTTGGAGGTAGCTTCACTCATGAAGCAATGGAAACAAAGATGACAAATAGTAGACATCTTGAAATGAGAAACCTTTTCTCCCTTCTAGATGACCCTTTCTCAATGAGCCTCTCATTGCTAAAAGAGAAACTTATACTTGTAGAAAATCCAAAACTTCTTTGGTTTTTGAGGGCCTTTGATGGAGAGAGAATCTCATTAAGAGATCTCATTAGAGATGCATTTCAACATTTCATAAAATGCAAAGTTATTCAATATTTTGGGAAGGATGGCATTCTATAAAGTGAGGATGCCATGATTATGCAGTACCTCATTCATCATCCACATGGGAGTGAATGGGTAAGGATGATAAGAAAGGGGTTGCAAAACCAATTTCAGATTTTTATGAGCCAACATGCTTGGTTATGTTGGTTGCCATTGGGATATTTCTGTCACTCTCCAAAGGCACCTATTTTTCTGATCCATGCCTTGAAAAACACATATGAAATGAAGAAGGAGGCATGGCTGCACTGACTGCTCTTGGGTGAGTATGGATACCACCCAATAGATCATCATTTTCTAAATCATGCCATGTTTTTCAATGATAAATTGCAGCAAGGGAAGGCATGTTCATTTTGGTTTCACTTGAGAGATTTTGGCCACCACATGACATCTCCTATGTCTATGTGTTTCGTATTGTGTAAAACTTGGCATAATAATCTCATGATGTGCATTAATGACATTTATTTGTATGGGGCTGATGTGACATCTCATATGTCCATTAGTATTCTTTTGCCTCTTGATGCACATGAGGAGGAGAGAAAGCAGAAAGATCTCTTGTTGCGTGGGTTGCTTTTGGGGGAGTTTGGCTTGTCCATCTTACATGGAGAAGATGGAGGATGGCAGCAAAGGGCCTTACTCCAGTGGTTATTTTTAGGAGAATATGGTTTGACATCTTTGTCTACCCATGTTACTTCTTCCCTTCCTCTTTTGCATAACGTTGGAACGATGAATTTTGGATCCAACAAGGCGAACAGGGCTAAGTATTAGAGCATCTCAATGCTCAATCTAATTCATAAAACATGGGATGAAGATATGTATTGTGTGATGGAGATTTTCCTTTGTGAAGAGAACAACCTTATTGTATGCACCTCATGTATTGATGATGATGTTGGAAATCATATGGTTGTCACTTGGTACTTCATGATGGGAGGAGGACATCTAACCAAACAGTTGGAGGTCATTCTTTATGCTTTTAAAAGACAAATTTGGAACCAAACATGCATAACCTATTGTAGAAAATGGAGGAAGCCTTCCTTATGTGGATGCCATTTGCAGGGTAATAGATGGATTTGCATCTACTTTTGGAGTTGCTTGAGTACAAGAAATTTTTTGCCGAGGGGGACTGTAATATTCCCAAATTTTCTCATCACATTTGGAATATTAGAGTCCTTGATTTTCTTAATGAATTAAGTAAATAAAAGGGTGGAGGGACCCACAATCCTCAATAAGAATAAATATCCACTTTTTGTGTGTGGAAGTGGATTAATTTAGCCTAGATCTGCGAAAAGAGGTAGTTGAGAAACTACTAATTTGAATGAGATTGGAGATCATGTCACATTTAATGAGAAAGATCATGGAGGGTTGATTCATTCAACTAAGATCTTGAAGATGTCAAACAAAGGATCATTGATCATTAATGATCAAGTGATGGAGGATCATGTGAAAATGAAGCACACATGATGGAGGAGGTGTACATTGCACCTAGACTGTTTTGTTGATTTGGTCAAACAGCGCAGCCCCACTTGGAGGATCTTGTCCACATGAGACTATGTACTTGAGATTAGGGCCTAGGCTTGGGATGGCTCAAACATTATAAAGGAGATGAAGGTAAAGGTGAAATTCATCTTGGATTAATTGATGTATGATCTCTTAGATCTGGAATTGTCAAGTGACATTCCACTACATTCTTGGGCTATTTAGCAAAGTTTGCAAGTGTTGTTTAGCATAGGGTGTTCCCGAGCGGGAATCCCACCTCTTTATTTGAGTGATATCCAAGGAAGATGATTTTACTTCATTATACATCAGGTTTTAAGTGCCATTTCCTTTTTCTACTTTCTGCAGAACATTCATATTCAGAAATCTGTAGATTTCTGAAGATCAATTTGGAAGGTGGATGTTGTCTTCAGTACTTTAGCTGGAGAACAAGGTGAGGGATTATTCCCATCACTTAGGCTTATATATCAGCACTCTCAAAGCCACATTGCAGATCTAGCATCAGGCCAAAATTTATTGACCTCCTAGCAGCAGCATTCCCTTCAGGAATAACGTTGTCCATATTGCAGATCTAAAAGGAGGAAGGAAGTTGCTAGTACTTCAGCTAGCAATCCAATGGAGGATCATTCCTTCACATTTCCATCAGTATTACCATCAGCCTGGAGCTTATTGCAGAAATTTTCAGCAGGAATAAGGCTTCACTTTCCTTCACAATGCAGTTTCTGTTGGAAGTTGTGTTGCAACCGCTGAATTCATCATTGGAGGATTGAGGAAGTAGATCTAGAGCTTCCAGCTCATAGATCTGATGAAGGGATCAGCCCTTCAAGCATTGATCTGATCTGAGCACACATATCAGCCATCTATTCTTTAGATCTAGCTTCAGATATGTATTTCCCAGCAGATCAAGGATCAAATCCTAGGGAGGTGATTTTCCAAAGTTGCAGATCTGGAAAATCCTTTCTGGGTTATCTTGGGAATCCATCAAATTGGCCAGATCTTGAATCTTGCCATCATCTGAGCTCCATTTTTTAGTAGATCTACATTTCTCTTTTTAGCCTGCAACCGTATGTTCACATTTTGCTGAAGAGACAACACAGTATTTACTGCAGAGCCTCAACAGTTACGTTGTACCTGCTTCATACATGTTTTCAGGGTGATCCTAGCTCAAATTTTTGGCTAGATATACCTATATTCTGTACTTGTGTAACTGAATAATCTCCAATATAATAAAATGGCTCAGCTCTTTTTTCATATTCTGAATTGTACTTAGATTTATTTTTTATCTTGTTGTAAGTTCTTATATTGTGTGAAGTATTACTGCATTCTCCCTTTTTGGGATATTACAATCAAACCCACGAGGAGTTCCTTGAGGATTGGATCATGTGCCAAGTTGGCACCTTGGTGTTGCAAGCCTTTAGAGATCCTTGGGATGATTGTAATAGTGGCCTACATAATTTCCCCGCCTCCAACAGTGAAAGTCAATGATGTTTTCCATGTTTCATTTCTTAAAATATATGTGAAGGATGTTGATCATGTGATTGACTAGTCTCTATTGCATGTGGAGCCAGAAGGATCATTACAACCAGAACCTCAATGCATATTGCAACAGAAACAAATCATGATATGGAACACAATAATCGAGCAAGTTAACTGGAGTAGAATCAATTTGGGCTCGATGAAGCTACATGGGAGATGGTTGATCAACTACAGTATTTGTATCCTTCATTATTTTTTGGTTGAGGAAAAGGATTTTTGGAATATGTATATATATATATATATATATATATATATATATATATGGTTTTTATTGTAAATACTGCAATGGGTTGTGTTATAAATCTCCAATAAGCGGCATGGTTGTCATGTTGGTTTTTCTTTTCAACATTTTGTTCATTGTAAATACTACATCGATCTAAGTTCTAAACCTCCATGGAAAATATGTTTTATTTTTTAGTGGTATTGCAAGTAATATGTGTCATAGAACACATAGGATGGTGTTTCCCCAAGGGGTAGGGGTTTGTAACAACCCCAAGTTAAGATTTCATGTAATAAATTTAATAAATGAAAAATAAGTTGAAGGTCATGCGACACATATTCAAAGTTGAGCGTTGGGAAAAAACATCCTAGTGGGCGTCACTTTCATTTTATTAATGGCTAAGGAAATTGGGAAATGAATGAGCAAAGGTAAAGAGGAATTAATTAACATTTATTTATGAAAATAAATTAAAATGGGAGAAAATGGAGATGAAAGGTCACATGTTTGCATGAGAGGAAAATTGAAGGAAAAATATAGGAAAATGAAGAAAATAGAGGCCTCAATAATAAAAAGGATTTTGAGGACCAGTTCACAACTTTTTGTGAGTTTGGCTTTGGAATTAGTTCGAAAGAGAGAAGAGCACCAATAGGAGAAATAAATAAAGCAAGAAAAGGAAGGAAAAGGAAGGTTAAGAAAAGTGAAGGACAAGAAAGGAATATTGGATCAAGAATCTTTGGCGGGAGGATTTTGCAAGTAATAGGTTACATGTGTGATTTCCTAGCTGATGTGTGAATGCATGGTACATGAATTTATTCATTTGGTTCATTTTTTGTCATTGGAATGGGTTTTTCCTGGTTTGACAATGGTTTCAACAATGCCTTGACATTTTCTATATACCCATGGTGTGATGGGATTCTTTTCTCGGTTGAGATTTGGATTGTCGGATGGTTTAGGAACCAAGTGAGGTGGTCTTGGGGAAATCCCCAAAGGTCTTTGGTGGAGGTGGTTTAATATTTGAGAATACCTTTATGGGTGTGTGGATACATGCAAATTCCTGAAATTATTGGTGAAGAAAATTTGAGGAATCCAAGTGCTTTTTGGGCCTTGCGATCTCTTGATTGTATTTGGTGAGATCACAATAGCCTAAAGGTGGAGTTGGTTTAACCTCTCGGATGTTGAATTTCCATGACCTTGGTGTCTAGGATAGAATCTTAAATCACTAACACTACCAAACCAAGAATACAACGAAGATACTTTTCACAACGAAATATAAAAAACAATAAATCTACTAGTGCACAAAATATAGACAATTTTTTACAAAATTTCAACCCAATGTTGTTATATTAATGAATCTAAATAATACAATAGTCTAGGGCTCCCATACGAGGAATAATGGCCCTCATACATCCACTAGTACAAGATATACAAAAATGGGGCTTGGTGTTAGTCCATCGACAACAAATATACCCTCAAGAAGATACTATGATGATCTAGCTAATGTATTCGACTCTCTTAGATCCTCTCGGTCATACCCTGTACCTGCTCAGTCCTTCATCTATCGATCTAAAAATCCTACCTCTATCAATGCTCCAAGTCCATCTGGCCACTAAATCTCGGCTATCAATCTGCTCACTATTTGTGCCTTAGTCCATCAAGGGCACAACACATTGAGACTCATGTCGAGTTATTCACAACTCCATTTGTGAATAACTCTAAATCTTCCCACTGCTGCTACTTAGCTACTCGGGACTTCAACCCACTATATTCTTCCTCCACTGCTCCAATGAAGATTAACATAGGGCACATAGGGCTATCACCTATCACTGCAAGATGTCCATCTCCCAAAATGAACACGGGCTAGGAGGATTGCCCATCATCTGTTGTATATGCCCTTCTCCACACACAAATCTAGGGATCTCGAAATGCTCCTGGCTTATCAAACCATTGAGCTCTTCTTTTGCCACTCTAGAAACCATATAAGGCCATGAAGATGGTGCACACTAGGCTACAACTTGGGTACTATCATGTTATCCTCTAGCAGAACATAAATGGACAATCCATTTTCCACACTTGGTTCACTCTGACACTTCTCTCCAACAATTCATGAGTGACCAATACTTGTTGTAGAATATTCCTCTAGCTAGGGCATCCTCACAGCTAGGAAATCATACTCTTGGCTACAAACATACTTCAACATGTCCTCTCCTAGTACATTGATCCACCTAGCATCTAACCATCACCAAGGAGCCATTGCGCAATCAAAACTTGTTTCTCCCTCCTTGTCTTGGGATCTGTGCACTTGCAAGTTTGGTTAGGGCACGTCAACAACCCTTAACTCTTGCACCAAACACTGTGCTTTCTTGTACTACCTCAATGCATTCCATCACTAATGAATACCTCAAGGATCCTGCCATACCACATGCTACTACAACAATGTATCAACTTCCTTTAGATCAAGAAAACACTTCTGTTAGAGCTGCAACCTACTCCAGGATTCTGCGGCCGAGTTAGAGGGTCACTCCTAGGCCTTCTAACCATTCAATTCGCCCTCCAATATACCTATGAATTTCCCTAATACCCGCGACCCAGAAAAAAACCAAATAACATATATAAAAATATCCAATCTTACCTATTTAGTTGTGACCTGATCTCGTAAGTGAGACACATTAATTGTGGCCACAAATATGCCCTTAAGCACCTTCCTAGCTACCTTGGAGCTGCAACCTTCTCCATAAAGTAAACTGCACCAAAAAACATAGAATCCCTCTCCAAAACTCACCTGCCTTGTCTCCTTTCTCTTGCCACATAACCGCACTAAATCACAGAGCTATTGTTGATGTGAATGTTCCATTGGTTGTGTTCAAATAACTGCACACATTCCCTTAAAATATATAATTTGCAAGGGATTCAATGAATATCATGAATGTGGGTTTCCAACTGTCATAAGGTGACCAAAAACACTAGGATGACCTAAACTAGTAGGCTTATTCAGCCACACCATCCTTCAAAAATTCATATTTCTTCAACACCAACTCGAAATCAGATGATCCTCAATGCGTTGGATTCGTCTCGTCATATACTATCATCCTCATCCATCTGATGTCTCAAAATAGTCATGGTTTTTTCCTAAAAATTTATGGATGAAAAACCTCAAGATTGGGTTTCAAGCCCACAAGGCCACTTGTGGAGCTCCTTCGTCTAAACCCTCAATCCTCCAGGCATGGAGTACCTCCCAAGCTACCAAAACTAAACACAATAAGCCCTAGTTTTTTATGTCCTGAGATATTACATTTATGCTTGGAATATGGCACGAGGGTGGTTGGTAGAAAGAAAGAGTTGATTCAACCCAATGTATGGTTAGGTGGTACATGAAAGTGCCTGACTTGGTTGGACTTACATCAGTCAATAAGAACTATTTTTCTTATCATATTTTATGAGCACTTGTAATTTTTATTACCATGATTTTATGGTCGTTATTTCATGATTAATAATTTGGTTATATGCTAGTTATAAGCAGGGATTTGTGATTTACTCTAGCCATGAATTGTTCAATATTTGATAAGTATTTTATGGTTAATGAATGCATGGTATATGTTGGTCTCCCGTGTTTTGATATTTTAGCAAATCAAAAGACAGGGCAACATCAGAACCAATTTTTAGAGTTACAGGATCTAGTCCTCTATTCTCAGAGAAGGATATCTCAAATTAATTGTTTGCAAAGTTTTATCTTGTGTGCTTTGGGTATTGGTTTTAGACTAGTTATTAAGTGCAAGTGTTTGTTTGTTTGTTGAGTTGAATTGATACAGCATAACATAAAAGGTCTAGGAAAGATAGATAGAAAGGGGAAATGTCAGTTTCATTGGGAAATGGAATGAAGAAGAGGTTATAACAGACTTATCAATGGATATGGGATATCAAAGGGAATGTCTAACTTGGCCACAGGATCCTTTGGTTTTGAATGAGATGGACATTAACGATTTGGAAAGAGAAATTGAATTCTCAACAAAGGGAACTTGAAAACATAACTTGAACAATAAAGAAATATTTGATAGACAGGGCTAACCATAAATTATACAAACATTCTTCAAAAAAATAATGACTTCAAGACAATTTTCAAAATGAAATCTAAGATTCGGGGAACACCCTATTTCCTCAAAGATTTTATTTCAAATGACTTGGAAAACATAAAATATTTACTGATAATTGCAGTCATAGAAGAGGGAACACCTAATACATCTATGATCACAACTATAAAAGACCTTTAAGATAACTGTTTAAGCAAGGACAAAGGGCATGATCAAAACAGACCCCCTTGGCTCACTATAAACAAATATACTTCAAAGGGAGACTTCAATAACAACCTTTAAGTGGCAGCAGACAAGCAAGGAGAACCATAAATCATGCTGAAACCAACTGTTCGAACTATTAGAGAAATAAACAAGCATGAGGACTAAAGAGAGAGATTAAAGACTCTAAAATACCTCAGCAAAAGAAAACATAAAACAGTGAAGGATAAACAGGTCTAAGGTGCTTCCATGAGTCATTTCTTAGCCTAAAAATTTCATCCTACTATAGTAAGAACTTTATGGAACAAAATGAAAATAGGAGAAAACATTAAACAATTCAGAGTACTTCACCAACAGCCAAGCTCACGGATCCAATGATAGAGCCTTCTCAAGAACAAGCATGCAACAACATCATTAGGGCTTCCAAGACTTCAATTTCTTCTTCAACTTCAATAGACTATGTATTATTTCAGAGAGTTTCAGTATTACAGCTAGTGATCAACCAACCCTTTACAATGGGCTCCTTAAGAAGTTTTTATAGGAGAATGAGGAGGTCAAAGAGAGAAAAGATCTTCTAAGTTCAATTAACACAGTTAATGCTTCTCGGCCTTTGAGGGGATCAATGGAGAAGATTACAGATATTTATCTGCATTAATTGGTTTACAATAAATATTTAAGCATGTTGGGAAGCTTTTGTTGACTTTAAGGTTGTGTGTAATCTTTGTAATAACTTTGCTAATAGTTTATATTAGTTTCTTTGATTCGTAATAACTATTCAGCTGTATTGGGGTAAATGAGCTCTGTTCTGGTCATTACTCGGCCTTTTTTTAATTATTTGAGGCTACAGGTGGCTTCTAGTAGCTGGTGAGGAATCAATTAGCCTCTGATGTGGCGGTGGAGGCTTCTCGGATTGTTGAATTGCTTTGTCCTTATTCAATCACTGTTTGATTTGCTTTAACTCTGTGTTAGGCTTAATTAGGCCCAGATTCTATCTCTATTCTTTAAACAATGTTTTAATTAAATGAATTAGGTGTTTGAAAGTCGGTTTAGGCCATAATCCTTTAAAATCATGAAAACAATCTTCAATCTTCAGTTTTGTTGTGGTTAGGTTTTCAACACTGATACTCTTTTAAATTCTATTGTGTCTTGTTGATGTGCAGGTATGACAGGGGCTCATGTGGCATCAGCGTCCATGATACACTGATGAAACGTGATGGTCGAACCTTGCAGATGGTTTCTTTTTTATGAATAAAGGCGTGGGGATCGTCACGTCCTGGCCTTTGGCCTTTCTTCAAATATAATGAAAAAACCATTAAAACCTGCATAAAACAATAAAAATTAATAAATCTTATGTTTTTAAGGTTTAACTGCTTAAGATTTTGCATGTTAGGTTGTAGCCATTGGATGAAAGCATCCAACAGTGGAGATGTGCTCGCGGGGGTCAGATAGAAGGTGGTTGGAAGAATGGCGCAGAGGATTAAGTCTGAGCCATAGATCTGATTTGATCGATGGTCGAGAAAAATTGAGGCAATAATAATGTGAAGGGGTCACATATACTATGTTATGGTGGAAAATGTGGAAAATACAAAGAAAAGGGGGAAAAATCCCTTTGGCGGATGAAATGTATTGAAAATGGAAATTGGGGTTTCGAGATGATCGTGGGCCGTTGGATCAAATTCGGCCCATGAGATAAATGGTGGAGAATGATCTACGAAGGCCTTTGAAAAAGGTGGAGGGCGATAGTATATGGCCAAATTAGATCTAATTCGTAGATCTGTAGAGATCGACAACGGGGAGAGAGCGCGATGGAAAGTGGTGTTCGGAGGGCAAACCACGGGTTTAACGTAGAAAAATGGGAGAAAGGAGGTTTTAGCTTTTTGGATTCGATATGCGTTAGAGGCTGACATGTGGATTTTGAATACCACCCATATCACGTATCCCTATGAGAATTAACATTCGCGCTTAAAGTTACACGAAAACGCACATTGATTGTTGGATCTGGGGTCTCAGATCTGACAGTAGAGAGCGAGCGCGATATTGGATAGATGCGCGGGCGAAAGGAGGTGGGGTGGTTTCAATCTAAGCCATTGGATCAAGGATTGGACAACTGAGATCAAATCTGGAGGGAGACAGGAGCCACAGGGGTCAGGCATGTCGGGGTTAATATAGGCCATTGGATGTGCAGGATCGACAACGGAGATTGCATCTAGGGATAAATGGAACAATATACAAAGCGGATAATGGGACTAATATGAGCCATTTATCTACAAAGATCAATGACTGAGATTGGCCGAAAAACATTTATGAAGCAGGGTGTATAAAATTTAACCAAAGTCGGAAGGATTGATCTAGACCGTCGGATGTTGACATGTGGACGACCCAAATGCAATCGGAGCTTCGCGATCGGCGAGGCAATGGAAATGGGGGGCGTCAAAGTGATTGATTAAGGGCCGTTGATCTGCATATCAGATCGATGGCGGAGAACTTATCAGGGAAACGCCAATCGGAGCTGAGCAATAAAATATTAACGCGCCCAATGAGTTTTGCCGACGCGAGATTGCGCGGGCCATTGGATTGGTCAAAAATCAACGACAGAGACGGGTTTTTCCAATGAACAGTGGGACCCTTTGTAATGTATATAAAAACCAAAAAATTTAATGAAATGCAAAGGTTTTGGCTATCGGGGCAGGTTATATATGAAATGGCGCCCATCTGCGGGGCCGTTGGTTTATATGGAAAGTAATAGGCCCAGGGCTTATATGTATAAGGGCCAATCGCATTGGAACTTTGGTGTGGGTCTTTCAATCTAACCATTTAACAAATATCTGATGCGAGATTCTGTTTACCGTTGATCCACTCATAAGATAAACAGTTCTTCTTATATGATAACATGAACCTGGCGGGTTTAGACCAAAACTTAGGATAAATGGGTTGTATGCATTTAAAAAGGAGAAGTTCGATCAGGATGGATTTATTAACAAAGGTTAGGACCTAATTGCGGGCTTGCAGTTATATGAAGCAGCAATAAGATCGGGGGTTTATAAACAAAGGGCTAATCGCAACGAAGGTTTAACCATAAGAAATAGACTTGTGGGCTTTGTTTTCTCCGATGCGATAAGCACCGAAACGGTTTAGCACTCGGTTCTAGTACTAGGGCATATATGGGGAAGTGGTTTAGGACTTAGCCCAAAGGGGCTTAAGCCTATAGTCAAAACACTTATTTTTTATGAAATTTTCCAAGATTTTTGATTGATTTGGGGGTTTCAGAAAAGTTTAAACCTTGTAAAAGGATTTTTATTAGGGGAAAAGGGGAATTAATGAAACATAGAGGAATTTGATGAGGAAAAAGGGGAAAAAATGAAGGTTAGTTTTGAGTGAAGGAGGGTAAAAAATGGGATTTTGCAAAAGTCTTTTCTCTAGGAAAATAGTAGAATTTCTGAGTTTTGAAAGGGAAACAACAGTGAAGATCAAACAGAGGATATGATGTCTTCATGAGTCTTCAAGAGATAACATTTTTAGTGATAAAACCTATTTTTTGAAGGCTCAAAAATGATTTAGCCACCTTTTGATATAACAAATTTTATAGGTGGCTAACAGTGGCTCCACATGGGGATGGTGCCTTCTTGAAGGCATCAAGAACTTCAGACTTGCATTCTCTGGAGGCTGATCAATGCCTTATCCATTGGGCTGCCTTTCTTCACTTGGGTGATCTTCTTTTGCTCTGAAAATATTAGTAGCCATGAAAAACAATGGATCTTCTATCAACACAAGCTCTCTACCTACCCAATCCTACTGATCTAACATTTTTTCTTCTTTTGAGTGCACTTGGATTGGCAAAATCTCTCACAAAATTTTATTCTTTTAAAAGCAAAAAATATAATCTATTTCTACTTCTTATTTCTCCATGAACTTAGATTAAACAGTTGAGTTCAAATGCTTCTCTACCTAATCTACTATCTGTTAGGATTAAACAGTCTAACAGATTCTTATTCTCTAACTTCTAAAACAAAAAATTTAAAAGCACACACATTAGGTTTAAACAGTCTAACTTGTTACTGAGCTATGGCATGAAAAAGAAGCTGCACATAGATATTATTTTATAGAAAATTAAATCAAAATGGAAGGCTTAAGATCTGAAAGTTCTAAGAACATCCTTCTCTTTTCTTCAGCTATGTTTTTAGGCATGTTTGAGTTATTTTACTTTGTTTGACTGGCTCAAGTTTTGAGCTATTTAGAACCAGTCCACTTGTGTCTTTGACTCATGATTTAAAACAGATTAGAGTCATTCTTCTTTTGAAAATCGAGGTTCGGATTTTGAGCTTTTTTGAACCCTTAATTTCTATCCTAATCTTCCTAACTGATAAGCCAAGATTAAGCTGTTTGGAAAATCTGATTTACTAACCTATCAACAGTCAATTTAAAACTAATTAGTCATGATTAGGTTGTATCACTAACTAGAAGTGTGTTTTCCAGGAGTGGCATTTGACCTTGCACACTTTCAGATTTTGTTTCTCTTTTTGGTATGGGGCTGTACCTTTCTTGTTTTTACAATCTGCCCTCTTTTCTCTTTTCTATTATTTTTGGATTTTGACTTTTCTAACTTTGAATGAAATGTTTAACAATGATATTTATAATGGAAAGTAAAAAAGCTTTAAAAATCAAGACTCTTGGCAAAAGTAATGCTTTAGCATCCTGCCATTGACAGGACCTCCATATAAATCTTCTCCATTCAATTCTTTCAAGAAAAATGAATTGTGACCCCTCTCAGCATGAATAATATAAGGCCCTTTCCACAAGTTCTCAAACTTTCCATGTTTTCCCTTTTCCTCTCTTCTTAAATCCCATTTAAGAACAAAATTTCCAACTTGGAAATTGTTTGCCTTAGTCCTTTTATCAAATATTTTCTTTATATTTTCTTGGACTAACTGTGTTCTTTCATAGACTTCTTCTCTGGTCTGTTGTAAATGGATTGTTTGGTTGATTCTCCTCTGCATGTCATTCTCTTCAATCTGCACTTCTTGAAGGAGTTTCATGACTGGAACTCCTAACGAGGTGGGGAATACTGCATCCATGCCATATACCAGCTGATAGGGGGACATATTTATTGACTTCTTTGTAGTTAATCTATTAGCCCATAGGGCATGAACCAGTTTACTGTGCCATGATTTCTGATTTTGCTCCAATAAATTTTGATGATATTGATGAGACTCTTGTTGGATGATTCATCTAATCCATTTCCTTGGGGATAGTAGGCAGTAGAATGGCCTAAGGTAATGTGGTATTTGTAACAAAAATCAACCATTTTCTTAGATTTAAAAGCATCAACATTATCTGTTATGATTTTTCTGGGACAACCAAATTTGGATAGGATATTTGTTTCAAGGAACTTAATAATGACAGAGTCATTAGCATTCCGAGAGGGTATAGCTTCTATCCACTTGGTAAAGAAGTCAGTGGCCATGAGGATCCACTTATGTTGGGCTGAGGAAGATGGGTGAATTTCTCCAATGAAGTCTAAACCCCATTGTTGAAAAGGTGCCTCAACTCTGAAAAGATGTAATGGTAAGGGAAAGAGTTTTATTTTTCCATAAAAAAATTGACACTTATGGCAAGACATGAACAAATTCTAAGTGTTTGGGAAAAGGGTAGGCCAATAGTGACCAGATCTAAGAATTTTGTTTGCAGTGGCCTTCTAGTAGAGGTTACCTCCACATTCTCCTTCATGCAACTCATGCATGATTTTTCCTGCATCATCTTCAAGTAAACATTTAAGCAAAATTCCAACAACATTTTTCCATTATAATACCCCATCTAAGATGCAAAAGCTCAAAGCTTTTTGTTTCAAAAATATAGCTTTATTTTTAGACAAAGAAGGAGGGGAATTAAAATATAAAAGCACATAAATAATGTCAGCATACCAAGGAGAATTCAGAAAAGTGTCTTCAATGAAAGGAGCAATAGATTCTTCTATTTCTTCCAACACATCTACCATATTTATGTCTAATGCTTGGAAGTTAGACTCAGCCATAATTTTTGCTAATCCTTGCCCTTTAACTAATTTGGTGGGCTTGATTTCTAAGTCATATTCAAGAATAGTTGCAATCCATTTCCCCCTTTTACCATCAGGGTCTTGACTTAGAATGTCCTTGACAACAGTATGTGGAACAAAATCAATTATGTGAGAGTGTAAAATATAGACCCTAAAGTCTTTTAATGCTTTCACTAATGCTAAGGTTTGCTTCTCCATGATGTTATATTTGAGAGGAGCATCTCTCAAGGCCCTACTAAAGAAAGATATTGGTTGTTCTTGCCCCAAATCATTCTTTTGAAGTAAAACTACAGCTATTGTATGTTCAGATGCAAAGGAAAATATATAGAAATCTTTGGTAAAATCTGAGTAATCTGAAACTAAATAGAGATGATTTCATTTAGGAAATGACTTGTTTATTAATTGAATGATGTATTTAGCAGTAAGTCCATTTACACCTACATTCCTACATTTCTTTCTTAAACATGTTCTTAATTTTTTTAATAGCTCAGCAAGGTTGGGGATAAACCTCCTCAAAAAATTAATCTTTCCAATGAAAGATTGTAATTCTTTGAGGCTTCTTGGATGGCTGATCTGCAATATGCCATCTATCCTTGTGGGGTCTATTTTGATTCCCTCTTTTGAAATTATATGGCCAAGAATTTTACCTTCTTGGAGACCAAAGAGTGTCTTCTTGGGATTCAATGACAATCCAAATTTCCTACACTTCTCAAAAACCTTTCTTAAGTGGATTAAATGTTCTTCATCAGTTTTTGAGAAGACAGTTATGTCATCCAGGTAAATGATTATGAAATAGCCAATATCTTCAGAGAAGGATATATCCATGGCCCTTTGGAAGGTGGCCCTTGCATTCATCAATCCGAAAGGCATTTCGACATACATAAAGGTGCCCAAGGTGTGGTAAAAGTAGTTTTTATTTGATCACTTTGGAGCACTAACACCTTATTATAACCCGAGAACCCATCTAAGAGTGATATCCTTTTTTATCCAACTACCCTTTGAAGTATATGGTCCATCTTGGGCAAGGGGTAGTTTTCTTTTAGGGAGGCTCTATTTAAATTTCTGAAATCAATACAGAGCCTGATCTCCTCTGTCTTTTTTCTAACAGAAACTAAGTTTTATACCCACTATGAATATCTAATTGGTACTATTATCCCAGCATCATGCATATTTTCAATTTATACCTTAACTAAAGGTAATAAAATAGGGTTTATTCTCCCTAATTTTTGTTTAAAAGGCTTTTGATTTTCCTTCAGAGGAATCTTGTGCTGTATGATACTGGTATCATAAGATTTCGGGTCTTTGTATCCCCAAGAAAAAACATCTTTAAACTCTTTGAACAGCTCTATATATTGCAATTTTATGTGAGTTGGGAGAGTGCTGGATAGTTTAATCATCTTGGGTTCTGCTAGGCTGCCTATGTTATGTTCTTCTACATCTATTTCCACAGGATCCAATATTGGTTCTTTGGCTACATCCTTAAAGTCAAAAAGGTGTTCTAAAGGTGTGAGACCTCTTGGAATTTCATCACTCTTGCATTGTAAAACTTCCAAGTCTTCTTGGTTTGCGTTGTCAATTAAATCTGCTTCAAAAGGATTCTCATAATAATTTATATCGGCAGAATGTGTTATTTCAACTTGTGGGATTTGTTCAATATACAAGCAGTTCTCTTTATGGCTGGTTTCTGATATTGGTATGGAAAAATCATTCTCTGATTTTAAAAAATCATCTATGTGTTTTTCAGAATCAAACACTTGCCAGTGATCTTCGTTATCAGGCACTATAGTCCTATGTTTTACCTTTACACTAAGCTATTCGTTTATCTCAATTATCTGGCAGTTGCTGGCGTTAAAAGCGAGTTCATTTGCTAGATGATTTAGTGCTCTTGGAATGAAAGTAAGTTCATACTTTTCAAAGGTCTTCAATAAATCAAGGGCAGCATTACGATATTCCCTAAGCCTTAGATTTCTAGCTGAGTATTCTCCTTTGATTTGTCTTATGATAGGTTCAGAATCTCCCAAGAATAATATCTTTTGGGCTTCTAATTGTTTAAGCAATTGCAAACCTAGGAGAAGTGCTTCATACTCAGCAATATTGTTGGTGCATGGGAAATCCAATTTATATGAAAAACTTTGATTTGTATTTTGAATCCACACACCTAATCCTGCACTTGTTTTATTGCAAGATCCATCAAATTTTATTGTCCAAAGTATATCAACCTTATTTTCATTCTCTTGTTGCTGTTGATTTTCAATGTTTTGAATCTGATTTGAGGAAAGTTCTAATTGTTTTGATAAACTGATGGGGTCTACGTTTTCCTTATCTTGTTGAGTGATTTCATCTTCTTTGTACAAGATAAAGGAATCTAAACTTGATTGAATAGAATAGATTGGAGAGTTTTTTGGTTTATCTATGTTGCTCATACTTCATGTGAGATTCCCTATATAATATTCTGTTTTGGTTAAAAACAAGGATGGTGGCATAATACGTGTCCATTTGAAGGCTTCCCTGAAGTTTGGCTCCCCATGATCTTGATAAGAGCATGCCATACTTAGGGGGAATGTCAGCTACAACTATGTCCATTACTAGACTCTTAGCAGGGATTTGAGATAAGTTAACACATAAATATTTGATTAAACACAAACATTTGACTCTGCTTGAGTCAAAGGAATACAAATATTTGTATGGTTTAGTAATTTCTAAGCCTAAGCTTTCCATTACTACCTTGGGCATAAGATTATGCGAAGCTCCGGAGTCTAACATGGCATTGTGTAAAATTTTCTCATGTATATTCAAACTAACATAGAAGGGAGGAACAGCTCCTTCTTGGTATTTCCTTCAACATTCGGACCAAACAAAAACTTAGGCTTGTCATCTGTTAAGTTTAAGGTATCAATATCACTTCCTAAGTTTAAATCTTTTAAAACTTGCTTTTTATACACTTCTTGGGTTACTAGTTCAGCTGGAGGGATGGTAATTTTTATGTTTGCAATCTCTCCCTCAAGGCTGAAAGGAACAATTGACTTATTCATATTTACATCTGTTTTTTCAATTGAATTCCTTTCAGCAATTTTGATTTGCTGAACTTTGTTTGGACTGGTAATTGGGGCAGTTTTGTTAGGACCAGTAGCTGAAGTGCTAGGGGTACTCTGGAAAACATTTGGCTGGATATTTTTCTCTTTGTTTAAATCTAGTTTTCTACCCAAAATTTTGGTTTTCTCTATTGTCTTCTTAGGCTGAGTTTCTTCATTTTTATTGATAGCATTACTAGTGTTCTTATCCTTGGAATTGTCTATGTTCCCTTTGATCCTAAGATCATATTGCTTGTGCACCTCCATGATTGCATTTTCAAACCCCAATCTATAATCATCAGAATCTTCATAGGGTTTTGTATTTTGATCAGAGGAGAAGAAACCTTGTTCTTCTTCAGTGAGGAAAACATCATCCCCACAGTCTGATCCAATCAAGTTCACATGACCTTCTCCCAACCTTTCAATCTCCCTATCTTCCTCATATTTATCTACATAGTTTTGTTGGAAGGGAGGTCTAATCTGTTGGTCATTTTCCTTTGGCTTATCTTGATTGTTTTCTCTTCTATAATTCTGATTTATGTTTCTATTTTGGTTGTTTTGAGGCTCTCTGGGTGGTACTTTATCATTTAAGTTGATCTTTTCAAGCATTCTTTCCATTACCTTTACTAGGTTATCAATTTTAGTGTCAGAAGTTGAGATTGAGGGTGCAATGTCATCTTTATAAGTTACCCTCTTCTCTGATCTCAACATATTTCTTTTCTCAATTATGTTTGCTTCTACACTCATAGCCCCCTTCTGCATGTCTTCTAATGTTAAGTAATTTCTCTCCCTTAGCTGATAGGTCATTTCAGCATCAAAACTTTTAGGGTATCTCACTAAGGCCATGCCTTGGGGAGGTTTCATGTGAGGTGGAAGAGCATTTTAAACACTATTAAACCTAGTGGAGTAGTCATGAACACCCTCTCCTTGATTTCTCTTGAGACTGTTATACTCTGCTAGTATTTGGAGAGGGTTCTTTTTCATTTCCCATTTGTTGATGAATTTTTGATGCAAAGTAGGGAGATCATTGATGTTGTTAGGAGGTAAGTTTCTAAACCATTTCTTTACATCTCCTCCTAAAATTTGGGAAAAGATCCTCATTTTAATGGTTTCCTCTTCTATCTCCATGTAATCAAAAGCATCTTCCATCCTATCTACATGATGCTGAGCTGTTGTAGACTCCTTTGCAGTGAAATGAGGAATTTTTTATTGATAATCATTTGGTAAGGGGAGCAAAGGTTGTGGTAATACTAATGGGGCATACCATGTTTCCATGGCAGGAAAAAAGGGTGGATTTACAATAGGTGGATTTCCAAGAGTGAAAGTGGGCTGAAATGGAGCATTTTGAATAGTGGCAGTATGGATTGGAGTGGAAGAAACACTTGGGCCAGCAAACTGGTTTTGAGCAGATTTGTTATGGAAAAGGCTAAAGTGATGAAGAAGCTGAGAATAAGGAGGAGTGGAAGGTGAGGCTTCTCTACTAAATCTTTGTTGCAAATCTACAATTTCCAGATCAGTTTGGTTTAAATCACCTTGAGACCTAGTTCTAAAGATGTTATTTGTATGATGTAATTCAAAGTGTAAATCCTCTAAGTCAACAAGGTTTTCAGGGACAAATTTTGTTCTTAAGAGGCTCCTATTAGCAGCTGATTTTCCAGATTTAGAAGTCTGCCATAGAATTCTCTCTGGATTGTCAACTATTAAAGGAGGATTTGGGTCTGGATGGGATCTAGTGTTGATCCTGTGTGAAGCCAGACTGCTTTTAAAAAATGAGAGAGGTTAAAGTTTTAGGGACTATTTTTTGGAAGTTTTACCTCTCACGATGTCTTATCTAGTATAGGAATAGGCTTCTAAACCTCTTCAAGGCTGGTTAACACAGTCCTAAAGAGATTTGGAGACCTAGATGAGTAATAGGCCTACTGGGGCTAGTGGAGTCGCCAGGTGGAAACTTTTTAGCTTCTATGAAGGTAAAATATTGGATGGTTCCACCACCAAGTTTATTATGAAGCCAAACTGAAATGTCTTTTTGGGTTTTTCTGAGTTTTTTCAGTCCTATGGGTTATGAGAGTGTCCTAAATCTGCTTTAACACTTAGCTAAGGTGTTTTAAACATACATAGTTCACTCTTCTGGCTTGGTAACTGATTCCTTCAAGGTTTGATGAGGCTCTATGAGAATCCTAAGGGTTACTTAGTTTTTCACTAATTCAAATAAGTCCTATCATGATTACCATTTGTTGGGTAGTGCTGGAAGAAGGCTACTTATGTTATACTGGACAGTGAGTGTGTTCTTTTAAGTTTTTTACTCAGGGTCCTATCGTGATCGCCATTATGTTGGTCTCTCGTGTTTTGATAGTTTGGAAAATCAAAAGACAGGGCAACATCATAACCAATCTTTAGAGTTATAGGATCTAGTCCTCTTATTCTCAGAGAGGGATCTCTCAAATTATTTGTTTGGAAAGGTTTATCTTGTGTGCTTTGGGTATTGGTTTTAGACTAGTTATTAAGTGAAAGTGTTTGTTTGTTTGTTTGGTTGAATTGATACAACAGAACATAAAAGGTCTAGGAAAGATAGATAGAAAGGGGAAATTTCAGTTTCATTGGGCAATGGAGTCAAGAAGAGGTTATAACAGACTTATCAATGGATATGGGATATCAAAGGGAAAATCTAACTTGGCCATAGGATCCTTTGGTTTTGAATGAGATGTACATTAATGATTTGGAAAGAGAAATTGAATTCTCAACAAAGGGAACTTGAAAACATAACTTGAACGATAAAGAAATATTTGATAGACAAGGCTAACCATAAATTCTACAAACATTCTTCAAGCAAATAATGACTTCAAGAAAACTTTCAAAATGAAATATAAGATTCAGGGAACACCCTATTTCCTCAAAGATTTTATTTCAAATGACTTAGAAAACATAAAAGATTTACTGATAATTGCAGTCATAGAAGAGGGAACACCTAATACATCTATGATCACAACTATAAAATACCTTTAAGACAACTGTTTAAACAAGGAAAAAGGGAATGATCAAAACAGACCTCCTTGGCTCACTATAAACAAAGATACTTCAAAGGGAGACTTCAATAACAACCTTTAAGTGGCAGCAGACAAGCAGGGAGAACCATAAATCATGCTAAAACCAATTGTTCGAACTATTAGAGAAATAAACAAGCATGAGGACTAAAGAGAGAGATTAAAGACTCTAAAATACCTCAGCAGAAGAAAACATAAAACAGTGAAGGATAAACAGGTCTAAGGGCTTCCAGGAGTCATTTCTTATCCTAAAACTTTCATCCTACTGTAGTAAGAACTTTATGGAACAAAATGAAAACAGGAGAAAACATTAAACAGTTCAGAGTACTTCACCAACCGCCAAGCTCATGGATCCAAAGATAGAGCCTTCTCAAGAACAATCATGCAACAACATCATCAGGGCTTACAAAACTTCAATTTATTCTTCAACTTCAAAAAACTATGTATTATTTTAGGGAGTTTCAGTATTACAACTAGTGATCAACCAACCCTTTACATTGGGATCCTCAAGAAGTTTTTATAGGAAAATGAGGAGGTTGAAGAGAGAAAAGATCTGCTAAGTTCAATTAACACAATTAATGCTTCTCAGCCTTTGAGGGGCTCAATGGAGAAGATTAAAAATATTTATCTGCATTAGTTGGTTTACAATAAATATTTAAGCATGTTGGGAAGCGTTTGTTGACTTTAAGGCTCTGTGTCATCTTTGTAATAACTTTGCTGATAGTTTATATTAGTTTCTTTGATTCGTAATAACTATTCAGCTGTATTGGGGTAAATGAGTTCTGTTTTGGTCGTTACTCAGGCTATGTTGAATGCTTTGAGGCTACAGGTGGCTTCTGGTAGCTGGTAAGGAATCAATTAGCCTATGATGTGGCGGTGGAGGCTTCTTGGATTGTTGAATTACTTTTTCCTTCTTCAATCACTATTTGATTTTCTTTAACTCTGTGTCTTAGGCTTAATTAGGCCTAGATTATGTCTCTATTCTTTAAAAAATGTTTTAATTGAATGAATTAGGAGTTTGAAAGTCAGTTTAGGCCATAATCCTTTAAAATCATGAGAACAATCTTCAATCTTTAGTTCCGCTATGGTTAGGTTTTCAACACTGATACTCTTTTAAATTCTACTGTGTCTTGTTGATGTGCAGGTATGACAGGGGCTCATATGGCATCAACGTCCATGATACACTGATGAAACGTGATGGTCGAACCCTGTAGATGGTTTCTTTTTTATGAAAAAAGGCATGGGGATCGTCACCTCCTGGCCTTTGGCCTTTCTTCAAATATAATGGAAAAACCATTAAAACCTGCATAAAACAATTAAAATTAATAAATCCTACATTTTTAAGGTTTAACTACTTCATAGGTTGTGTGTTAGGTCGCAGCCATTGGATGAAAGTATCAAACGGTGGAGATGCGCTCGCGGGGGTCAGATAGAAGGTGGTTGGAAGAATGGCGCAGAGGATTAAATCCGAGCCATAGATATGATTTTATCGATGGTCAAGACAAATCAGGGCAATGATAAGTGAAGGGGTCACATATATTATGTTATGGTGAAAAATTTGGAAAATAAAAAGAAAAAGGGGAAAAATCCCTTTGGCGGAGGAAATGTATTGAAAATGGAAATTGGGGTATTGGGATGATCGTAGGCCGTTGGATCAAATTCGGCCCATGAGATCAATGGTGGATAATGATCTACGAAGGCCTTTGAAAAAGGCGGAGGGTGATAGTGTATGGCCATATTAGATCTAAGCCGTATATTTGCAGAGATCGACGGCAGGGAGAGAGCGCGATGGAAAGTGGTTTTCGGAGGGCAAACTGCGAGTTTCGCATAGCAAAATGGGAGAAAGGTGGTTTTAGATTTTTGGACACGATATGCGTCAGAGGCTGACACATGGATTTTGAATACCACCCATATCATGTAGCCCTCTAAGAATTAACATTCGCGCTTAAAGTTACGCGAAAATGCGCGTTGACCGTTGGATCTGGGGTCTCAAATCTGACGGCGGAGAGCGAGCGCGATATTGGATAGATGCGCGGGCAGAAGGAGGTGGGGAAGTTTCAATCTGAGCCATTGGATCAAGGATTGGATGGTTGAGATTATATCTGGAGGAAGGCAGGACCCACTGGGGTCGGGCCTATTGGGGTTAATATAGGCCATTGGATGTGCAGGATCGACGGCGGAGATTGCATCTGGGGATAAATGGAACAATATACAAACCGGAGAACGAGACTAATATGAGATTTTGATCTATAGAGATCAACGACTGAGATTGGCCAAAAAACATTTATGAAGCGGGGTGTATAAAATTTAACCAAAGTTGAGAGGATTGATCTAGACCATCGGATGTTGACACGTGGATGGCCCAGATGCAATCGGAGCTTCGTGATCGGTGAGGCAATGGACATGGGGGGCACCGAAGTGATTTATTGAGGGCCATTGATCTACATATCAAATCGACGGAAAAAAACTTATCGGGGAAACACCAATCGGTGTTCGAGCAATAAAATATTAACGCGCCCAATGAGTTTTGTCGATGCAAGATTGTGCCGGCCATCGGATTGGTCAAAAATCAACAGTAGAGATGGGTTTGGCCAATGAACAACGAGACCCTTTGTAATGTATATAAAAACCAAAAAATTTAATGAAATGCAAAGGTTTTGGCTGCCGGGGCGGGTTATATATGAAATGGCGCCCGTCTACAGGGCCGTTGGTTTATATGGAAAGTAATAGGCCTATGGCTTATATTTATAAGGGCCAATCACATCATAAATTTGGTGTAGGTCTTTCAATCTAACCATTTAACAAATCTCTGATGCGAGATTCTATTTACCGTTGATCGGCTCATAAGATCAACGATCCTTCTTATATGATAACATGAACCTGGCGGGTTTGGACCAAAACTTAGGATAAATGGGTTTTATGCATTTACAAAGGAAAAATTCGATTGGGATGGATTTATTAACAAATGTTAGGACCCGATTGCAGGCTTGCGGTTATATGAAGCAACAATAAGATCAGGGGTTTATAAACAAAGGGCTAATCGCATTAGAGGTTTCACCATAAGAAATAGACTTGTGCGCTCTGTTTTCTCCGATGTGATAAGTGCCGAAAGGGTTTAGCACTCAGTTCTAGTGCTAGGGCATATGTGGGGAAGTGGTTTAGGACTTAGCCCAAAGGGGCTTAAGCCTATAGTCAAAACACTTATTTTTTATGAAATTTTCCAAAGTTTTTGATGGATTTGGGGGTTTCGGCAAAGTTTAAAAAAGAGTTTTAAACCTTGTAAAAGGATTTTTATGAAGGGGAAAAGGGGAATGAATGAAACATAGAGGAATTTAATGAGGAAAAAAGGGAAAAAATGAAGGTTAGTTTTGAGTGAAGGAGGGGAAAAAATGGGATTTTTCAGCAGTCTTTTCTCTAGGAAAATAGCAGAATTTCTGAGTTTTGAAAGGGAAACAGCAGTGAAGATCAAACAGAGGGTATGATGTCTTCATGAGTCTTCAAGATATAACATTTTTAGCAACAAAACCTATTTTTTGAAGGCTCAAAAATGATTTAGCCACCTTTTGATATAAATTTTTTTATAGATGGCTAACAGTATACAAAGTGTTATTGCATCTATTGTGAGAAGGAATTACTTCTCCTCGGTGATTCTCAGATAATTTTTAGGCTCCTATGTTCAAATATGCATTCATGACCTATATATTACATGATCACCATATGTTTGAAGAAATGACTATCATGTTTAAGCCTGGTTAGTTCAAGTTCTTGTTCAAGTTTTGTATGTTTAGAATTTTCCTTATATCACTTATCATTCTAGAAAGTCTCAGGAAGTTCTGGGAAGTGGTTTGTAGGTTGGCCTAGAATTGTGTCTCAGATCTCGAGACCACACTTTCTAAACTGAGGATTTTGGGTTACCATACTTAGGCAAACTTGTGCATGTGGTTAAAGAGTCATAATCTCACTCTTGTAGGTTTGTGCATGCGATTGTGGGCCTAGGTCACTGAAAATCTACCCAACTTAGGGTTTGGTCAACTGGTGTGGTTCTTTCACCCCTGAGTGTTTTTTAAGCCCAGTAGGATGTTATTTATGGCCATTAAGTCTTAGTTGTTGGCCCCACTTCCAGAATTGAAGCTTGGAGGTCAAGTCACGTCATAGTAACTCTTCGTCTCATGTTTACCCTGACATACCAATCAAATTGGGTAAATTTGGGAGGAGGCATGTTACAGACAATCATTTATAATTATTAATTAATATGATGCTACAAGAAATATATTGTAAATAATATATTAATTCATTAAATTGAAACTATTGAGAATGTCATTTTCATTTTTAAATACTTGGATAGAAAAATAATTTTGTAGAATTGACTGACAATTTATTAAAATGGTTATGAAACATTTTCAAATAAGGGTAGTATCTTATCCAGGAATTTATTATCAATCTTATTTTTCATGAGTTTCCTAAATTAAAATTAATGTAAGAAAACAATGCTAAATTCTTGTAATATATTTTCTATTATTTAATTTTTCATTAGAATAATGACCATCTGAATGTTGTCGAGAAGGATTAAATAGAGAATACATTGTTGAGAAATGGTTTACTATATACACATTAGGGAAATATATTGATATACTAAAGGAATTTTGATTGTAATTCTTTAATCTATAATATTCCAGAATCACCTATCAATAAAGACAATACCAAGTCCAAAACATATTGCTTCAAAATTTCAAAGAGATAAATTGTATAGATTCTTAGACCTAACAAAACCGAGATGTGTTAAATTAAACTATAGAGACAAATGATAAGCTTATTGAAAAGGAATAGGTATTAAAACCTCTATGCAGTATAAAACGCTATTACAGGATGTGTCTCAAACAGTGGAAACTAAGAATGACCAAGAAAACTAATGGTGATAACATGTGAGAATTAAACCCAAATACAACCTTCGAACCAACATTGTCACTTGTATGAACAAAAATAGGCTACGTAGATTCTTGCAATTTGATTAAATCTCTAAGTACCACCATTAAAGGAAAATTTACTATTTTGAAGCACATAAATATTTAGGAAGGTGGGATACCCTATGAGGTATACCACACCAATGAATTAAAAAAGTAGACATTGAAAATAAGTTTGATTATGTAACTATTTCACCAAGAATTACAATTTAAACATACCTAGAACTTAGTAACAAATTAAATGGAATGATAAGGGTTTCCATTAAATTAATCCTACCATTACTAATATCTAGAGGACCAAATCCAAATAAGATCACAAGATAAAAGATTCCAACAATGATGAAAAATCTTACATTTTACATCGAAAACTCCTTAACTATAAATAGGATTTATTGTATACCATTTCTGAATGAAGTGATGATGGTAATATATCCTTGCCCTATCTACCACTAAAAAGGCTCACTGAAGAACCCAACAATAGTTAAATTTGGTAATGTTAAATAACCATAGTGATCTGTTAAGATGAAAAATGTCCTTTCATTCCCTAAAGGGAAATAATAAATACATTTACAATCATGAATAACGTGGTATTGAGGTGTTAATCCTCTTCCGAGTATTAAAATTACAGATTATAAATAATGGAAAATATATGAAAACCATATAAAGTGATGACATATGAGAATAAGTGATATACAAAATGGGAAAACACAAGCCTTTCAAGAAAACACATATCAACCATGTATAAGAGGGAAACACCCATCCTCTCATCATCATGTTGAGGTTCACTGCATGTTGGGAAAACATTCAAGAGTAGGTCCATAGGATGTTTTACCTCCCATCCATAGCCTATAGCTTATCATTATTAGACTCCCACCTTAAACTAATAATTCTCCTGTCCAAAGCACACTAGGGACTAACTAACACACTAGGGACTAGTTAGTATTCTATTAACAAAGATTTTTTTTTTTTAAACTCAAAAAGAATAACTAGAATAATAGTAAGTACCTATAAGGTTTCCTTATCCCTCTAAAATTTATAAATAGTGCAAACAAATACTGCCAAGACAAGGATGAATTTCAGGTAAGGAAAAATAAATGAACATGGGTGTTCTCTTTGTCAAAAACTCATAGATTTGAAATGTAAAGGGGAATGGGAAATAGGAAAGAATAAAAAACAATAGGAATAGAGAAAAGGAAAAGAAAATAATTACAGAGCTGAAAGACGGGATAAAATACACAACAAGAATACATTGTAGGTATAAACTCGAGTCCTAAAATGTGCCCACCGAAAAATCAATATGTCATCCATGTATAAAGTATTTTTCCTAAACCCTGGCCTCATAATGTGCTCATCACATAATCCACCATCGACATATCAAGTTTCCTTGTTAGATCCCTTCATCAACGTCGACTAGAACTGACACTAAAAAACAACCTTTAAATCCATAATTTTGTTGTGTTCAGGAAAAGAGAGGGATTTCCATTAATTCAAAATATAATTACCCTCATAATGTATAAGCACATTAATTGGGTGGATGAGGTAGGCCAATATTTAACACATCTAGCTATGAATAAACAAAATCTAAGTATAATTAAACTCGCCTTAATAATTTTCATGCCAAGTGCAAACCACCGCATACACGAAGACACATCATAGGCCCGACCCTTTCCAGAAATAACAATACTAAATTCAGACATGGTGGGTAAAAACCCCTATCATTTCCCCCATGCTACAATTTTTCCCCTCGAATGTTTAAGGGAGTGCCAAAAAAATTAAAGCTTAAGCATGTACATGTAAAATCCATATAAATAGAAGAACATGGTGATTGGTAGGGTAATCCCCTCTCTTAAACAGAGAAATACAATGAAAGTTGTATGTGAGAAAGAAACCATTTTTTTTCTTTTTTCTAGAGATGTTACAAAATGGTATTAGAGCCCAGGTTTTTGAAGGAGATACTGAAGAAAAGGTAGAAACATGGTTGATGAATATAAGAAAATATTTCCAAGTTTATCAATATTCTAGTAACCTAAAATCTAGGCTAGCTACTTACTAGTTAAATGGTGAAGTCACTATTTGGTGGAAAAATACCAAAACTAGTAATATAATTAAGGCAAATGAAAAGGCATAGAAATTATTTAAGGAAGCATTTAAGAAACAATATTTATATGAAAGATACTTTCATGACATAGCCAAAGAGATTCTTGATTTGAAATTGGGAAGTATGAATATAGATGGTTCCACCACTAAATTTTTAAGGTTGATGAGGTATGTACCCTACCTTTTCCTTTTCCTTTGATGGTTCCTATAGGACTCAAATTGAATTCAACAACCCAAAAGAAGTGAACAAAGTTATAAGAAAAGAGAAATTGTGGTGTTACACCATTTTTTGGTCATCTAACCTTTTATTATTAGATGGACCCAAGTACACCATGTAAGACTAGTTTTACCCCAAGTAAAACTGCTTTCACTATGTTAATTAAGAAAACCCCAAAAGGAATAATTAATTAAACCATAATTTAATTATTATTCCCAGTCATGTTTAACCCAAAAACAAAGAAATTAATGAGATACACCCATAGTTATCTTATTAGTTTCTAGGAATAATTATTTAAATAATATTCCTTGTTGAATATGACCAAATCAAACCACCATTAATCAAATAAATCATTATTTACTTGATTATATCCCAACCACTTCCTTAAAAAGATAAATAAATCACTTATTTATTTATTTTTCACTAATCAAGGGATTTGACCCAAGTCAAACACCCTTTCCCTCCAACAAATAATAATAAAATATTCCATAGAGGTGGATCTAGATTTGGTTAACATTAATTTAATCATGCACCAAGATCTAGAATGACCCAATATTTTGTTATAAATAGGAGGGTTTTCCCCTTCATTCTTCACCTTTTGTTGCATATTAGATCACTCTGGATCTATACACTTGGTCTCATTTCTGCCATTTTGCTCCCATTGAGCTCTACCTTCTACACTGGGTTTTCTACATCTACAAGAGAGAGAAAGCTTAGATCTGAAGTGCTGAGGACTACAAAGAACCCATCCCATTGAGGAGATCTGGATACACCTTCTTGTTTCCTCCCAGGTGCCCTGTAATATAAAAATTCATTCAAAAATCGTGTTCTTGTCTTGTCCGTTGGATGCATGGAGCAAACTCTTTACTTTACTGCTTAATGTCTTTCCATTTATAGATATGTTTGTTGCAGCACTTTAACTACTAATTGCAGATCTGAAGATGTTTTGCAGCCTCTATTGTTGTTAGGGCTATTAGTTATGCGTAGCTAAAGTGGTTCTTTTTCGTACGCTTCGACAAAGAATTCATACCAGAACAAATGGCACACCACATCATTAAAATGTGTTTAGATTCCCATTTTTCTAGATACATTTTGGCATGACCACACCATGCTTGGGGGCACCTCTGCCCCCCAACCATAACCCTCCTCACCTCGTTTTGGAGAGGAGGTTGTCTTACCAATCGAGTGTGAAATTCCCTCTCTACAACTAGCCGTTGAACTTCTCCCTGACACCCCACCACTAGAACAATGACTTATCATGCTTGAGCATGCCTCCGAAGACCGCCGTGTTGCCTTGAAAACCATGGAAGCGGCCAAAAAACGCACCAAAGCTCAGTATGACCGAAAATTCCAACCTCGCACTTTTCGCGAAGGCGACCTTGTTCTAGTATATGACCAGGCCCATGATGTCCTAGGTCATGGGAAGTTTGACTCATTATGGCTAGGCCCTTACATCATTTGTAAAGATTTGTAAGGATAGCCAGCATCTGTTTTTTCATTTTTCCTACTTCACCAAAATCCAACTCCCAACCATAAAACAGCACCAAACCCCCCTCATCTCCCAGGTCGCAGTTTTCTGCCATTTTCTGGACCAGGTCGCACTTGTTGCCCTAATACCTGCATCTTGGGTCGTACTTTTTGCCCCAAAAAGTGCGACCCGGCCATAGAGATGAGGGAGGGGCTGTTTCTGGGGGTTTTGGGCCCTCAACTGCAAATGTAATCCATCAAAATGCAAGAGCACGGTTAGGCCTCTCGCCTCCAACTGACAAATCTCGAATCCAACGGTCGGTTTGTCCGCTACGTTCGCCGCAAGATTTAGGGCCTTCTCTCCTCTCGACATTCACCACAGCAACAATAGCAAATGAATGCTTTTGGAGGGAAAACTACCTCATTAAAAGAGAACCCCTGTTTCTTCTTTCGACTGCTGCGACCACACCGTAGCCCCGTTCGACGAACCGTCAACACCGCTGGCTAGATCTCACCGAGCTCTCCAATGGGTTTTACTTAGTTTTTGGTGATTTGATACTTCACCCGGACACTTTTTTCCACGAAGGGTCACTTCACCGCTCCTTAAAATCGAATTTCCTCACTTACGACACTTGTACTTGGGGCACCATATCGCCCCCTTACTTGTCCATGTTCGTGTTGATTTTCGTCATGAGTACCCAATTTGTACTCATGTTTCCATGACCCCCCATTGGGGCCTTTACTGTGTGGCAGCACTATCCAGTCGCCCTTGTTTAGAGCATCCAAGTCGAGTCATCATTGCCTTCATGGAGTCTATCCTGCGTCCTTTTACACCCCACTATCGCCCTCCATCCTTCTTTGCTTGGTTCCTCCCTTGTGTCGCATATCATGACCTTCCGCCCCACTGTCCCCTGTCCCTTTCGATATTGTGTCAGTCGCTGCCATGTCATTCATGCCATTTATGCTCTAACAAGGGAATTCGTCCATTCGCCACTCCACCCTTCCCATTTTCCACTATCATCATCGGTGTCAGTCTGTCTGTCGCTCTATTGTTCTTCTCTCGTGCCTTAGTTGAGGATCTCTCATTGCCTCACCTACGGTGGACCTCCTTCTGTCGACATCAGCACATCTATTCCAGAAGCAAGGTCTAGAGGGCGGTGTACTTTGGTTCCAGCTTCCACTTTTGTTCGGTGCCTCGGATCAGGCAGGGGGATCCCTTACTTCTCTCTGACTTGATTGCTTCTCCAGCTCCTTTTAGCATGATCGAGATTCGTATACTGGACAGTCCAGTGACCCAGCAGTAGCTCCTGATGATTCCCGGGTGTGTGTGAGATGTCTCAGCCCTCATGAGGGGGTGGCCCTGCAGGTAGCCCCCCACATGCTCGGATGACCTCTTCATTGCAGCCTTTGATGCCGCTCCAGATTTGGATGATGTTGGCCTTAGCCACTTGCAGTACCTCTATGATTCGCATGTATCAGTCAGATTTTGTGAGCCCTTCCCCATTTACAGGGGGCATTTGGGTTGTATTTATCTCATGTACTCAGATATTATTGTACTAGTCCTGGCTGTTATCCCAGGCACAGCATGCATGTGAGACTCTTCATTGTATTTTTATCTGGCCCTTGATTATGCCAGCTGTACTCTATGGTTCGGTCCCTTGTTTACTGGACACACTATTCTTTTGTACTTTGTCACAGCGGGCATAGGTATGCCTCCCCCGCCGCCTTCAGCACAGGTACCCTCTCATAAAAAGAGACTTGTTGCACCTGCGAGTCTCGTCTCCTTAGGGTCTAGTCCTTCAGCACACTATCTACCTCACACTTCTCTCTCTGACATTCCCCTTCGTTGTCTGGTGATTGTATTCTTACAACATACTTCGGTCATACGATTTGCTCCTGACACTCGCATGCTGGGGGGCAATCTGTTACACCATTTTTTGGTCATCTAACCTTTTATTATTAGATGGACCCAAGTACACCATGTAAGACTAGTTTTACCCCAAGTAAAACTGCTTTCACTATGTTAATTAAGAAAACCCCAAAAGGAATAATTAATTAAACCATAATTTAATTATTATTCCCAGTCATGTTTAACCCAAAAACAAAGAAATTAATGAGATAAACCCATAGTTATCTTATTAATTTCTAGGAATAATTATTTAAATAATATTCCTTGTTAAATATGACCAAATCAACCACCATTAATCAAATAAATCATTATTTATTTGATTATATCCCAACCACTTCCTTAAAAAAAAAAAAAAAATCATTTATTTATTTATTTTTCACTAATCAAGGGATTTGACCCAATTCAAACACCCTTTCCCTCCAACAAATAATAATAAAATATTCCATAGAGGTGGATCTAGATGTGATTAACATTATTTTAATCATGCACCAAGATCTAGAAGGACCCAATATTTTGTTATAAATAGGAGGGTTTCCCCCATCATTCTTCACCTTTTGTTGCATACTAGATCACTCTGGATCTATACACTCGGTCTCATTTTTTGCCATTGTTGCTCCCATTGAGCTCTACCTTCTACATTGGGTTTTCTACATCTACAAAAGAGAGAAAGCTTAGATCTGAAGTGCTGAGGACTACAAAGAACCCATCCCATTGAGGAGATCTGGATACACCTTCTTGTTTCCTCCCAGGTGCCCTGTAATATAAAAATTCATTCAAACATCGTGTTCTTGTCTTGTCTGTTGGATGCATGGAGAAAACTCTTTACTTTACTGCTTAACGTCTTTCCATTTATAGATCTGTTTGTTGCAGCACTTTAACTACTAATTGCAGATCTGAAGATGTTTTGCAGCCTTTATTGTTGTTAGGGCTATTAGTTATGCGTAGCTAAAGTGGTTCTTTTTCGTACGCTTCGACAAAGAATTCATACTAACATGTGGCATAAAAAATGTAGTCAAATTAAATAACAATACAAAACATGGTTTGCTAAGAAAAAAGAGATACCATATTTTATAGGAAATGGCTTCAAATCCCCATATTTTCACACGTATAAAACATGGTATGCTAAGAAAAAAGAGATCCTATTTCATAGGAAAGGGCTTCAAATCCCCATATTCTCACACCAGGACCAAATGTTTTCAAGGGAATAATTATAGTAGAAATGTGAGTAACCAAATTAAACCTATTCCAAAGGCCACATAGTCATATGTATTCATAAATGGGAAATGATATTTTACTAGGTAACTCCTAAAATGATAGGAGTGTGGAGAACCCCATCTGGCCTAAAAATGCCCACACATAAAAGGGGATTACATAACATCCATACACCATATCCAAGAAGTATACAGTATAATGATGTAGTCCGAGACAGTCCAAGAATCATTGAAAATTTAGACAACCATCAAGAAAAACATCAACCCCCAATGGTTGAAATAGGTGGTAAGATAAATAATAAACTTGTTACAGTCCTTATAGATCTAGGTTCTAGTTAATGTTATATGTGACCTAAGGTAGTATAAAGTTTTCAGTTAAGAAAAAAAACATAGACAAACATGGGTAGTGAAAATGGGCATTGGGGAAAAAAAATAAGGTCACAAAATTAGTCTCAAATAGTTCCCTAGAAATGAATGGACTACAAAATATTGCAAATATGAATTCCCTTCCATTGGGATTATATGATGTGCTGACCAACATGGAAAATTTAGATAAGCATAGGGTGATTCTAAATTTCTTAGATAAGATCTTTGACTGTGTGGATGATGAGGGGAATGCATTAAAAATCAAGGGAATACCTAGGCCCATAAATTTAAGACAAATTTATGTTGTATAAATCAAGAAGTGTGCTAGGAAAGGCTGTAAAATCTATGTTTTTCATTTGATTGATATAACAATAGAAAATGACAAATACGATCTTGAAGAATTTGTCGTCCTTGGGAATTTAGAGATTTGATTCTAGATGAAATCTCAGGGCGATCACCAAAATGGGATATTGATTTCACTATAGATTTAATACTAGGTTCAATGCCTTTTTCCATGTCTTCTTATAGAATGAGCATACTAGAACTTACCAAACTGAAATTATAGTTATAATAATTTTTGGAAAAGAAGTATATAAGACCTAGCTTATAGGCCCGAAACGTAGACGCAAAAATGCTCACTGTGGAGATTTCGAGCTCAATAACTCAAAACTCACACCACAGAAATATGAAATCTATAAAAGACCTATCTTATCATTGTGGGGAGCACCAGTTTTATTTTTAAGGAAGAATTACAAAACACTAAGGTTTTGCATAGATTACATATAGTTAAACAAAATGACTATTGAAAATAGATACTTGCTACAAAATTCCAACATTTAATAATCATCCCATTTGGTTTGACAAACACACCAACCACATTCATGTGCTTGATGAACAACATTTTCAACAAATATTTAGATAATTTTGTCCTAGTTTTTAAATACGGTATATTTATCTACTCAAGCGACAAAAAGGAACATGAGGAAAACTTAAGGTTAGTTCTATATACTTTAAGGGATCACCAATTATATGCAAAATTCAGTAAGTTTGAATTTTATCAGCATGAAATATAGTATATGGGGCACGTTATTTCAGGAAAGAGGATAGAAATAGTCCCCTAGAAGTTAAAATACATCCTATATTAGATAGTACCTAAGGACATAGAGAACATTAAGTCCTTCATGGGGATAACAAGGTACTATAGGTTATTTATAGAAAGTTTCTCATAAATTGCATCTCTTATAACTTCGCTACAGAAAAAGGGATACTTAACTAGACCCCTAAATGTGAGGGAGGTTTCAACACCCTTAAGAACTTTCTTACGACTACCCCCATCTTAAGAATTGCATATCCATATCAATATTTCATTGTGTGCACCTATTCATCAAAGGACGGGTTAGGGGGTTTTTTATTATAGGAAGGACACATAAATTGTTACAAGTACTAAAAATTAAAGGAATGTGAAAAAAATTACACCACCAACGATCTAGAGTTGGTAAAAATTATACATGCCCTCAAAATTGGGTGACACTACCTTATTGGGCATTATTTGTGTTGATGATTGGCAATGCCAACCTAAGGTATCTGTTTGACCACCCTAAATTAAAAACTAGAAAGGCTAGAAGGATGTCCTTTATTAGCAAATAATATTTTCAAATTAAATGCACAAAAGGTAAGGAAAATAAGGTTGCAGATGCTCTCAGTAGGAGAATAAGCCTACTATATGCCACATCATCGATTCAATATGAAACATGCATACTAGAAAAAAATAAAATAACATACAAAAATGACAAAAAAAACCATACAATTAACATGAAATGTGTAAACAACAAAGAAAAAATGCTAAATAAAGGATGAGAATGCAATAGTGAAGCGTTGATAAAATACAAAAATAAAATATTTGAATCGGATTTAACATATTTAGGGAAATTTTTTTGCAGTAATTTCACAAACTTCGATATTCTAGACACCTAGGATACCAGAAATTACTCGCAACAACGAAAAGGGAGTTTTAATCACCAAACATGAAAATGATATAATAAAATATATAGGGAAATGCATGCAATTTCAGTTAGTTAAATATAAACAACAACATCCCACAAGGATGTTGCAACCATTACCCATACCTGAATGGAAATGGAAAACCATCACCATGGATTTCATTACCAAACTTCCTGAAAAAAGAAAATAACATGACCCCATTATAGTTGTTGCATAAAAAAAAACTAAAGCGACCTATTTCGTCCCCATAAATTCCACCTATAAATTTTCTAATATAGCCGACATTTTTATGAAGGAGATATTTTTATTACACCAAATCCTAAGGATTGCGGTATGAGACAGATTCCCAAAATTTTAAGGATAATTATGGAAATTTTTGTTGGAGGAACTAGGGACTCAAATCTATTTCAACACCTCCTATCATCTAAAACTGATAGAAAAATAGAGAGGAAAAAATAGATTATATAAGATAGGCATAAGATGTATGTTATGGACATACCTAAGAAATGGGAATAATATCTACATCTAGTTGAATTTACATACAATAACACGTATTACTCATCTTTAAAAATTAGCCCCTTTAAAGTTATATATGGAAGGAAATGTAAAATATGTAACTTGGGACAATCGATTCGATCAGATGATGTTGGGCCTAGACATGCTCCAGGAATTAGAATAGGTTATACAAAAAGAAAAGAAAAATTTAAGGGTCACACAGGACAAGGAAGTGATTTATGCATATCTAAAATGGAAACCTATAGAGTTCAATGTATGAGACCATGTATACCTAAGAGTTAAGTTGAAAATAAACAAACTTAGAACAGGAAGTCACGCTAAGTTCACAGTAAGATACTGTAGGTCATTTGAAGTATTGGCCTGAGTAAGAATAGCAGTCTACCAGTTAGCACTGGGAAAAAACATTATAGGGAAATAAATATAATTCTTTAAAATTTTAATTAAAAAAATTATTGTGAACTATTATTTTAAATTAATGTGCCTGAACAGGTGGCACACATTCTAATAAATATTGTAGAAAGTTTGATTTCAGTAATAATAATTAAATAGATACAGTTTTATGAGTGGCATCAATGTATATGGAATGTGATTTTATAGAATATAATTCCACTTGAATAATGGTAAGTTTTAAAAAATAATGGAAAGTAAAAAAATCCAATTCTCTAAATGGAAATTCATATCTAGGAAACAAAATAGATTTTACGGGGCCACTTAACACAAAGTAGATATGACCTCATGGTGGAACAAGTATTAGGCATAAATAAATATTTATGGGAGGTTTTATACACACTTATGAGGTTGGGAGGGGTCAAGGTTGAGTGCAGAATACCTGAAGAGGAGGAAGGAGTCTCAAGATGCATGAGCACAAGTGAATGTGTTAGGCTAAGGATATATCCGTGAATTCAAATATCTACTACTTGGAAGTTAAATTTGCATAGATAATAATAGGAATGAGGAATCCATCTCTATAAAATCACAACCCAAACTTGGGGGGTTTCTCGGTAAAGAGATTTGGCTTATTGATCGACTACAGATGGGTGGAACATCCCTCAACAATCTATATCACCCATCTAGTTGCAAGTTCATCCAATCCCTATCGTGAATTGTAGTTGTGATGATGATTTAGAATGATTAGCTACTATGATGATCTGAGAAATATACTACAAATAGTCTACTAATTCATTAAATTGAAACTGATGAGAATGTTATTGTAATTTTTAAATACTTAAATAGAATGGAATTCTTGTGGACATGAATGTAAATTTATTATAATGGTTATAAAACTATTTCAAATAAATGTAGAATCTCTTATACGAATTTATTATCAATCATATTTCTCATGATTTTCCTAAGTTAAAATTAATGTGAAAAAAATACTAATGTCTTGTAATATATTGTCAATTATTAAATTATTTGTTAGAATAATGACCATTTGAATGTTGACGAGAAGGATTAAACACAACATAGATCATTGAGAAAATGGTTTACTATCTACACATCATGGAAATATATCTATAGAAAAAATGAAATTAATTTGGAATTATATAATCTCCAATATTCGAGAATCGCCTATAAAAAAAGGCTATACTAGATCCAAAAACTATTGCTTCAACACTACAAAAAGAAAAATCGTACATACTCTCAGACCTAGAAAAATTGAGACGTGTTAAATTAAACTATATAGAGGAAAAATAAGCTTATTGAAAAGGAATATGTATTAAAACATCTATGTAGTATAAACTGCTATTACAGAATGTGATTTCTCGAATGGTGGAAGCCAAGCATGACTAGGAAAACTAACAGTTATAACATATGAGAATAATAAATAAATAAAAACTTGAAACCAACATCGTTGCCTCTCTCAACAGATATAGGCTACATATATTATATGAATCAAAGTAAACCTGTGATCATGGTTGTTAAGGGGAAATTTACAATTTTGAAGCATGAGAATCCTCAGTAAATGTGGGATACCCTACGAGGTATGTTGCACCACTTACTAAGAAAAGGTGATTGTTGGTGTCAAAACCAAATCCTTGGTTAGATTAGAGGTTGAGTGTAATAGATCAATTTTTTAGCCTCAGCATGGTATTGATCTTGATCCTAGGTTCCAAAAGCTATATTGGCAAGGGTGAATTTTTTTTTGCATGGGGGCCACATCACACCATAAAGTGGGTCATTAGCTACTAGCAGGTGTGCTTGAGGGTAGGTGTAGTGGGCCATAGTAAGTCGAGTCGGTGGATGAAAGGGTGCTAACAAAATCCGAACGCCGCTGAGATATAACGACGAAGGAACTTGTAGATTGGATGGCTCACAACCCCCCATGCCATCCACCTCCACAAAGTTTAACATGCAGAGGCCATGCAGAGTAGGTCATGTGTTGCTGCCACAAGCCTTTCACATGACCTTGTGGCTTGAAATATCTGCCTCTCACCCAGCGTGAAGTACCAACACGTGTCCTAGCTTGTGTCATGTTGAACCCCATTTGCCACTCGCCACCACATTAGCCTCGACATGAACTTCCATCTGTTAGGTACCTACATTACTATTGTAGTCCCTTATTTTTTTTAGTGTAGCGCCATTATTGTTATTTTTGTACCATTTTAGTCCCCATATTGTTATTATTGTGCCCCATAAAAGCTCACTATTGTTATTTTAGTGCCCTTACATTATTATTGTTAGGTCGGCTAGGATTATATTGTGACCCCATGGAATCCTATATATAGAAATGAGGTTTTGTCATTTTATCATCCAATAATTGTTCATTTATGTTATGTAAAGGAGGTTCCCCCCTTGAAGAGGCTAATTTATAAGGAGTTGATCTATCTTTTCTTCTATTTTGTGAGTTTGTTTCATAACATTTGGTATCAGAGCTTTCGATTCTAGGGTTTCGCTGATTGAAACATATCATCGTGTAATTTTATCTATAATGTTTTTTCTACAAATTTTTAGAAGCTAAAAAAAACCCAGTTGCTTAGAAATCCTAAGGAACTTCTTATAAAAAAATTAGATCTTGGTTCGCAATATTTTTGAAGATATGATCTGTGGAAGTTATGGTTTTTGTAGGCTCTTGAATTTCATCTCAAATAGGTGACCTTGGGAAAATATTCATATCTCTCTCTCTGAGTGTCAGATTGGAATTTTGTAACCAATTTCCAAAATTAAACGGAATGTAGGTTTCAATGTATCTATTTCAGAACCAAAGGATGAAACAATGAAAAGTAGCACGCCATACAAGGTAGCTCTACTAAACTAGTCCATAATTAGGTCATTGTGGGAGATTGGGCATAAATGTGTCTTGAAGAATCCAAATCAGGTCAGATATATGGTATTGTAAAGAATAATAAGAGAGCTACTACAGGACTGAATATCCAATCTTTTGGATCTGAAATTACAGAGATACATCAGTTTCAGTATTGATCTCCTCAATAACAAGAAAAAGGTGTGTATTTTTTTAAAAACATTGCATAAATCTTGTTTGAAAAATAAGTTTGAAGTGATTCCAAGGGCATATTGAAACATAGATAGTAGTATTCGGTTCTAAAATTCCCCCTAAAAATAATTCAAAACCAATTAAGCCCTCAAAAGTCTCTACTATGACTCATGAGGAGGAAGAAGTGCAACATGATATATCAAATTTACAAGACCAAGTGCAACAAATTTCGCTCTCACCAAGAGTAAAAAAAAATGAAATGGAAGCTAAAATGGATGGTTTGAATAAAGGCATGGAAGCTAAGATTAATGGTAGGAAAGCTAAGTCGATGAAAAAATGAAAGGAAACATGGAAGACATGAAGAATGACCTAAAAGTAGACATGGAAGGTTTGAAGGAAGGTTTGACAAAGTTGCTACAATAAATGATTCCTAATGGCGAAAAAATAGTAGAGGAAACTCATGATGAGTACAAAATAAATGTTAATAATTATTTCATAAGCTCTAATGTTGGATTGAAGACCCACCATATTCCAAAGATTTGTATGAGGAATTTTGATGGCAAGGATCCCGTAACATGGATACTACATATGGATCAATATTTTGATCTCCATAATGTGAAAAACACACAAAAGGTACACATTGCAACTTTATATTTAGAACAAATACATTTCTATGGTATCAATGGCTTTGATCTAGTAAAAAATTTGTCACTTGGTCAATTTTTATGGAGGAAATGGTAGCACATTATGAGGATACAAAGAGAAACACCTTCTTTAGCCAATTGATAAATCTCAAACAAAAGGGTTCAATGGTGGAGCACATTGAGGACTTGCAAAAATTTAATATAAGGGTAAATGATATTCTAGAGAAAAACAGGATTGATGTCTCGATAGGGAATTTAAAGGATAACATCCAACATGAGGTTCTCCTTTGGGACCTGATTCATTGGAGAAGGCATTCAGGTTGGCAAGAAAAATTGAAAGTAAAATTATGGCGACACGAAAGCCTACCACTCACATCTATAAATATGGAAATGTTGCTACTCATAGACTTCCACAACATACAAGATTGACACCACAACAATTGGAAGAAAAAATAGCAAAAGGGGTTTGCTACAGTTTTGATATAAAATACACTAAAGGTCATAAGTGTGCTGAGAAGAAATTATTTTACATAGATTGTGAAGAGGAGGAATAAAATGAACAAGAAACTTAAAAAGAAGAGGATATACACGAGGAACCAACACTAGAGAAATAAAAAATGAGTTCAACCATATCCTGTAATGCATTGACGGGAATTACCACTCCTCAGACTCTCAAGATAGAAGGACATATCAAGAAGAAAAATGTAATTGTGTTGATTGATTCTGGTAGTACCCATAATTTTATTCATTTAAAGGTAGAAAAGGAATTGAATTGCTTCCTATACAGAACACTAGAGTGTCAAGTGATGGCTGAAAATGGAGGAACTATAAATTTCTATGGAAAGTGCCATAATAGCAAGCTAACCATGGGGGAATATGTATTGAATAGTCCGATGCTTTCGATTGAAATGGGTGATGTTTATGTTGTACTAGGAGTACAATGACTACAATATTTTGGGACGGTAGCTTTTAATAAGGAAAGGAAGTTGAATTATGGGGTATCGCAGGGAAGCTGGGAAAGATAATAAGCTCTAATGTCATGACAAAGCTTCTGAATAAATAAAAACAATGCGTAATTGCATAATTAGGCTCACTAGAAGTTCCAACATCAAAATTATCTATTTCTCCAGATCTCCAAAAATCCTTGGAAAATCATTCCAAGGTGTTTTAAACTCCTAAAGGATGCCCACCTATTCCTGATCATGATCATGATATTCATTTGATTCCAGGAAATTTTCCTCCAAACATCAAGCCTTACAAATATCCATATGTCCAAAGGAGTGAAATTGAACATATGATTGCATAAATGTTAGAGGCTGGTATAATTCAATATAGTCAAAGTTCTTTCTCTACTCCAGTAGTATTGGTGCACAATAAGGATGGATCATGGAGGATATGTTAGGATTATAGGAAGCTCAATAATCTCACTATTAAAGATAAATTTCCCATTCATGTGATTGATGAATTATTGGATGAATTACATGGAGCAATTTATTTTACCAAGTTGGATCTCTGTTCAGGATATCATCAAATTAAAATGAAGAATGAAGATATTTTGAAAACAACATTTCGAACTCATGAGGGTCATTATGAATTTTTTTTCATGCCTTTTGGCCTTACCAATGCACCTTCTACATTTCAAGGGTTAATGAATTCCATTTTCAAACCCTTCCTTAGAAAAATTTTGTTAGTATTTTTTGATGATATACAAATTTACAGTAGGTCTTGGAAGAATCATGTTCAACATGTTGACATGATTCTCAAACTATTGGAGGAGAAACAATTATATGCAAAAACCTCCAATTATTTATTTGGAGTACAAGAGGTGTAATATCTAGGTCATATTGTATCTCAAGAAGGTGTTAAGTTAGACCCGAAAAAAATTAAAGGCATTAAGGAATGGAAAGTACCCACAACCATAAAGAATTTGCAATAATTTCTTGGGTTAACAGGGTATTATCGCAAGTTTATTAAGAATTATGGGAGAATAGAAACACATCTAAGAACATTATTGAAGAAATATGCATTTTCATGGACTCCTGAAATAACTAAGGACTTTGAACATCTTAAAGAGGAAATTTTCCAAGCACCGGTCTTAGCTATGCCAAACTTCACAAAAACCTTTATTGTGGAATGTGATGCCTCGGGAAATGGAATCAGTGTTGTTTTAATACAAGAAGGAAGACCCATTTCTTTTGAAAGTCATTCAATCAAAGGAAAGTATCTATAGAAATCTATTTATGAGAAGGAAATGTTGGCAATACTAGATGAACTAAAGAAATGGAGAAATTACCTAATGGGAAGACACTTCAAGGTAAAAAATTATCATGATAGTCTTAAATACTTTTTGGAACAAAGACTATCTTCAGAGGAGAAGAAAAAATGGGTCACAAAGATGTTGGGTTATGACTTTGAAATCATCTACAAAAAAGGGAAGCTAAATGTTGTTGCAAATGCACTCTCAAGAAAGGATGAGGAGGTGGGAGAATTGCTTTGTGCCATTTCTATTATCCAACTAGATTGGATAACCAAAGTAAGGGAGGCATGGAAGAATGAAGAAGAAGTGTGGACATCTATTCAAAATTTGCAGCAAGATCCCAATACATATGATACATTTAATTTGAAAAATGATTCCTTAAGGTATAAAGATCGCTTATATCTTTGTAAGAATTCCCAACTACAACAAAAGATTCCTTTGGAATTGCACACCTCTCCCTTAGGAGGACACTCAAGATTTTTTAAAACTTACCACAGGGTGAAGAAATATTTTTTTTGGGATGGCCTTAAATTTGATATTCAAAATTTTGTGGCTGAATGTTTTGTTTGCTAGAAAAATAAAGTTGAGGCAATTAAGACCTCGGGTCTTCTACAACCTTTATCCATTCCAAAGCAATGTTGGGAGGAGGTTTCAATGGATTTTATCATTGGTTTACCTAAGTCTGAAGGAAAGAGTGTCATCATGGTAGTAGTTTATATACTTACCAAGTATGCACACTTTTGTGCATTATCTCATCCATTTAAAGCGAGTATAGTTGCTACTGCATTTATGGAAACAATTCAAAAGCTACATGGAAACCCAAAGATTCTTGTAAGCGATAGAGATCCCATTTTCATTGAAAATTTTTGGACAGAATTATTTTCTTGTTTGGGTACTCAACTAGCTCATAGCTCATCTTATCATCCTCAATTCAATGGGAAAACTGAGATAGTGAACAAATGTTTGGAAGGATATCTTCGTTGCTTTGTATCTGATAAAACAACACAATGGGTCAAGTGGTTACCTATGGCTGAATGGTGGTATAAAAATTCCTTCCATATTGTAGAAAAAAATGACCTCATTTAAGGTTCAAGCAGTGGAAAATCACATCGAGCATCAAAAACAAGTTCTCCAACTCTTAAAGGATAACCTAAATTTGGCAGAAAATCAAATGAAACAATAGGCATATCAACATCGCAATGAGATAAGTTTTGATGTACGAGGCTGGATATTTTTACGACTACAACCATATGAAAAAATGCCCCTAAATCAAGCTAAGAAGGATAATAAATTATCACCAAAGTACTATGTTTCTTACAAGGTGTTACAAAATATTGGTGCTATGGCATAAACTTGAAGATTCCTGCTTCTACCCGAGTGCGCCCATTTTTCCATGTTTCATGCTTAAATAAGGTTATAGATGACAAAATTCCAGTTCAAACAATATTGTCAGAACTTGGTGAGGAAGGAAAAATCATATTAGAGCCTGAAGAAGTCATGGAAGCAAGTACTTGACAGCTAGGAAATCGATCAATTTCAGAGTATCTCATAAAGTGGAAGAACTTACCCACTGAAGATTCCACATGGGAGGATGGGAATTTTATACAGAAGCATCCATAACTACTCGAGCATTGAGGAAAACACTTTTTTGAAGGAGAGGGGCATGTTAGCCCTTTATTACTAGTGTAGTCCCTTATTGTTGTTAGTGTAGCCCCCTTATTGTTATTGTTATACCCCTGTAGTTCCCATATTGTTATTATTGTGCCCCATAAAGTCCCACTATTTTTATTATTGTGCCCTTACATTATTATTGTTAGTTCGACTAGGATTATATTAGGACCCCATGAGCTCCTATATATAGAAAGGAGGTATTGGAATTTGTATCATCCAAGAATTGTTCATTTATGTAATGTAAAGGAAGCTTCCTCCTTGAAGAAGTTGATTTCTAAGGTGCTGATCTATATTTTCTTCTATTTTGTGATTTGGTTTCATAACACCATGTCCTTCCCCTCCTCATCCACCTTGTATGCCACATCACCCACCACATCCACAAAATTTCCTTCGTTTCGTTCATTGATTTCCCTCCCAACGTTTGGTCTCAAAATTGAACTACGTCATGTCTGAAATCATATGATACCTTGGTAGAGGTATTTTCACATAGATCCAATAATGGGGATGATAGTCAATGAAATGGTTGTAATAAACCAAATGCCAGTAATTTTCATGAGGGTTGGTCAAGTCGGGGGGTGCCGAGATGGTTTCATGTCATTCCCTTGTCCTATCTGCACTGCCTCGAGAATCTCCATAACCAAAAGCTCGACCATGTTGTTAGTCATTCCCTTTTCCTCCAAAACTGGTCAAACCTTCCACATGGTATGCCACGTGGACCTCACCTAGCATTTTGGTGACACCAACATGACACCACCAAAACTTCTTACTTGAAAAATCATGTGCATTTTCTAAACGGTGCTTATTATAAATAATATTAAGTTGTTCATTTTGGGTAAATTATAGCACATTACAATGTTTCGTCCATGTCCATACCAAGTTTTCCAAATTAGGAAAATTCAAGCATGGGCTTAATGAATCCCGAACAAAACCCAAAGATGCCACATAATCCTCCTCTCTCAGGTTTTCTCATGCTTAAATTTGACCATATTCATCATGTTCAACCTTTTGTTGGCATGTATTTCCACTGTACGGGGGGAAAGTTTTTGCTGAATCCCACAACTTGGAAATCCCCATGGATTGATTTCATTTAAATACTACCCAGTCGGGACAACTATATACCCGCTAGATGAACCCACTCCTCATTGAGAGTTATCAGGGTCGATGTTGAAACCTCTTACATACTACCTAAACACAAGCTATAGGAAATTGTTCATTTCCTATTCTGTGACATCAACAAGTGGCACCAAATATCCCCTTGTTTAAAACACGAAATTTGACTCAATAATTGCCCCTTCTTCATGTATAAATGCACAGCTTAAAGGAAAGGAGTTAGAAACTAGTTACCCCGACACCAACAACAATGATGGGAAAACACCTTTGACAATTATATAACTCAAACAATTCCTACATAGCTTGAAAAAAAATTGGACTCCTTGAAGATGTCAGACGACCTCGAGGATTCACGACCTCCCTCTCCATAATTAAGGTAGAAGATATAAGTATTTAAATTAGAACTCAACCACGCAAGTGAGTATAGAAGAATGTTGGAGATGCTACACATTCTACAGAAGAAGGAAAATACTAGGAAGGTGTCTCTTAGGATGACAAAGAGAATGGTTTGGGATAGAATCACCAAGATAGTTAACAAGCACCAGGGATACTTAGAGTTGTTGTAGCACTACATCCATCCTGTCCTTCGATGCTATGCAATTTGAATTACCCTCAAGAGAATATTCGAGTCTCAAGCCATTGAAAAACATCTTGATTTGTTGTTGGAAACCGAAGAATAAATATGCAAATTCAAACATGTTCAAGACAAAACTCTGTTATTCTATGTTATTGTGAATCTTAGCGCTCTGATACCATGTATAAAATATAACAACTAGATTCAATATAATATTGTAATGTAATAAAACAAAATACTTAATCCTTAGACAATTTATGGAAACAAAACATGGTCACACAATCACATAACAAGTAAGAGAAATAATTATCAATCGCACAACATAAGATGTATCAGGGGCAATACACTGCTCAAAACCCCTCTATCTGTATATTGTAAAAAGTCAAGATCATGAATCAATACAACATTATTCCTCGACTAAGAAACCTCTGCACTCTCCTAACTATCTCACTCTAATCTATGTGGGATTTGGCTTGCAAACTAAGAAAAAGAAGGTCCAGTCTTTAACCTTTTCCTTGCGTCTTCCTAGCCTACCTTCCTTACACATTCTTGGGATAATTGAGGGCCTATTAATTCGGAAGATACCAATCAATGATTGTGCAATCCTTCAAGGCCTTCCTGATGACCTCATGCATGAGATGTACAATTTTCTAATAGCACAAATGATAGATCTCTTCCCTTTAACCTCAGACTCAAATGTGCCTTCCTTAGATCTGACATGCAATAACTATTTATAGAGAATTATCAACTAATTGATTGATCACGACTTGCCAATTAAATCAGATTTAATTCTCTAGACCTCTCACTAGCTCATCTCTTAGTTTGAACTAGTTAAACTAATTTGACCTTAATTTCTTGAGTTTACTAATTACAACTCACAAATAATTCTAATTGAACACCCTAAAAATAGGAAAAACCTCTACATGCCTCCTATTTGACCTGAAACTCGAATTTCCTAAGCTAACTATGTCTTCTTGACTCATTTAAATAATACAAGTTTTCATGAGATGAAATTACAATTTTTCTTCCAATTTAATTAGGGGAAAATTAAATTATAAGCCCCATATGTGACCATTTCTGGGTGCCATTTTCTGGATTCCATTTATGGTTGGAATTTTCAATACTTCTTGTTTCCAATTTCAAAAACAATTAGATCACTGCAACCAGGACATTAGTATTGAACCCAAAACACTGCAACAACCAATTGAATCAAATGCAACCCTGGTCAATCATATGGCGGAATATGTACGTTGTTTTTTTTTTAAACCGGCGTGTATACGTGATTTTCATGAATGCAACCTGCGTAGAGATCTCAACATAGAAAATTTTAAGCTATTTTTAATATGAACCAGACAATGAATTTCACCCAGACATATTGAAACATTTTTTCAGATCACAGATCTGTGAACCTCATACATTTTTCTCCATCATGGACATTCTTCAAAAAATCAATACTCAATAAATTCAACTTCATACATCATTATTAAGCCCAGATCAACATGAAGACTTCATAAACAGACAGAAAAAATACAGTAGGACTAATTAGACTGATCATACATATTCTTAAGAAAAAACCCTAGCTTTCATACATGCTTATCTTTAAGCGTTTCTATGTGTATATGCACTTTTCAAGAATGAAACCTGCATACAGATCTGCCAATACTACAGAATTGTTACACTAGTACTCATAATAGTTTTCATGTATGTATGCGCATTACTAGAGAGAAAATCGCACATATATCTATAATTATCAACTCATAGTTGCACTGCACTTAAAAACTTTAGACATACCCATATCATGGCATTCAAAGAAATAACACATGTCAAATCATAGATCTAGTCAACCCATAAGAATATCATACAATAGATAGTCACTTCAGGTCTAATGATATTGATCCATCATTCTATTACCAGGTGCATACTTATTTCATATTAACCACTCATCAATAGCCCATTCCATGCAATAATACTTCATATCGAGGTAATCATCAATCACTCTCACATATGCACACTTCTATCACTTTGATCTTCACCTCCTTTTATAGCTTGGGCCTTAGCTAATACCATGGGTCAAAACGACACTAATGCCGATGAAACTTTTTGACAGGATCAAATATCTGTTGACATGATCATTACTATGGGCTAATACCAGTGGTAAGGACCCTTGGTATTTAGTAAACCATAGTGAGAAAATTGTACGCACATTTTCTTCTCCATACCCTCGTGTGTACACGACTTTGATTCAAGGAACATCCGTATACATTACTTCTCTTTGTCATACCTATGTATGTACATGAAGTTTCTTCACAATACCTAAGTATACATGAATTCTCTTCACCATACTTGCATATGTACATGGTTTTTCTTTACAGAACCTACGTACCGTTTCTTCAAACTTTTACCTTCATCATTCCTATGTCACTGAAAAGGATATGAAATTGCCTGTAGATACATCCTTCATCGAGAATATTCCATCAATGGGAAACTTCATCAAATTGGTTTCCATCAATAACATATTCAACATAATTCCAACAATCTCCCCCTCTGGACTTGATGGCAACCACTTTGGTGTTTGATCGACACAACCTGTAGATACTTGTAAAACACTAAACACCACCAAAAACTAGGTTACTTTTCTCCCCTTTTACATCAATGGAAAAAGGCATACCAGTGTTGAATGAAGGCTTCCTTTGTGTATATCTTATATGCACTATATACTGACCATGCTCCCCCTAAGCAGCATAATGACCAACTCTACCAAAAGAAAATCACTTGAAGGGAAGCTTACCTCTGAACCTTACGGTGCCTAGTCATAGTTTCTTTACAAATTTTACCTCATCTTCTTATGATATATAAATTGATTCCTTGTGTTCTTCCTTTTCCTTTCCTCTTACAACATCTTTGAATGCAACTTCTATGTTTTCTAAGGGACCACCTTTTCTCATTTCAAAGGTTGTTAAAATCTCATGGAGTTGTACAACAATAAGCTTAAGAATATCTTTCTTTTCCTCAATGGTAGACACTTTTGAATCAAATTTGGAGTTAGAGATCTCAAGATTTTCTCTAATAAATTTGAATCTTTTATATCTTCACCCATATTTCTCATACGATTCACAATCTCATCTACTCTTAGAAAGAAACTTGTAGTAATTTCATCATTATGCATTTGAGAGTTTCATATTGAATTCTAAGAGGTTGAAGTTTATCACTTCTTACCTTGTCATCGCCTTTATAACTATGGATGATTTTGTCCCATATAGCTTTGTTGAATTTAGATAAATGAATTTGACAAACTCAGATTTTTTCAGGCTTCCTAACAAGGCATGGATAACTTTTGCATTGGTTTCATATCCCTTCTTTCCTGCCTCTTATGTGTTAACTGTGGATGGATACTGATAACCTCCTTCAACGATTTCCCATACATCTGCTCCAAGAGAATATAGATAGGATCTTGTTCTTTTCTTCTAGACAATTATATTACGTTTTTTCAATAGTGGTGGCTTTATATATGTTGTCCCTTCTTGATTGCTCATGTTGGTGGATCTTCCTTCAAGCAATCAAGCTTCTTCTGAAGGACCTGCTATGAAACAAATTGTTGGGAAAAATACTAAGAAGGGGGGGTGAATCAGTGTTTTAAAATATTCATAAACATTTTCTTTTATTATTATTTCTATCCGCTACTTTCTTGAAGTAAATCTGCGTATATACGCAACTTTTATGCAGACAACTAGCATATATCCAGTAAACTTTTAATTCAGTTGAATATTTATTTTTTTGTCTTAACCCAATATATCAGTGATTAAAAAAACATTAGATAAGAAATAAAAAAGTTAAGTAAGAACAAAATAAATCATTATACACAAGAAACACACATAAAAAATAGGATTTAAGGTGGAAACCCAATATGGGAGAAAACCATCATGTTTTCGTATGTATATTTAATTTTATTATTATGAAACACTTCTTATAATATTGTACTGGGGAAGAATCATACCATCACGTAGGCACGAACTTGTAGAAGGCTACAACCTTCTCTCGTTCTCCAGATCCTACAAGAAGGTAGCTCCAACTCCCTGAGCTCCTTTACCAACACCCACTAGAAGGGAGCTCCAACCACCTGATCTGATCACAAGCTGCTACTGATAGGAAGCTTCGAATTCCTCACTAAAGGCTCCAACTCTCAAAACCATCATGGACCATGTTTCATAAATTTTCACATTGGATCACTTGTTTCAACACATTACCACTTGTAGGCCACTTTTCATCAAATTTTCAAAATTAACCCACTACCATAATTTAAGTTAAATACTATATATCAAAATTGAACTAATCATTGTACCAATTCATTCAACCAATCACTGAATCAAATAGTCACTTAATCAAACAATCACTCAACCAATCACCAACTCAAATCAACCAACCTCTTCTTAAATATTCAAATAGTGAGATCACTACAACTAGAAAATTAGTACTGAACCCAAAACACTGCATCAACATATTGAATCAATTGAAGCCCTAATCGATCATATGAAAAAATATGTACGCTACTTTGTTTAAAAAAAACTGTGTATAAATTCTTTTCATGAATGCAACCTGCGTACAGATCTCAACATACCAGATTCTGAGCTACTGTCAATATGAACCAGATAATGAATTTCACATATACAAACTGAAACATTATGTCAGATCATAGATCTTTGAACCTCATATAGTTAGCTGCATCATGGACATTATTGAACAAATAAATACTCAATCAATTCAACTTTAGATGCCATTATTAAGCTAATATCAACATGACGAATTCATTGACAGACAATATAAATAAAATATGATTAATCAGACTGATCATACATATTCTTCAGTAGAAACCCTACCCTTCATTCGCACTTGTCTTTAAGCATTCCCACATGTATATGCGATTTTAAGGAATGAAACCAACATACATATCTTCTCATACTGTAGAATCGATATGATATTACTCAGAATAGTATCTTTGTATGTACATGCCTTACCAAAGACAAAATTGTGTACATATCTACAATTTTCAACTCATAACTGCGCTACACTTCAAAACTACAGGAATACCCAGATAATGACATTCCAAGAAATGAACACATGTCAAATCCTAGATCTAGTCAACCCATAAGCAGATCATACAATACATATTAATTTCGGGTTTAATTATCTTGATCCATCATTGTATTATAGGCTGCATACTTATTTCATATTAACCACTCATCAATAACTCATAACATGCAATAATACTTCAGATTGAAGTAATCATCAGTCACTCTCACATATGCGCACTTCTAACACTTTTATCTTCACCTCGTTATATAGCTTGGGCCTTAGCCAATACCATGGGTCAAAACCACAATAATTGCAATGGTCTTATTTGACAAGATAAAATATCCATTTACATGCTCATTACTATGGGTTAATACCATAGTAAGGACCCTTGGTATTTAGTAAAAAGTTGTGCGCAAACTCTACGTGCCTATTCTTCTTCATACCCTCCTGTGTACGTGACTTTGATTTACAGAACCTATGTATACACTATTTGTATTCATCATACTTATGTATGTACACATATTTTCTTCACATAACCTATTTATATTCAACTTCTCTTCATCATACCTCCGTATATACATGGTTTTGCTTCACAAAACCTGTGTACATTTCTTCAAAATTTTACCTTCATCATTCCTCTGTCATTGACTGGTATCTGAACTAGCCTATAGATACATCATGCATCAAGAATATTTCATCAATGGGAAATTTCATCAAATATTTTTCCATCAAGGAAAACACATACATCATAATTCCAACAATCTCCCCCTTTCGACTTCATAGCAAACACTTTGGTGTTTGATGACCACAACCTGTAAATACCTGTAAAATGCAAAACACCACAATACACCAAGCTATTTTTCTCCCCCTTTGACATCAAGGGAAAAGGGCGGACCAATGTTTAATGAAGGCTTATTTTTTGTAGATCTGAACTGTACTATATACTGACCATGCTCACGCTAAGCACATGCTGAAACTTCTAAAATATTTTCAATGAATTACATGACTCAATGACTCAATTGAATATGACCTTTCCTATCACAAAGGAATCAAACTAAAATCAACCACCCAACCAAGTGGCATTACATAACATCATCTACCCATCATGGGATTACATATAGAATTGATTTGACCTTCAATAGTCCAAACATGACTAAGTATTACAAGAATTACATTATGGGTCTTTACATGACCTTTACATAAAATGAAAAATATGACTTTTATAACCAAGACCAAAAGACAAAAACATAGCATCATTCAACCAACTACAAGAGTTTCTTGAGCAATATTTCAAACATAATTCCAACTACGCATCATTATCAGCAAGGCTAATGCCCCTCCTGAACATGTGCTACCTGTTCACTCTCATATCTGACCACAACAACTCATACACCAAATCATCTGCATCAATCAGAAAATAATCAATGTCATGTTGTACCAACTCATAGATGATCATTACTCAAGACCATTTCTATGTAACATCAATAGAATGTAACCATCAACATGAGAACATGAAATCCAAATAATAGTTGACTGAAGTATATCAAAATATACTCTTGATTTTGTCCCATTGTTTCTATGTCAGAGAAAGACATATGTGAATGTCTATTTAGGAACTCATGTATATACATGACTATCCATTATAAAATCCATGTACTCCTGAAATATCAAACGTTCTTGAAACTATGAGGAGACTGATAAATAGATATATGAAGAAAATCCTACTCCCACCTTTTTTCTAAGATATTCAAATGCTTCAAGTGGAATAGGTTCTGTAAATATATCAACAACTTGTTATTTTGAGGGAACATAGTCCAGTTTGACCTTCTGTTCAAGAACTTGTTCTCTTAGAAAATGGTACTTAATTGGAATGTTCTTGGTTTTGGAGAGCATAACAGGATTTTTTGAAATGCTAATAGCATTTGTATTATCACATAGGATGGAAATGGATGGAGAACACATTATTTGAATATCTTGCAATGTTTGTATCATCTAAAGAATTTTTGTGCAACAATATGCAACAACAACATATTGTGCTTTTGCAATAGATAAGGCAAGAGAGGTTTGTTTCTTGCTAAAACATGATACCAATCGGGGCCCCAGGTAAAATGCACCTCCACTAGTTCTTTTCTGGTCATCAACATTTATAGCCTATTTTGCACCTCTGTAAGCATGAAGAGTAAAATTTTCATCTTTGGTATACCATAAGCCAAAGTCTTAAGTTCATTGTAGATATTTGAATAATCTCTTAATTGCCTGAAGATGAGTTTCCTTAGGATTTTCTTGGAAGCGTCCAACATTCCCAATAGCATGCATGATATCTGGTCTAGTACCTGTTAGATAAATTAAGCTTCCAATCATAGACTCGTATTCTATTTGATTCATTATGGGAGATTCATCATGTGAGTTGAGACTACATCTTGTCATCATTGGAGTACATACTGGTTTGCAGTCTTCAATCCCATATTTTTTCAGCATCTTCTTGAGATATTTTGTTTGTGAGAGAAATATTTCATTCTTTTCTTGTTGTACTTGTAAACCAATAAAGTATATTATTATCCCAAGTAAATATATTTCAAATTATTGCTGCATAACATAAGAAAAATTTTGATGCATAGATTCGTCATTGCTGCCAAAGATGATATCATCTACATAAACAACAATAATTAGAAGTTTATCATCATCTATTTTTGTGTACATATTTCTATCTGCAGACCCTTTGGTGAAACCGTGTTGTTGAAGATACTTGTCAAGCAGATAATACCATGCACGAGGGGCTTATGTTAGCCCATATAATGCCTTTTTGAGTTTGTAAATAATTTTTTCATCAATTGTTAGAATGAACCCTTCCAGTTGTTCAATATACACTTCTTCTTCTAGATCTCCATTAAGAAATGCAGATTTTATTTCCATTTGATAAACTTTGAAATGACATGATCTTGAAAATGAAAAGAAAATTCTTATGGCTTCGAGTCTAGCTATAGGTGCAAATGTTTCCTCAAAATCTATTCCTTCTTGTTGAGCATAACCTTTGCAAATGGGTCTTGCTTTATTTCTAATAACTTGTCTAGTTTAATTCAATTTATTTTTGAATATCCATTTTGTCCCAATAACATTATTATAATGATGCCTTGGAACTAATTCCGATGTATGATTCTTTTCAATTTGATCAAGTTCCTCATCCATGGCTCTAACCTAACATTCATCTTTTGTAGCTTGATTTAGATTTTGAGGTTCAATAGTGGATAATAAAGATAGATAACTAGGAGTTCCCACAAGAATTATTCTTGTTTGTACCTAAACTTCCTTTTCAACTAGAATTTGAGTTTCGAGATGATTCTTTTTAACATACCTAAATGAAGTATTTCCTTATCGGTTGTGCATTCTTCTTCTGATTCATTGGTTTCTTATTCTATATCCCTTTGGTTTGATGTGGGAAAGCAATCATCATCATCATCATTTGTTGTTGTTACCTTTTTTGAATCTGTGCAAGCTTCCTCAATCACAACATCAATACATTCAACAATATTTTGAAGTCTCTTATTGTAACATTTGTATCCTTTTCTTCTAGTGTAGTAACCAAGGAGAATTACCTTATTTGGCCTACCTTAAAAATTACCAAAATTTTCATCATTATTTTTTGATGAAAGATTTACTTCCAAATACTCTAAAATAATTTACAATAGGAGGCTTACCATACCAAAGTTCATAAGGACTTTTATCATTATTTACATGAACATGAGCTTTTTTGAGAATATTTAATGCATTATGTGCTGCTTCACTCCATAATGTATTAGGTGCTCTAGACTCATAAAACATAGCACGAGCCATTTGGTGAATTGTTCTATTAATCCTTTCTACTACCCCATTTTTTTTAGGAGTTCTCGCTACATAAAACTGCGTTTTGATGCCATTTTGTTTACAGAAATAAAAAAAATCATCTAATATGAATTCTCCTCCTCTCTCAGATTTGAGACATTTTATTTTTATATTTAACTCATTTTTCTACTAATCCTTTAAATACTTTGAATTTATCAAATTATTCATCTTTTTATTTTAATAAACAGATCTAGCATATTCTAGAGAACTCATCAATAAATACGATCAAGTATTATTCTCCTTAAGGTGACTTTTTTCTTACTGGCCCACACAATTCAGTATGAATAAGTTCAAGAGACTTACTTTTTTATCCTTCTTTGGCACTGAATTGAACCCTAGTTTGGTTACTGAATTGAGATCACTTGCATATGGTACTTTCTAGTAGGGTGATGTTAGGAAAATCACGAACAAATTTAAGCTTGCTTGATTTGTCTAATTGACAGAAGCTTAGATGTCCCAACCTTCTGTGCCATAGCTAGCTTTCCTCCGCTTTGCCTAAGTAACATTGATCTTGAGCGCCTTTCAAGATATAAAGATTACTCGGAGTTTTTGTTCGCAAGATATGAATTTTATAACCAAGACCAAAAGACAACAGGATAATAGCATTCAAGCAACTATAAGAGTTTCCTCAGCAATATTGAAAACATGATACCAACTATGCATCATTAGCAGCAAGGCCAATGCTCCCCTTGAACTTGTCCAACCTGTTCACTGTTAGATCTAACCACACCAACTCATACATCAAATTATATGCATCAATCATAAAATCATCAATGTTATGTTGTACCAAATCATAGATCATCATTACTCAATACCATTTATAAGTAACATTAGCATATTGTAACCATAAACCTTAGAACAAGAAATTCAAATAATAGCTGACTAAAGTATATCATAACATGTTCTTAAGTTTTTCCCATTGATTCTCTGTTATAGAAATATATACGTGACCGTTTGTATAGGAGCTCACGAATATACGTGACATTATTTTATAAAATCTGAGTATAGAGAGTAGACTCCTAAAATATCAACTGTGCTTGAAAGTATGAGAAAACTTATCAACAAAGACATGAAGCAGAGATTGTTCCAATTTTTTTCTAAGATATTCAAATGCTTCACGTGGAAGAGTTTTTGTAAATACATCAACAACTTGTTCTTTTGAGGGAGCATACTCTAGTTTGACCTTCTGTTCAAGTACATGTTCTCTTAGAAAATGGTACTTAATTGGAATGTGGTTGGTCTTGGAGTGCATAATAGGATTTTTCGAAATGATAATAACACTTGTATTATCACATAGGATGGAAATGGGTGGGGAACACACGATATGAATATCCTGCAATGCTTGCATCATCTAAAGAAGTTTTTTTGAACAATATGTAGTAGTAACATATTCTTCTTCTGTAGTATATAACGTAATAGATCTTTGTTTCTTGCTGAACCATGATACCAATCGGGGCCCCAAGTAAAATGCACCTACACTACTGCTTTTCCGGTGATCAAAATTTATAGCCAAGTATGCATTTGTGTAAGCATTAAGACTAAGACCTGCATATTTAGGATACCATAAGCCAAAGTCTTGAATTCCTTGTAGATATTTGAATATTCCCTTAACTCCCCGAAGATGAGTTTTCTTAGGATTTTCTTGGACGCATCCAAAAATCTCAGCATCATGCATGATATCTGGTCTAGTACCTATTAGATAAAGTAAGCTTCCAATCATAGACATGTATTCTAGTTGATTCGCTACAGGAGATTAATCATGTGAGTTGAGACTACATCCTATCATCATTGGAGTACATACTGGTTTGCAGTCTTCCATCCCATATTTCTTCAGAATCTACTTGAGATATTTTTTTTTGTGAGAGAAATATTCCATCGTTTGCTTTTTGTAATTGTAAACCAAGAAAGTATGTTAGTTCCCCAAGTAAATACATTTCAAATTCTTGCCACATAATAGAAGAATATTTTTTACTCATAGATTATTCATTGCTTCCAAATATGATATCATCTACATAAGCAAAAATAATTACCATTTTATCAACATTTATTTTTGTTTAAATATTGTTATCTGCAAACCTTTTGTGAAACCTTGTGTTGAAGATACTTGTCAAGACGATAATACCATACACAGAGGGCTTGCATTAGCCCATATAGTTCCTTTTTGAGTTTTCAAACAATTTTTTCATCATTTCTTAAAATGAATCCTTCTGATTCAATATACACTTCTTCTTCTAGATCTGCATAAAGGAATGGATATTTTACGTCCATTTGATAAAATTTGAAATGATGGAAGCTCAATCTATCACTTTTGATACCAAAGACATATACAACCATTAGACTCCCTAACATCACCATGAGATAATTCAACTATCGTCAAATGCTAAGTGTATTGGTCCAAAAAGCACCATATAAACATTAACCAGACAATTCCCCAAAAGTGTCATGCTCACTTTCTCAACCCTAACCAAAGGGCCTCTTGAATTTGAATGATCACCATCTAATGTCCTAATACATGATGATGAAACCCAAAAAGAATTGGCCTATAAGATTAAGAGATCTACTAGATCCATCTCCAATTAAACCATTTTGAATATTGCAATGTAATTAACCCCTATTTTCTTTAAAAAAAAAAAAAATTTATTACTCTTTAAAAAAATATTAAAATATAATAAATACATATTAAATGATGAATACTAACCCCCAACTACAAATAATTTAATTATTTATATTTTAAAATGTACTTTAGATACCCAACTGCAAATAATGTAATTCTTTATATTTTAAGATGTACTTTAGATGGGGCCATGCACACCTAAACATATTGAGCATTGAATATAAATGCTTGTTGCCTGTCTCATTATATTACCATAAAAAAATAATATAAACTATAAAACATTGAATTCTCCCTAATAATAAAAAAGAAAAGAAAAGGAAGTGTATTTTATATGGTGTAGTCATGTACAATTAGCACTTAGACTATGCAAAATACTATGGTCAATTTTTTTTGGTGGACCATTTTGGTTATTGTAATCTAGTTTTTATCAAAATAAATACAATCAAACCCTTAAACTATCAAATCACCAAAGGATTTTTAGATTAGTCATAGAATATTAAATTTAAAAATATTTAAATGTAATTCTATATATCTTAGTTTATTATGGAAGCATATTGAATCATTAATTGCTTTAGATGACATTAAAGAGTGTAGATGAAATGATTTTTTAGGTTGAAATTTACAATTTCTAGTAAAATTGTGATTATTTTTTATTTAAAAGCATGGATGAATTTAACACTCTAAAAAATCTCGAAACATTAAAAATTTGTAGATTAAAAAACTTAAATTTATGATTCTTAAAAATATCTATAAGATTTTGGAAAACCATTTTATATATTTATTAAACTACACTTACCTAAAATATAATTCATAATTGATCTTTTTTACACCGTGGGAAAATTTATTATAACTCAATTGTCAAACCAACATGAGGACAATCATCACTGGTTGATATCTACAAATGCAGGTTGACTAATCACCCTTATTCAAGGAAAACCGAACCACCTTTGTTCAAGGAAAACCATTTCAAGTTTTCCATCAATAACCCTCTTGGTGGTTAGTAAGGGGGAAAGATATCACTCCTGTCACATGCCTATCATAACTCAGTTGTCAAACCAACACGAGGACAACCATCACTGGCCACAAATGCAGGTTGACTAGTCACCCTTATTCAAGGAAAACCGAGCCACCGTTATTCAAGGAAAAGCATTCCTCCTAGAATAACCCATTCAACCTAGAATAATCGACTATTGGTTCATAACGGGGCAAACTATCACCCCTTGGTTTATAAGCGGCAAACTATCACCCCTGCCATATACCTCTAGATGTTTTCTTATGCCAACTCTTAGCCAAATAAATGCAGGTTGACTAGTCACTCTTATTCAAGGAAAAAGGAGCCAGCATTCCACATAGAATAACCCATTCCACCTAGAATAACGAGCACATAGAATAACCCATTCCACCTAGAATAATGAGCTAGTGGTTCGTAACGCCAACTCTTAGCCAAATTAAAGTTCTAAAAAATTGTTTAGTTATTTTACTTTTTAATCTTTTACCATTATCTTTTTCACCTCATTCTATACATACGTATTAATAACCTGAGACCAAATATCCATCGTAAATCAAATTCTAAATATAATTTAAAGATGTAATTGTCTTTTTAATGGGATCTTTTTCAGGTCGGAATAGACGTGTGTTATTTAAACTAGCTTTTTTTTACTGCATTTATGGATTGAACACCATGGTAAAATCTTCATTTGTGTTATTTAAGCTTGTTTTTTTAACTGCATTTATGATTCAACACTTTGAAAAACCCCATTTCGATTGGAGTTTACCCGTCAAACTTGTAATTTCATTGAATTACTGTCCAATTTTAAACAAATTAGATCATAAAACTTTTCAAAAAATAACATTAAAAACAACTCCTTAAAATTTATACTTTTATTTAAAATTCTAAATAATTTAAATAATATAATTTACAATTTGCTTTTTTATCATTTCTACCAGAATCAATTTATAAATGCATATTTAATGTATATGACTAAAATTCCATAATAAAAAGAACTCTAAATATAGTTTAAAATTAATCATATTCACATTAAAATTTTAAAATACAATCTCATAATTATTTTGGAAACTTTTTTTTCAAAGCTAAATTTTGGTGGGAAGTGATATGATTCAAGATTGGAATTTCAAAACACACCAGTTAAGTTTGATGGTTTTCAAATCTCCGAATACGTTTTCACATTTTTAAAAAAATATACTAATATAGTGAAAACTTTCTCATGTCGCAAGAAAGACAGCAAAAGACAAAATATCAGCACGGTATTGACCATGAAAAAAAGTGAAATATAAGCAAAACCACCTACTCCTTAAACCTAATCAATACAACCTACAACTTACCTTCCCAAACTTAAAACTTAACTACTACATTTTTAAACCTACATAAACAATTTGCCCAGCAAATTCCCTAAATTGTCCACAGTCCAACTGCCGTCATCGAAATTATTTTTCTTTATTTATTGCGACCACAGAAAGTTATTTCCGCAGCCGAGAATTGCGGGCGGGGACTGCTAACCGCTCATCAAACAGTCTGTGAATATCTGGCCCACCGATAAGGCTTCGTGAAAAAGCGAATTAATTGAATGAGACATAGTCAAACACGGCTAACGGACACCTAGACCACGGAGTTTCCTAAGGCCCAGCTATCAGAATCAACCGGCCAACTCTCATTAGCCGCCTTTCAGACTCCCTCATTGTCTTTATCTATTAGTACAATGGAGTTACCCTCACTCTGCACTCTAATTATCAATAGAATCTATCTATCTCTCTTCGCTGCTCTGTCAACCAGAATCTCTGCTGCTTCGTCCTCACGGGAAAGCTCCTTAATGGCTCCCACTGCTACGAATGGAGATCACAATGGCGAGAGTGTCAGCGACGCGAATGTCAATGCAACGAGTGAAGAAGTGCGTTACAGAGGAGTGAAAAAAAGGTTTTCGGGTAGATATGGGGCGGAGATCAGAGATCCAGCAATCAGGAAGCGAAGGTGGCTTGGCACCTTCGATACGAGCGAGGAAGCGGCGAAGGCGTATGATGAGGCCGCAAGCCGTATAAAAGGAGGAAGAGCCAAGACCAACTTCCCCATCCCCATCCCCATCCCCGACAGCATCCACAACAAGGGCCACAACACCAGCACTGTCGGCGCCCACAGCCAGAGGCGCAGTTCCAACCCCTCTACCATACTTCCTGCCCCTTCGTTTAACCATAGGCGCAGTTCCAACCCCTGTACCATACTTCCTGCCCCTTCGTTTAACCACAGGTGCAGTTCCAACCCATGTACCATACTTCCTGCCCCTTCATTTAACCACAACATGACGTCTGCGAGATCAGCATTCTGTAAAGAAATGAAGCCCTGGGTTTACGTGAATAAAGAGGTGAGAATGCACGGAGTGGGTCATGGTAACATGAATGCGAGTAGCAATATTGTTGCTACTGAAACGCCCATTCACATTCCAAGCAATCTTCTTGACTACGCTGCTCTCCTGCAGCAGCAGCATCCCATGGTGGCACCGTTATCCAGAGAAAGTGTGGGATCTGATATGATGAAGACACTGAAAGACTATAAGTGGCTGGAAGTAGGGGTATTAAATAATGTACATTCTTCAGCCATGCAGACTAGTGTTTGCGAATCGTCTTCCTCTTCGGGGGTGGTAGACACACAACTCTCTGTTGGGACTCCACAAGTCTTTGTTGGGTATCCACAAGATTTTGGGCAAGACCATGTAAGCTTGAAGGTTGTCCCGGGTATGGAGATTTCTTCAGTTGAAAAGAAAGCCGTGCAACTCTCTTTTCCTTCTGCGAAGAAAGATATACTACCAAGATTTATTGATTTGAATCTTCCCGCACCAACAGCTAAAGAAGAAGAAAACGAAGATGAGCATTCACCCTCTCTCACTCTTTCTCTTGGATTGAATTTTATGAAAAATTCTTCCATTTGACTGAAGGATTAGCATCATGCATTAGTGTTTTATGTTTTAGGTTTTGAGTATGAAGATTTACAGCATTCTTCATCCATTAGTGTTTTTGAAGACGAAGATGAAGATTTACAAGATTTTTCTTTGTGATTATGGCTTCATGTATTTCTCTGAGATACATTGATTTATCGATTTAGCATTATGCATTAGTGTTTTATGTTTTGATGATGAAGATTTATATCATTCTTCATACATTAGCGTTTTATGTTTTGAAGATGAAGATTTACAAGATTTTCCTTTGTGCTTATGTCTTCAAGTATTTCTGAATTCTTTGGGATACAGATATTTACTGATTTATCTAATTGCATTCAAAATTGAATTACTAGTTTGTACAAATTTATTGTCTGGAATCAGAGTTTTCTTTCAATCAAATTAAAATTCTCTTATTAAATCTGCAAGATATATACTTTTTACTGGAACTAACATATTTCATACACTCCCGATCTGTATTTCTGTTATGGGTTCTATTCCAGACTCCCGTTAAGTCATTTATTTTAACACTGTTTTGACAATCAATTGTATCATTTGTCATTCTCTTGAAAGTTCTTGATCTTTTCAAATGTGGAAAGTTATTCCATGACAAATTATTAATAACGTCAAATCAAAATCATATGTGCTGTTAAAGTATTTTTATCCATGTTTTCATTAAAAGTTCTATATAAATATGTATAAAGAGGCAATCATATTCACAGGTTTATTATTGAGGAATAGTTATATACAAATAAATTTTCAAATTAAAGTGAAAATTTGTAGAATAAAATTATATAATGATAAAAAAATATTATTATAATCAAATAGTTATATATTTATATAAATTTCATATCATTTGTTTAAAATTTTATAAAAAGAAATAAATATTGAATATGGTTTCAAACTTATTTTTATTCAAAGTTACTTAACTTATTTATTTTTTATTTGAAAAAGCAATATTAAAACATCAATAATAATAATTCAACAATAAAAAATTTATTAAAAAAATTTAAAATTCAATTTACATATTTTTAAAATCCATATCATTTAATACCTTGGTGTAAGTTTTAATATATATTTGGTGTACATATATTTGTAATTGTTGGTTAATGTGATATTAAATGACTTCTTATGCTATTTTATACATACAAGTGTGGTTAATTAATTGTCAATCATGGTTGGGTTATGATTTTTCGCTTCTATAGATAAATAATGTGTTTAAAAGTGGCCTAGTTGTGGTAGTCTTGCCTAGTAGAGGGTTGGGGAAGTTACAAAGTGGGGTCAAAGCACAATTTACAACGCTAGCTTGGCTTGATATAGGGCTAAGTTGTTCACTAATTATTTGATGAAATTTGAAGTGGTTAAAGTGGTTAAAATTTACTAGATAAAGAACCAGATGTTCTAACACGACTCAAAAGATACAAATATTGTGAGCAAAGTAAAAAGTATTAAAGAAAAATGGCTAATTTTAGCCTTTGAGAGGTAAAACTATGAGCAATACACTATTAGTGTATCTCTGTTTTTTATTGAGTTTTATATATATATATATATATATATATATATATATATATATATATATATATATATATACTAGCAATTGCACCACATGTTGCAAAAGAAACGCCGTAATACAATAGCATAGGAAAAAGTAGCCTAGAAGAAATAAGTTGTTGTAGAGAAGGAGAAGGAGGAAGAGGAGGAGCTAAGTTATGGTGGAGATGGATACAAGGAGGCACTAATCTTTGGAAACTCATTTGGGAAAAGAAATACCAAATGCCTCGAACAGTTGTGGGAAAAGTGGAAGTAGATGTTACTTCTAAAGGATCGAATATCTGGAATCTAGCAGCCACCAATAGAGAATTAATAAGACAACATATATTTTAGGAAATAAGAGGAGCGAGAAAAACACTTTTTTGGGAGGACTCGTGGCAGCAGAGAGAGAAAATTTTCAGCCGGCTGGATCTAGGTTAAATTTTCTTTTTTACTAACATACTGAACCAAAGATCAATAATCAATTATTGGAGTGGAGAGGAGGAAGGCCAATGGTGCAAATGGAAAGGAAAAGGGCAAAGAAATGCCCCAGATACAACACAATGGAATAACTTTGATAAGGAAATGAAAACCAGGAAATTGGTAGCTACAAATGGAGAAGATACTTTGAGATGGGGCTATAGGACCAAAGGTATGTTCACAATAGAAGAAGGCTATTATCTCAAATCAAATAATCATCAGGATATTGCAGTACCAATTTGGCAGAAAATATGGAGAGCGAAATTTTGGCCTAAAGTAGAATATTTCCTGTGGTTGTTAAGCCATCGGAAGACCTTGACTTGGGATCATTTGCAGCACAGAGGAATCCAAGGACCATCTCTCTATATAATGTGTAAAAAGGAGGAGGAAACTATTTAACATCTATTTAATACATGCAAACTCGCAAAGGATATCTGGCAGAACAATGATGATTTTCGAACAAACGGATAGAGACATTACAAGCATAAGTGAAACTATTCGTAAATGGCGGAAAGGAGGGTACAAAAGTGAAGTCCTGAATCGTGCTTGGAGGTTATCAATGGGATTTATACTCTGGGGGATATGGAAAGAAAGAAACCATATAATTTTTAGAGGAGAAGAGAGGAATGTCGCTCATATATGGAAATTGATAGCAGAAAATATCCAAGAAACAATATTGGTAGAACATTGGTCAGACGAAGATTGGGCAGTGAATGCTAGGGAGAATAGAATTCTAGAAAAACTGAACTTAAAACCCCAAATGATAGCATTATCATTATGGAATTTCAAGCCCCAAAAAAAAAATATATTAAACACTTTTCAGCCCCCACCTGTGGGATTTTTGAAATTAAATTATGATGGTGCCTCTAAAGGAAACCCCAGGAAAGAAGGGATAGGAGGCATATTCTGAAACTCTCAAGGATTTGTCTGCGGGATATATACAATGGAAATTGGATTTTCTACAAAAAATGAAATTGAATTAATGGCGTTCAAACAGGGCCTTACAATAGTAGTTCGGGAGAATTACCAAAGATTCATAGTAGAAGGTGACTCAGCAATGACAGCAGGGATATTACAAAAAATTCAGCAAGGCACCCATTGGGATAAAATTCGTCAAAGATGGCGCATAGCAAGATTAATTCAAGAAATTGGCCAACTCTTATGCCAAATTGGTTATGTAATTCCCGAACATGTTCGTAGAGGAGGAAACGAGGCGGCTGATTTTTTAGCTAATTGGGGATGTAAGAATGAGTGTCGACAATTAGATATAAATCAACATCACCAGGCATGGAATGTAGAGTTACAATCACTTCATATTATTTTAGAAAAATACCAAGAACAACCCCGATCAGGGTGCCAAGAGGGGAGTGGTGGGAGTCGGTTAGTGCCACGCGGAGGTGGACTTCTGATGATCCATCATGCGTAATGGTAAATGTGAAGTGGTGGAGGTCCTTGCCATGATTGGAATTAATGCTAATGAGTATTTTTGTTCGAAGCCATCAAATTCTATCATGCAATAATGGGAAATTATGCCAGAAGCGGGGAGGGAAAAGGAATAAGGTAAGTTTCCATTACTGCAATTTCATTGTAACCCACATAGGAGCTCAACGAGATCAGCTTGACATCAAGGCAGAAGGATTGTAGGTGGAAGGATTTTTGCAACGTTGTTGGAGGGCTTATTGGTATGTAATGGTTTTCATGACCCTTACCTCCCAATTCAAATTTTCTGCTCTCATTCTTACAATAGAAGAAGATGGTTCTAAAGGAGTTTCTACAATGTTATGTGTTTTCAATGGAAGGAATTATCCATCTTCTGTAGTCTTCTGTTCATTTGGTTTTCAAGCAATGGTAGAGGTTGTAGGAAAGGATATAGAACCCTGTTTACGAAACCCTCCTGTCCCGGTTTGTCATACTCTTTGCAATTCTAAAACGCCTTGGTTTACTCTGCACTCTGACTTAGGCGATAATTTGCATGTTTGTACGCTTTGGTATTTGTCTTTCACTGTAATGAAAGGTTAGGTAATGACATTTCAAGTATTGAAAAATTACAAGGGAGATAATTGTTTGTTTCACAATCAGGCCTGTATGCACTGTCAGTATATTTTGACTACTTGGAAGGGTCATGGTAGGTCTAGCTATTTGCAGAGTTGTGTTTGCCCTCAACCTCTGTTCCCATTACATTACCTATGGGGCATTGTATGTAATGGTCTGCGAAAGAAATTTTGTTTGCATAGTCGTGTTTTACTACAATCTCTGGTTTTTTCAAATTATCAATGGGTCATTGTTTATCAATGGATCACTATTTGTAAATGGGTCATTGTTTGTAAATGGGTCACTTTTTATCAATGGGTCACTTTTTGTAAATGGGTCACTATTTGTAATTGGCTGAGAAAGCAATTTCACTGGTAGAGTCGTATTTAATTTCAATCTCTGTTTTCGTTAACTCATCTATGGTTTACTGTTGGTAACGGGACGAGAAAGGAAGTTCCTTTGCATAATTTGGATTCTGACATGCAAACTATGTTTTCTCAAACATTTTTGAATCCTGCGGCAACCACCACTGTCTATCAGTTTCATGTTACTAATCACTATCTGGTCTATATAGGGTTACTATACAGTTTTACAGGGGATCTTCTCTGCGAGACCATAATGGTTAAAGGTCAAGCAGGTAAAATAAAGCCACAAGCAAAGGCAAAAAACAACAAACCATATAGAGTGCGGAACCAAGCAAGTGAGGCAGGAAGAGCAATAAGAAAATTCTGGAAAACATAGTTGATCTTTATGATTCAGGAAATCTAGTTCATATTTTCAATACTATTTAGGGTTGGGAGATACAAAGTGATGATGAAGATGAGGACCTCAATCAGCAGGAGGCTAAAATGGATTTTATTTCCGACCCAGGAAATACAAGAGGTCGCGTATGTCTATTCCAGCAATCAGTTAAAAAATATTGGAAATTAAAATGTGTTTTAGAAAAGGAAATGTCGAGCATGAAATAAAGGGGAGGCCACCCAATAGTGATTTTGAGTTACAACAGATAAAATAGGACATTTGTGAGATCTCCAAGGCACAGGTTCAAGCAACTGCTCAAATTGGGAGGATTTAGCATCAACTCCAAAGCATGCATCAAGTGGAGATGCCAGGGTCTACTGCAAAGGACCCAGCTCCTGTGGATTCTTCTGATGGATAATTTTCCTTAGTTTTTAGTTTTTTATGTTTTTGATGGATAAGAGTAATAGTTTTTGCTTCAATTGCAACTTTTATGGACATAGTACAGTAGTTAAAGCAGTAAGTAGAAGGAAAAAACAATATCAGTTTTGGTTGGCTTTCAACTCTCTAAGGTGGCCAACAGACCTAGTTTGCTTCAGGCAGGTTCAAACTACCTCATACAATAGAATATGTATAGCAACTTGCTTTCTAAAAAATAGAAAATAGAAAGGCTCTACAAAATTTACAAAAAAAAAAAAAAAAAAAATTGCTCAAGTGAGAACTACTATAATATATAGAACTGATTTTTTGATGTATAAATTATTTGTTTTATATGTCATTGAATTTCCATTACCTATTATCTTCAAACCCCATGGGGAGGTATTGAACATGGGAGCCAACTTTAGGTAAATAAACATTCACATTGTCAACTTGGAAAAGAAAAATTATAATCCTAAAATTCTCTTACCTAATGATATTTTTAAATATATAATTGAGTTCCATTTATTAAAAACAAAGGCAATATTAAGAACCTCCTAGAGTTATAAAAGGTAATTGACATGAAAAATAAAAAATCTCCTCATGACAACATACAAATGTTAATCTTAATTGAATCATTAAAGAACTAAAAAATGATAATAGACAGTATCACAATTTTCTTATGAGAACTAAATGCTCCTATATGAAACAATGATGGCTTTCATCACTTCAAGAGCATTAAAAACAAGTTTATTGAGAAAACAACTCTAGCACCAAGAGAAATTTGGAAGCAACTGTTGAATTGGTGAACATGTCTTGCTCTATGGTGTTGGATATTGGGCATAGGCAACTGTTGAATTGGTGAACATTTCTTGCTCTATTGTGTTGGATATTGGGCATAGCTTTGTTGATCTTGTATACAACACTGTAAATTTGCATGTATGCTTATACTAAATTAACCATGAAATTGTCAACATTTAGAGCACACCTGCCATCACATTTGTAGAGAAAATTACAATAGAGTATCACATTTTTCTTATCATATCTAAATGTTCCTATATGAAACAAATACCTTGTGCCTCATAGTTTAAATTTGTGCAGGGAGGAGGAATGTCAAGGTGCAAGTTAGAATAAGAAGAGAAATAAGAATATTGTTTGGGACATGAGAATCTTGTTTGGGACTTGAGATAGGAGGAATGTCAAGGTGCAAGTTAGAATAAGAAGAGAAATAAGAATATTGTTTGGGACATGAGAATCTTGTTTGGGACTTGAGATAGATTCATTCTCCGCACATCTAGACTCAAAGCTTAATAAAACAAAACTCACCATAATTTGAATTTTTTAAATAAATATCTTAAAAATTAGAATATTATTTTAATACATTTTACTCAAATACACATTTAGCAATATTCATTTTAAAAAATACAAATACAAATTACTATTTTAAATAAAAATATTACAACACATTTAATACTATTCATTTAAAAAAATACAAATACAAATTACTATTTTAAATAAAAAATTTATAACACATTTAATAATATTCATTTAAAAAAATACAAATAAAAATTACTATTTTAAATAAAAATAGTACAAAGAATCACATTAATTACCATACCTTTTAAAATACCTAATGTTTGTAACTTATTCTTTATCACATAGTGTCAATTTTGTAAAAATATAATCTACAAGTCTCACTTTTTATAGCTTTGGTGGAAGGATAGAGTATCTAAATTCCCTTGCCATTTAAGAAGCATCCTCAATTATTGTACCACCCACGTGGTCATCCAATCTAGACATCTTAGGTTATTCTAAATTGACCAAGAGTATAGAAATTTTAGGGTGGTGTTCTATGTTCACTAAAATTCCCATGATGTCCATCACTATGTGTGGGGTTCATTGCAACCTTGGATATATTCTATGAGTTGTTGTGATTTTTTTTCTTGTGGCTAAAACTTAATTTTGGTTGTCACCTAGTTATCATGATTCAAAACATTGTTATCATCTCAGATCCTTATAGCATTAGATATATTTTGTGAGCTAATGTGATGTTTTGTTTGTCACAATGATTCAAAAAATAGTTATTATACCACACTAATGACTTTCTCATTGTCTCTTTTGTTTATGAATCCTTTTAAAAAACCATAGGAACATTTGATTTTACACTCTGTTCTTCCCAGCATGGGTGGGGGTTTAAAAAATTGGAGAGTAAATTGAGCAGTTATTGTTAGAAATTTTTGTACAAGATGGGAAATTTGGATCCATTTCAAGTGAGAACGTGAATGTGAATGATAACTTGTGACATCCCTAGACATTTTCTTTGATTGTGGATCAGGTTACAGACTAATACTTTGTGAAATCCCTAGGGTTATAAACTAGAATACATTCTCTCTTGAGAAAACTCTACAATATATATTGGATGAAGGGAAAGGTTATGATAAAACTTGTAAAAGAACCCCTTAAGGTTATGCCAATTTACTCTATTGTTAATCACATAGTGCCAATTTTGTAAAACTATAATCTACAGTAAGGACTAAAATTATAAAAGCTAAAATTATGTAGTGAAAAACTTTGTTTAAAATTTCAGAATAAAAAGTTGATTAAGTTTGACATTATATAATATGAAATTTGTTTATGATTATAAAGTAAAAAACATGTAATATTTTTTAGCTACAATTAGGTAATTAAAGATATGTATATAGTTTTTTTTTAATAGAAGATATTTGATATTCATTAACAAAAAAATAGGAAGAGTATGTATGTAGTTACAAACTATTACAATTAAGTAATTAAAGGTAAATTTAGTATTATTTAAGAAATGTGAATTATGAACCTTCATCATTATTGCTCAAGATAAATCATGTCCCATGAAATAATTTAATAAACTATATTCAACATGAATACCATGGGTCAATACCCTGGGTTGTTTTTATAGTTTATTATTATTTTATTTTATTATTTTTGTTTTTTAATTGTATTTTGACCTAGTTAAAATGTTCATTACATTATGTCAATCCTTTTATTTAATTTACTTTTATTTTTATTTTTGTATAATTTGAGATAGTCGAAATGTTAAACATGACATGACAACATTTATATTATACACCTAAAACCAATCTAACTTACTAAAAAGAAAAGAAAAACTAACATTATAAAAAAAAATATAAAACTATTTACTTGTGGATCTAATGGTCTAAAAAATTTCAATCCTCTAATATTTTATCCAATGGCTTAGACATGGACACATTGGCAGCTAGGGGAGTTGTTTTCAAATAAGGTCAATACCATGGGCTGTTTTTATAATTTATTATTATTTTATTTTATTACTTTTGTTTTTTAATTGTATTTTGGCCTAGTTAAAATGTTCATTACATTATGTCAATATTTTTATTTAATTTACGTTTTATACACCTAAAATCAATCTAACTTATTAAAAAGAAAAGGAAAAAACTATTATATATATATATATATATATATATATATATATATATATATATATATATATATATCTATATATATATATATATATATGGATCTAATGGCCTAAAACATTTCAATCATCTAACATTTGATCCAATGGCTCAGACATGGACACATTGGCACCTAGGGAAGTTGTTTTCAAATAAGAACGCCTTACGGCGTAATTAATAAACATTTTATATTTTTATCATTTTTTATGTGTTTGCTTTGTGAACCTTATATATATTCACTTTTATATGCAACCGCCCGTGATTGGGTGGTGGCCCTAGAGGTATAGTTGTAAGTGGGCCACATAGAAGTTGAGAAGGGAAAGGCCCACATGTTGGGCATGGAACCAGCTAGTGCATGTTCGTCAGGTTCAAGAATTCATGAGTTATTTCCAAATAAGGGTGAAGCAAGCATGGTGTTGATTATTAAATTTAATTTGGGAGTTTAATTTAGTTTTGCAACTTCACAACAACTGAAGAGAGAGAGCGAGAGAGATAAAGCTTCTCAGGGCATATCTTTGCACTCATTGGTAATATTTTGGCTTGCGAGTAGTATCAAGAAATAAAATTCTTAGCATGATACATTTGACATGTTAGAAATGGGATTTTAAGGGAAAAAACCCTAGAAATGAAGGAGAAGGCTATAAGTGTTTATAAAGCAAGATTTTTTTTTTTCAATTAAACCTTTTCGAGTGCATAACTTTTTTCTCAAGTGCTATAATTTTTCAAGTGGACAGTATACCTACTTAAAAGCATAACATAATGGTGGCTACAAAATTTTGATTTGGGAACGAATTTCCATTAATTTATATGAAAAAAGATACAAGATTGAATGGAAAGTGGAATCATAAGAATTGAAGAAACATAGAATATTCCAAGCACAAAGAACCTTGAAGAAGAATTCAAGAAAACACATAACAATGTGGGAGTGCAGAAACAAAATCAAATGGTCACGGGAGTAGTAGGATACAAGATAGAGACTTGGAAGAGATTGTGAGAAGGCTCAAGTTGGAGGTTCTCAGTTTTAAAAATTATAATGAAAAAATTATGAAGGAAAAAAAATATCTCAACACCCAAATTCATCAAAGTTTGAATGGAATAAAGGAAGAATTTGATGAGTAGTAAGAGACTAGACAAAGGGGTGCCAAAAGTATGAGGATAGAAAGAAGTGTTGAATGGAAACATTTGTATGCTGAAAGGAGGTCGCATAAGCAGTGTTACACTACCTCAGAATCAAGTATCATCCCTAGTGTGTCACTAAGGGTCGGAAGGAGGATGTCTATGGGAGAAATTTACATGGATAATTTCGAAAGATTAAGCAACCCACATTCATTGGAGAATATGAAGAGGGCGAAGATGTAGAGGCTTGGCTATTAGAGATGTAGAGGTATATACAACTATTTAATTACCTTAAAATATGGAAGCTCAGGTTGCTATTTATCATCCAAAAGGTAGGGATAACCTATGGTGGGAGCAGCTGAAGTAGGTAAAGTATTTTCATGAGATGAAGTTAATGGAGAAAATATAAATATTATCTTCAAAATAAATATTTTTTTGATAGCTAGAATGAAAGGAATATGCAATATTTTTTCGTACTTAAGATAGAAAACGTAACTATGGAAGAATATGACCAGAAGATCATGGATTTATTAAGACATGTGAGCTTTATTAAGTATGATAAAGTCAAAATTCAAAGGTATGTTAGTGAACTACCCTCATTTTATGAAGATAGACTTAAATTTGATGAGCTCGAGGCTTTGTAGGAATCCATGAGGATGGATGAGAATTTATACGAATAAAACAAGGATAAATTAGTAGTGCATAAATCATAACAAGAAGAAGGATTTCATGGAACAAAGGAAGAAAGGGTTTAAACCCTCACCTTTCAAGAATGGGTTATAGTTGAAATAGAAATAAAATCTAATTTTTAGCGAACCCAAGGATCCTGACTTCTCCAACAAGAAAACCCAGTTGCATCTTATCAAATGTTAGGGTTGTTAGGGATATCATTTGTTTAAGGAATATCCTCATAAGGTTGAGAGTCAGGGGGTTTTGCACAACATTTAGATAGTAGATACAGTGGAGGATGTGGGCAAGCACATTCCCAATATATATGTTGTGTTGGATAACAAATAGGTAGAGGACCGAGTGCACATGATTGAAATTGAAGATAAGTTACATAATCAACCTATTATTATTTTGATTTGGAGCTATTCATAGTTATATTATTATGAAACTGGTAGATAAATTTAATTTGGAGATGTCCAAGCATCGAAAGGCAGAATTAGTTCAACTAGTTACAAGTATAAAGAGAATATTTACAAAACTAGTGAAAGAATGTCAAATTGATTTGAACATACTGAGCTTAATATAATTTCTTTGGTATCATATGATTGCATGATCAGTGTGGATTTGTTGGATAAAAATCACAATTCTAGATTTATATAATAAATATTTTACTTGTATTGATGATGAAGGTCAATGGAGGTAGGTCGAGGTGGTTCCTACAACGATATCTATGAGAGAGATATCAGCTTTGTAGTTAAAGAAATATTTTAGAAAAGGATGCCAAATATTAGTAGCTCATTTGGAGGAACTGAATAGAGATCAACTAACTAGTTTTATCTTGATCTAAAATAATATGTTTATGTATTTACTCTTATCCTAGGATTACCTCCAAGGAGAGACATATATTTCTCCATTGATTTGGTACCTAGAGATACTTTGGTTTCTAAAGCACCTTACATAATCAGTAATCTAGAGCTTAGATAATTGTAGATGAATTTGGAGAAGTTATTAAATAAGGGGTATATACAACACAGTGTAACATCATGGGGTGCCCTAATCTTGATTGTTAATGAAAAGGATGGAACATTTTAGTTATGTGTGGATTTTTGACAACAAAACAAAATCAGTATTAGGAATACATATGCATTATCGAATATAGATTATTTTCTTAGTCAAATTCCAGGAGCTAGGTGTTTTTCAAAATTGACTTGAGGTCAGGATATCACCACTTGTGAATCAAGGAAGAAGATACAAGACAATTTTTTGAACTCATTATGGACACAATGGGTTCGAGGTGGTACCTTTTGGATTAACTGTGCGCCCGACGTTTTTATGTTCTTGATGAATGATGTATTTAAATAATATTTGGATAAGTGCGTTATTGCTTTTCTGGAGGATATATTGTTTCATTCTAAATCAGAGCTAAAGTGCGAGAATTTTTTTTTGCAAGTGCTAAGGGAACACCATCTCCATGATAAGATCAATAATGTTATTTTAACCAAAAGAAAATTCATTATTCAGGCCACATCATTTCCAAGGATGGGATAGATTTGGACCCATAAAATATTAAGGCCATAGAAGAATGGCTAGCACCAAATAATATTACACAAACAAGCTCTTTTTTGGGCCTATATAGTTATTATAGAAGATTCATTGAAGGATTTTCCATGATTTCCCATCCCATCACTTTATTGCAAAGGAAATTTGTTAAATTTCAGTGGGGCTATGAGCCCGAGAAATCTGTTTAGTGCTTAAAGGATATATTAAAAAATTCTCTGGTATTAAATATTGAATATGTGGATGGTTTACTCGTATCCACAGATGCAAGTAGAGAAGGTTTAGGAGGATTTCTTATGAAGAGTGGCCACATGGTGTGTTATGAGAAAAAAATTTGAAGGAGCATGAAAATAATTACATTGCACATGAATTTTAATTGGTAGCTATAATTTATGCTCTTAAGATGCAAAGAAATTTTCTCAAGGGTTGAAGAATTGAGTGGCAGAATAATCACTATGGTTTTCAACTTTTATTTTAATAGCCAAATCTGAATAGTAGACATATTAGGTGGCTATAGTTGTTAGCTAAATATGATTTTGAGATTAGGTACATTAAAGGAAAGGAGAACAAGGTGGTATATGATCTTAACTGGAAAGTGCACCTGGTGCATTTTATTGTGTGTAAAAATAAGTTAACCATAATTTTGGAAGATGGGAACTTAGATCAACAATCTTTGGCCATCAAGGATAATTTGCAACAAGAAGTGAAGCAACCAATTTATCTAGACTACAATTCAACGAAAGATGAAATTATTTATATAAAGGCCATGTATATTTGCGAGATCTACAAGAAGTGAAGGAGTTGATTTTAAAGGAGATGTATAGGGTCCCTTATTCAAGACACCCATGATATTAGAAAACCGTTACAATAAAAAAAAATGGTATTTTTGGCATGGATTAAAGAAATATGTGTCAAATTACATAGAAATATGTTTAGAGTGTTAAAAAGTGAAGGTTCAGCACAATCACCCAATGGGTTTGTTGCAGAACATACACATTCCTCAGTTAAAGTGGGATGTGGTGTTGATGGACTTTTTTACTAATTTTCCATAGAGAAAAAGAGGGCATGATGAAATTATGGTGGTGGTTGATAAAATCACTAAGGTAGCTAAAATAGCTAATATTTTTATGAGGGAAGTATGTAGGCTACATGGCATTCCTCAGGTAATTATTTTAGATAGAAATAAGATTTTACATTTAATTTCTATATGGGATTATTTAAGGGGTTAGTAACCAATTAGAATTTGGTATTATGTATCACCCACAGTCTAATGGGAAAACTAAGTAGATTATTCAAGCAATAGAAGATATGTTACAATGTACATGATGGATAAATCATCCAAATGAGAGGATTATCTACATTTGGAAGAGTTTTAATATAATAATGAATATCATGATTCATTAAAGATGATTGTGTTTAAATAATTGTATGGAAGGGAGTATCATAATCATGTGAGTTGGAGAAATTAAGTAGATAATGTCATGGTTGGCCCAGAATTGCTTAGAGATATGGAAAATGTTAAAATCCAAACCTAACCCATTTATTAATGTAATAAACCCAAGAGGCTATGTAAAAGTCATGATTAGTTTTGTTTATTAAATAAATCCCATAATCATTTATTGTGGTTGATCCACATTATAAAAAGGGTACCACAATTAGTTATTGTGGTTCATAGTTATATAAAGAAGGTATTTAAATCACATTATGAAAGGGACCCTATGTAGTTAGGGTTTTTGGTCTCAGGAAACTATATATTCTAGAATTTAGCAAGGGAAGTCCTGTCTTGTGTTTTGTAAATGAGCTCTCCTCTACTGCAGGTTTCCCCCTCGAAGAGATAAGTAAATAAAATTGTTGTATATTTAAATAAAATATTTCCATTCTTATCATCTTACTGTGTTAATTTTCGTGGTTGTTACACCATTTTTTAGTCATCTAACCTGTTACTATTATATGGACCTAAGTACACCATGTAAGACCAAGTTTAACCTAAGTAAAATTGCTTTCACTATGGAAAGTAACTTAGTAAACCACCCTTATTGTTCATTCCCTTGTTTACTGGACGCAATATTCTTTTTACTTTGTCTCGGCGGGCATAGGTATGCCTCCCCTGCCACCTATAGCATGGGTACTCACTCATAAAATAGACTTGTCGCACCTGTAAGTCTCGCCTCCTCAGGGTCTAGTCCTCTAGCAATTTGGTCTACCTTATATTTCTCTCTCTTTGACTTCCCCTTCGGTGTCTAGTGATTGAGTTCTTAAAATGTACTTCGGTCATACAATTAGCTCCTAACGCTCGCACACTGGGGGGAAATATGTTACACCATTTTTTTTTCATCTAACCTGTTACTATTAGATGGACCTAAGTACACCATGTAAGACCAATTTTACCCTAAGTAAAATTGCTTTCACTATGAAAAATAACTTAGTAAACCACCTTTATTAAGTTTTTTATGGTCTAAACATGAAACTCCATGAGGAAATATTAAATAAATCTACATTTATTTGATATTCCTCAAGGAATAATTAGTTAAACAGTATTTTAATTAATATTCCTGGTCATATTTAACCCAAAACAGGAAAATTAATTAGATAAATCACCATTTATCTTATTATTTTCTGAGAATAATTATTTAAACCTTATTAAAATAATATTCTTTGTTAGACTTGACTAAATCATTCATAAATAATTAAATAAATAATTATTTCTTTGATTATTACTCAACCACATCCTTAAAATAATATATAAATAATTTATTTATTTATTATTTACAAATAAAGGGGTTTGACCCAAGTCAAATTATTTTTCCCTCCAACAAATATAATAAAATATTCCATAAAAGTTGGATCTTGATTTGGTTAATAATATTTTAACTATGCACCAATATCTAGACTAACTCAATATTTCGTTATAAATAGAAGGGTTTTCCATTCACTCACTACCTTTTGTTGCCTGAATATCACTTTGGATCTATACTTTTGGTCTGACTTTGATCTACCATCATTGTCATATTTTTCTATCTTTTGCTTATGAACTCCCTTTGAGTTCCATTTTTGTCTGGGTTTTCTACACCATCAAGAGAGAGGAATTTTCGATCTGAAGTGCTGAGGACTTACAAGAACCCATCCCATTGAGTAGAACTGGTAACCTCCTTCTATGTTTTCCTCCCAGGTGCCATTAATAAAAAATTCATTCGACATATTCTTGTCTTGTCTACTGGATGCATGGAGCAACTCTTGTTCTTTTTTACTGCTTAATGTATTTTAATGCATAGATCTATATTTTTTGCAACATTTATCTTGGTCACCTAATTGAAAATCTAAAGATATTGGCAGCCATCTATGTTGCTAGGGTTGTTTGTTATGCACATCTAAAGTGGTCTTTTTTCGTACACTTGCAATTAAGATTCATACTAACAGTGGTATCTCTAACATATTTCATACTTATGATATTTTCTACAGGTGACAGATACTGCAAGTGGTATTAGAGAACTTTCACGGGCTAACCACACCACCCATTTTAACACTTTTTTTTAGGCTATATACATGTTTTGGCATGCTTAAACAAAAAACATATGTCGCTACATCAATCAACTTGTGGTTGGGGAATAATACACACAGGAACTACAAGAGGTGGTCACGTCTATTAGACTCCCTTGTAACCCTTATTGGTACCCATTCCAATGATAGCACATCAAGTAAAACCTATACACGAATGAAAGTTCCACATACCTCTAGTATATCAAAATCCTCCAAAGTTACCTTGAAACCAACCATAGATAAGTTGATTGTATTACTACTAAAATGCAATGATAACAACACTTAGGGAGATTAATCACACATACCTAGAGTAGTCAGGTAGTACGTCTAACGACATGGTTAATCCTCCTTAGTTAGTGCTCTGAAATATTAGGTTCAATAATATTGTTAGAACCCTAGTGTATATTTTGATTTGTAACACCTAAAGCTCCTTATTCCATACTTCCATCACTTTTTTCTTATTGGCCATCACATAGTACAATATCTAGAAGTTGGGATTTCGACTATCACAGTCTTAATCAGTTGGGACAACCAAATTCATACACATTTTACCATATCCAGTAGTCGGAGTTTCTGCCATTGTAGTATTGATCATTTCGGACTACCGAATTCCTATAAAAATTATAGTATAGAAATTTTTGGATTTGGTGTTCATCAGTGGTTGTCATTGATGTCAACACAAGAAACACCAAGGTATACCCTAACCTTGCATGGGAATTTTTACATACCAAATTACTATATTCCAAGCCATATATATTTTTAATGGTTTCCACTTGTCGATATGTTTCCATTGATATATGGCACACCACGTAATTCTTCACGGTTTGAGAGATATTCATGTTTCAAGATAGTAACCCTAGTTAGTGGACTAAAACCCCATGGGGTTGTGGCATGACACTAATAATTTGTTTTGGTAATTGGACAGTCAATAATTAATAATTTTTTAGCTCCGAAAATCTCTCCCACATTCACTTGTTGAATACCTTCCCAGCCTAAGCATTTATAGAAATTGTGATCCTCCTATCCTCCTCATGCAGAGATTTTTCTACCTGAAACATGTCATCGTGGCATGTTCGCTATAACGATTTTTCTACGAAGGTTCAGAAGCTTAAATTTTATGAGGTGAAACTAGAATCCCGAGGAATCTCCTTTAAAAATTTCAAATCACGGCGCACAATATTTTTTGATATATGATATGTGGGAGTTAGGGTTTTTGCAGGCTCCTGAACTTCATCTCAAAGAGGTGACCTTGGGAAAATCATCATAACTCTCTCTCTGAGTATCAGATTGAAATTCTGTAAAATGTTGCAGATAGTGCACGGACTGTAGTTTTTTGTGTATCAATGTCATAATTGAATGAGGAAGCTGTGACATGTGGCACGTCGTACACATTCTCTCTACTGAACCAGACCATAATTAGATCATTGTGAGAGATTGGTCATAAATTTTCCTTGAAGAATCCAAATAGGGTCAGACCTGTAGCATTGGAAATAAGACTCAGAAGACTAATACATGAACGAAAATCACATATTGGGGATCTGAAATAACAGAGTTACACCAAATTCAATATCGAGCTCCTAGAAGGAGAAAAAAAGCTATATCATTTGCTCTCGAGGGTTGCAAAGGATCAGACTTTCTAGGGTAGAAAAGAAAAGAAAGGTATGGAAAAATGATGTAGCAAAGGTAAGCTCTACGTAAGTATTTTCTATATATACATGTTCATCTCTTAATTGCATTAGCTTCTTTGTATTCTAATTTGTTTTTTTTTTAAGCAATGACATATGCTCTATAGGACGAGGTAATTTTTTCTATTATCATGTCATGGGTGTTTCCTTGAGGAATTTTTGCAGGTATTATATATTCATATAGATAAGACTAAAAGCACGATCTAATGTTATGAAGAGTGAGAAAGGGTAGCATGACAAGAGAAACAATCAAGGTGTAGAACAATAGAAATAAGTTCAACACATGAAGTCTTCATGTGGCCAGCACTGCATACAGTAATTGTAAAGGTATCATTGTACCAATTCATTGTAAAAGCATCATTGTAAAAATTTTGCAAGTGTATATCTACCAAGAGTTGAAGAGGCAGTGTCGGGAGGTCTAAGATCATCATTAGGTGGTTGTGTCATAGTTGGGGCTATGGTCTAGTGTGTCTTATTCTTCTAAATCATTCCATATCATTGTAAAGTGGACCATTTTCCCTGGTACAGGAGTCCATTTTTTTTTCTCCTATAGGGTGGTAGTGTGGTGCTAGGCTGGTGCATGAAGTCACCAATAGGTTCAAGCCTGTGAAAACATCAGGGTGGTAGTGTGGTGCTAGGGTGAGTTGTAGCTCATTGGGTGTTGGGGCATCCATTCAGTTGACTACTGAAGAATCTCGGGCGTTGGAGCGTCCATCCAGTGGGATCTAGAGAAGAATGATTTTTTAGATTCTAGGAAGTTAGAGCTTTCTTTTCAATTGGAGTTGAATATTAAATAATTATTAGAAAAGCATTCAGGTGGTTTTTGTCCTTGAGGGGGTTTCCACCTTAAAAAATGTGTGTATTGGTCTTCCTTTTGTTTACTCCTATCATTGCACAAACACTGATAATAATTGAAGATTAACTAATGCTCTTTAATATTAATAATAATACTAATTGAAAGGAATACTGCTTCACACCCTCCCCCCCCAGTATTTCCAACAATTGGAATGAGAGCTTGGTTCCTTCAATTGCAGTTTAACAGCCGGAAGGAGGTCATGGAGCATACCAAGAATGGTTTTCCTCTATTCAATGAAAATAATTATGAACTCTGGAAAGGAATAATGGAGGTGTATCTCTTGGCGCAAGGTTATGAAGTATGGGACACTATTCAAAATGGCTTTACACCAACCGCGAATGAACAAGCTAAGAAGAATTTGGTAAATGATGCAAAATCAAATAATATTATTTCTCAGTGGACTTATTGAATCTACTTATCATAAGGTGTTGGGTTAGAAAACATAAAAAAAATGTATGGGACAAGCTTGAAAATATATATGCAGGTGACTCAAATCTCAAAGAAGCAAAGCTTCAAATCTACAGAGAAAAATTTGAGCAACTCAGAATGAAAGAAGATAACAACATTGTTGCATAATTCCAACACGTTGATATAATAACCAACACTCTAGAAGGATTGGGAGAGCCTTTTGATGAGAAGACTATTATACAAAAGATTCTTAGAATGTTACCAGGCAGATTCAACCCAAAGGTATCGGTCTTAGAATATAGTGCAAATATGGACAAAATTAGCAAAGAGGAATTACATGGAGTTCTCATAGCATATGAAATGAGACTTGATGAAGAATAGGGTACTTAACATCTAGAAACTGCGTTCGCTCCATCTAAGAAAACCAATAAGGAAAAAAAACCTTGAAAGGAAAAGCCCTGCACCTACAAGTGTGAAGAAAAGGAAGATGATGAAGAAGGTCTTTCAGATGGAGAATATGCTTACATTACGAGAAAACTAAAAATTGGTAAGGGAAAATTCAAAGGTAAACTTCCATTGATATGTTTCAGGTGTGTTGAGGTTGGAAATTTCGCAGAAAAATGTCTGAACATAAGTAATGGCAACTCAAAAGAAAATAAAGGTTTTAATAAATTCAACAAGTAAGGAAAAAAGGAAGGATTCAAAAGGAACTTTCTCTCTAAAGAAGATAGGTAATCATCCAATGAAGACAATAACAGTGAAGAAGAATCTAATGAGAGAGTATTATTTATGGCCAAGCACAATAAACAAGAGGTATCAAACAACGAAGAAGAAGGTTTGACCATAGAATAATTTTATAAGTAGACAATCAAGCTTATAAAAGAGCTCAAGGCCAAGAAGATTTGTTCCAATACTCTTGAAGAACAAGTTCAAGGTCTCAAAATTGAAGTTGAAGAACACAAATGTATTGAAGAGTCACTTCAATAGAAGTTTGAAGAAATAAACCAAGAAAGGGAAGCATTAGAAGTCGAAGAAGTCTCGCTGCGTAAGGAAGTGAAGAAGGGTAAAACTATCCAAAACTATGCCAACAACTCAAGGGCATTGGAAGTGTTAGGGTCCTATAATAATAGGGTTCATAATTTTTGAATTAACTATCATTAGTCTTGTAAATATGTACATACCTTGATTTCTGCAAGTTGTTTTCCCATATCTGAAAATAATAAACAATGAAAAGAGGGTAAAATTCCTAAAAGAAAGATCAAAGGACTTGAAAAGAAAAGATAAAAAAGAATAAAAAATGGAGCTCAAAAACAAAAAAGAGAAAAGAATAAGACATGAAAGTGATGCAAGTCAAAATACCAATACTTTTACTTTTACTACAAGAATAATGCTTATGTGCAGCTTGTTCAAAATTCCATAATCCATGATGAGTTAAATAGTTTAGTCTTAACTTTTTCATGCTTTGAATTTCACGTTTATAGATAGAGAATAAAGATCTGTCAAAAAGTTTAAACTTGACAAATCAGTATATAGTTAGAGAATAAATGAGGAGCTCAACAATTTAATTTGAGGCCTTAGATGAAATAAGGTTAGATTTAGATATTTTATGCTTTAAAAAGAAAAATGGATTTAGGGTTGCAAGCTGAAATGCACCCATGAAAATAATGAAAAAAATGATATAATAAATGATGGGTAGGTATAAAGCAGTTGTACATGGAATGTAATAAAACATCATCTGGCAAAATTACTAATTTTCGTCCCCTCAAAGTATCCAGTATTCAAAAACTTCAGTTAAAAAGGCTTAGAGCATTTCTCTGAATTTTGTTGGGACCAAACCCAAGGCTTAATAATTGATTGGTAATAAGTATTGGATTCCCTTCATAAAAACCCATTTCCTCAACATAATCACCCTTTTCCAAAGATATAATCCCTTTTCCTAAGTTAAAACACCTTTTGCTTAGGGAAAGTAAAAATCTAGGTAACTAATCTCATTTCATGCAAAAAACATTCAAAGAACACAAAAATACTATTTATCCTAAGTATTAAGTGTAAGTGTAAAAAGGGCGCACCATTATGAAAATATTCCAATAGCACTTAAATCACACTTTACTTAGTGTTTATATGTATTTCCACTCACATTTCATTTCATATTAACGACTAACTTATTTTATTAATTCCCATATAAATACCCCCTCGTAGTTATATTAATTCATTTATTTAAATACCCCAAAACCCACTTTATAATACTTAACCTATGATTTTAATACCCATGTGCCCAATATTATCTCGCTTCCCCATAGGTTAAAATATGTTATATATAACATAACCTACCCAAAAGTTATAAAACACATGAATATCACATATTTACTGTGTAAATTTGCATATCCCACCCATCACATTAAAACATTAAAATTATGTTTAAACTATGTTTAAACATATTTTATTAACTCTACCGCATATAATCTCTCGGGCCCCACGCCCCATATGCCGAGCTAATCCACAGCTCAATCTCCACCGTTCGCATCTCCTTAACCCAATCCGACGAACCATACGCAATATCGCAATTTCAATAGAACCATGCTTAATCAATTTTTATTTTGCGAAATATGTTGTATTCCTCTCATCTGTCTCCTCCATGCGGCGCTTAATAATTGGATCACATCCTTTGGAATGAAACCATTTATCTCCTTCTCATTGTGTGATAACTGCTTGGCCGTATCCTCCTCTCTGCGCCAAACTGCTTCAATATGAAAAGACTAGTATTAATTGCAGACACTGTTTAAACTGAATTTCCAATAAACAACCAATTTATGCGGGTTTTAAACCTTTTTCCTCTGCATTTTTTCCCATTTTACTGTTTTCTATTAAATAAAGACGTTGTCACTCCTGTTTACATACTCAAATAGAAGAAATCATCCCAGGTTGTTGTTGTGACCGCCTAAAGCCTCCAATCTACCTCCAAAGACTTCAACAACTTCAAAAATCTTTCTGATGCCTCAGAAACCCTGTTTCAAAGTCCAAATTCCTACAAAAATAGGTATTCTTCAAAGAAATTAACCTTCCCGTAATTTGAAAAAAGAGTTTCCTATGAAATTGATCGTCATAAGCCCTATTTACCCATAGAAATACTTTTATTTGTCTTCAAATAAAGTATTTTCTTTAGAAACCCTGATAAAAACTCAGTTTTAATACTATAATTGGTTTTAAAATGAAACTGAAGATAGTTAAGCCTTTTTACAGACCTTAGAGAACCTATGTATAATTCAAAATCCTTTGCAAATACTCAAAACCTTTCCTATGCTTGGAATAAACTATTTTAATCTTGTTTTATCCAAGAAATGAGCTGAAAACCCTTATTGAGCCTTTCCTAATTTTGTAAAGAGTTTGAAGACTAATTTTGAAACTAAATTAAAGGTTAAAACCAAAAGAAAGCCAAATTTTACCTATTTCTGTTCAAAAGACTTCTTTTAGACCAAAAATACCTTCTGTAAACAATTTAAGCTTATAGAAGAGTACAAAAAGCCTTAAAAACAATGTTTTAAGCATTTAAAAGGCTAACATTGTCAAAATTAAACCCAGTAATGGAATCTAAGAGCACCATTGTTATAAATCCACTACAACCTCCTATTGTAGATGTAGAGCATACACCTCTAGCTGATTTAGATTACAAATAAATGATCCAATAATTGAATTTAATTTGCTAGATATCCACTTCTGGAGTCTAGAAAAATCCTTAGATCAGGGAGATGAAGTTCAGATTTGGGAGTCCAATTTACCCAAATATGTAGTTCCACATACTCATCAATGTCCAGAAGTCATTAGGCTATGTCAAACCTATTATTCCCTTGACCAAAGAGCTATGGTTGACGCTAACAAAGTAGTATTGTTCACTATTACTGCAGAGTCTATTAACCTAATGCTTCAGCTAAAACCATATCCCAATGCAGTCCCATTATCCATAGAAGCTCTCACAAAGCTTTATATTGAGTTAGAATTTCCTAAGAGATTTCAGATCTTCTAGACTTTCATGCCTACATATGTTGAAATCCCAAAGATAAACCCTCCCTATTCATCTTCTAAATTTCCTAAAGGATCAAGGCATGTCATTTCTATGTTGTCCTGTATTCTTGGATATTCTACTGATGAGAACACTGATGAGTCTATTCTTGGTTTTATTTTAACCTTTGTGCCTGGTCAACCTCCTTCTGTTATTTATAACTATGCTAAATACATAGCTAATAATATCCATGATCAGCTTGTGAAATTGCCCACTGAAGGAGTTTTAAGATATTCATCCTTCCTCTTTCACATATTCCTTTACTTCCAAGAAGATAAATTCCCAATAAACCTTCAGAAATTGGATGTAGAAGGTAATCCATTGTCAGTCATTTTATGGACCTCTCTAATCATAAAATAATTAACATAATTCAATTATGTGGATTTCATAGATTGTTTTGTTCATCCATTGATAAACATGCTAACAAATAGTGTATAACCAAGGATAAATAATGAGATAAATAAAGTGTTACAGCTATCAGAGAAAAGTAGAAATGGAGATTGGTACCTTTACCAAAATCATACAAAGATTAAATTCTATGAGTCAAACCTTTTACCCTATAAACTGCCAAAATACTTGCCAATGAGAGTTTTTTCCTTAGAGTACATAAGACAAATTCTCAATTTAGATTCTATCAAATTTTTGGCTACCAAAAGGAAGACTCAATTCAAATTAAAGAATCATTTGGGTCCTTTCATTCGCAATCAGAGGGTAGCAGGTATAGAAGCATCAAAACAGTTGTTGGAATATAAATTTGAAGAAATTTTCTTGTGGAATTATGATCCTAATTGAATTCTCAGTAAAATGAGGGTAAAATGAAAATTAACCCCTTATATCCTTCATAAAGTACCTGAGATTGAACATTTTTCTAATCAAATAAAATGGCTGGAAAATACCTTGATGGAAATAGTTAAACAGGGTGATACTAGTCACACCTTGAAAATTGTAAATCAAGAAGATAAAGCTACAATGAAAATCAGACAAGAAGGAACCTACATAGCTAAAACAACAATAGAGACCAGGTTCAAAATCATATATAATAAGAAACCTAAGATCAATCCAGTTAACAAGGAGAAAGAAACAATTGAGGTTCTAGATGAAGAAAACACAAAGAAGAACACAAATGTTGCTACAGTTATTGTAAATGAGCAGGAAAAGGATACTCCAGACACTCAGATGATTGAAAGACAGCAAAACATGGAGGCATCCTCATCACATCAAGCAAAGAATACAAAAAGCAATATTAAATAGAAATATAAAGAAATCAAGGCTAAAAATGAAGAGTTAAAGAATGAGATTTATTCACAGTATCTAAAGTAGACTACAGGAAATCAAAATAGTTTACTCTCAGCTTTTGATTGCACCAACAAGAAATTTCTTATGATAGTGGTACAGCCAATAGGGCCTAAACCTACAATAGTAGCAGAGTAGAAGAAAGTTGATCTTGAAGTGCTAGTTGATAGAATTCATCCCTTAGATCAAATTGAGTTTCATAAGAAAAAATATGAAATAGCTTATTATACTATGACTACCAAGGCAATGAGTGCCCAGAAACGTCAGAACACTATAACCAATTTGAGAGATAAAATCAAGATTGAAAAAGCTTCCTCTTATGCTAAGGACACTAGAATCAAGTCCTTAGAAGAACTAGTGATTGAGGTAGGGTATGACCCTGCAAATGTAAATGCTGCATAAGAATTGGTGAAAAAGAATAATGCTGAAATTGCAGGATGTAGAAAGGAATTAAAACTTCCTCCAACAAAACATCCTCGGGAAAAAGAAATTATGCAAGAGGCAAATTAGAAAGATGAGATGATGAGTCTCATACTCCAAATGACAACACATATTAACGAAATGGAGATAGACATGGACAAGCTTGTTCAAGAGAAAGAAGCAGCAAAAACTCAAAGTGCTCCTCCCATAGTCATCCCCATGGTAACTACAATAGTTCCTTCAACCTTAGCAGAGGAATTAGCACCAAAACCCTCAATGGCTACAGCTATGCCAATGACTTCTTCCACTACTTCTGCAACAGAATCATCCACTTCAGCAGTGCAATAAACAGATGAGGCAAGCAAGCTCATAAAAGCTATGGAAGATATGTCCATTCAGAATAATGAGATCAATAGGTTGAAATAACAAATTAAGAACTTGGAAGATGCCAAGAAATTAGCTCAAATCAATGCTAAAACAGAGGAACAGAAAGCCAAAAGGTTAAGTGAGTGGTTGAAGAAGGTTGAAGAAGGATTAACCTTGAAAGAACTAATGACTTACATAAATAATTAGTTGTGGTCCAAGATGATTGAGTCAGTCAAAGACACTTGGCCTTCCATTTAGGTAATCTATGAACAAAAATATTTTCTTAAAGTAGAAAAAGAAGAAATTGTGAAGACAAAGGAAGATCTTGGTGCCAAACCTGAAGAGGCCCAAGAAATAATCAAGTTTTTAAACACCAAAAACAGGCAAGAATTGGATGAGATTGGGATAACGGATAGAACTGAAACAATTCTTGAAGTGAGAAAGGTAACTACAAAGGAGAACTTGATGAAGCAACTTGAATAGAAGTGTCAGAATATGGATTTGGCCATAACTAGATTTATGGTAAAATTTGATATATTGAGGAAAAAATGGTTGCCAAACATTCTTGTGTTAAATGAAACTAATGAAGCAAGAGGATTAAAACAGAAGATCAGATATTTTGCCAAAGAACAAGTAAACAATGTAGATTGGCAAGGAGTACCTACAGGCAAAGTGTTGCACAAAATAATTGAAGATTTGTTTTATTTACATCATGAGATAAAACATCTCTTTGTGTTCAAACCAACCTTTTTCAGATACACAAAGGCTAATGAAAATTATAGAAAACTTACGAAGATAAATTTACTTGATGAAATTTTTTGGCAAAAACTTACTTATTTGCTATAAAGTACAGTTTTACAGTGAAAGAGGAGGAAAAATAGATTCTTGTTTTTACGCAGTAAAAATAGAAATTTACAGCAGTAAAGCAATCAAAACAGTACATGAAAGAGTATCAGTGGTTAAAGTGTATCAAATGAGAGATAACTCTTCAAAACAGATTGAAGATATTTTTTCCAGCGTTGAAGACAACATAGCAGCTAATTGCACCTAAATCCAAATAGCATTTCTATTTTATTTGAATAAATAGGACAACTTGCAAGTTGTTAAGCAATTGTCACTATATTTTTGTAAAAGATATTTTGTTTTCCTTAGAAAAATCCTATGAGTATTATAGGATATTTTGTATAAATTTTTGTATAGATACTTCACTCTTTGAAGTATTATGGTGGAATAAATTTCTGAAGATATCTATAGTCAATATTTCTATACCTGAAGGGATTTTGTACCAAGTTTCAAGTCAGGAGGCTAGATCAAATCAATAAAGCATCATGTTTCAGGATTCATGTGGTGGGCCAACTTAAGTGAAGTAATTTCTACTGTAATTTGTTAAATCTTCTTATGTTTTCCATTCATACATATATGTGTTCTAAATTTAAATGTGAAATCAGGAAGTGATATATCAGAATTTGTTAAAAGCACTCTGTTATTTAGTGGTTTTCATTTTGATGTTTTCTGTTGATTTCCAGAGTAGCAGACCCTTAATTGCTCCGTCTTTCGAATTACCTTTGTCTTCTTCACTCCTTATCTAGATCAAAGAATCATTGATTGCTCTTTATCTTGATTAAACCACTTCACTAATGAGCTTGAAAGATATTAAGTGACTCAATTGTCTTTCCCTGAAAATATTTGACTTTAGACCTTAATCCTAACCTATCTGCTTGACATATTGACTCCATTTTCCCAATGGAAAAGTAGATCTATCTCTATCCATCTCACTAAGTGATTTTTCCCACCAAACTAAATCAAATATCAAAACCAAAATTCCCCATATAACTAGCATAAAATAAAACTTAAAAAAAGTTAAATCTTATAGAGAGAGCGCTCTCTAAGCCTTAGGAAGGCTAGATCCTAGAGCTTGAAAGTAGGTTTGTGGTTACCTCTAATATTATTTAAACTACAAATCAAAATCTCACAACTTGAAGAATTATTAGAGTGATAACATACTAGCGACTCCACTAGGGAATAACCAATCCTCAACTTTAAATAGGTCTTAAAGGAAATATTTTTCATTATCCTTTCCCCTTAAGAATGTTTTAAAAGTTGTGAGTATAACTTCATAAAAAATTGTAATTCCGACTTCCAGAAAAGTCTACTATACCAGGTTAAATCCAGATCCAAAACATGCTCCAATAGTTTATGATCCGAAAAGAATTGGGAAAAAGAATAAACAAGTAGAAGATTTAGGTAATAAAGTTCCCTTAGTTAGAGAAAATTCCCTTCCAAAACAGTTAGCAACTATACAAGACATTGATTTTGACTTAAATTTTGAACATTATTTATTCAGAAACAAATGAGAGAGTGATTTAAATAGCACTGTTATAGATCCTAATTTTATTTCATCTCTTGAAATTAAACAGAAAACTGTTTCTGTAGATTCTGAATCAAAAATTATTTGAAGCTTATGATAAACTTGATGAAATAAATAATACTATACTTAAGGAAATAGGTGAAGTTCTTCTTCAGCATTCAGTTGAATTAGCTGCTTTATCAGCATATACACCTAAACCCTCTACCTCTCATTTAGATACTAGCATTTTAGAGTCATAATTTTCATCTCTTTTTACCACTACATCATCCATAATATCCACCACACTCCATTCCACAGATCCATTTATTCCTAAACAACCATTCCAACCTAGAGTATTATTCCCAACCTCCCCATCTCAATACCACCCACTAGTTTTTCTTCTGCAATTTCCAATACATCATTCTTATTCCCAAGCACTTCTTCATATATCCCAGTTTCATATTCTAGCATCCCCACATCACCTTTTAGTTCTTCAACCACATTTTCCAGTACATCATCTTACATTCTAATCTCATCAACCACTTCTTTAACTGCATTAGCTAGTACTTCTAGTTCTGCATCAGGCACTTCCAACTTACCTCCTAGCAAAGCTAGAATTCAAGCCATGGCTACTAGGTATGCTCCCTTAGTCCTTCTAGGATAGTTACATGACATGCCTCAGGATTACTATAGTAAAATACCTCAATTTGATGCAACCACTCATTGCGATGCCCAACAACATATTAATAAGATGACCGATTATTTTGAGCTTCATGAAATAGATGATTTTGATGTACAAATGAGAATCTTTGCTCAAACATTAACTAGGGAAGTAAAAAAATGGTTTAAAGGTCTTAATCCTGATAGTATTGCTAATATAGTAGTTTTTCATAGATTATGTTTGAATAAATGGGAAAAGAAGAAAAATCCACTTCAAATATTATCTAAATTTGATGCTATGAAAAGAGATACTAAAGAAACACTCCAAGATTATTGTACTAGATAAAACAACGTTTATAATTCAATCCCTGCTAATCTCAAACCCACTCTAGACTCCGTCCTTCTCAAATTCCCCGATGGATTTGATACATACATAGCCTATCAACTAAGAGAGAGAAACGCTAACACTTTAAATCGAATGCAAACAAATGTTGTTAGTGTAGAAGTAAATATATTTGCTAGAGAAGCTAGATTAAGGAATGAGAGGAGAGTAACAATAAAATAAGAAGCATCTAGTTCATATTTAAAAATAGATCAATTAGCTAAAAATTTAGAGAGAATGATGGATATATTAGATAATATAGAAAAGAAACCACAATGGGATAATCAACAACAAATTATAAATCCCGATTTCAACAAAAATACAAATATTGGAAAATCTAAAGAATTAGCACCTGACCATAAAATAAGACCTCCTTTTCAAGAGAACTATGCTGAAAGCTCTCATCAAAATGAAAATGATGAAGACACCATAAATCTAATGGGTATAAATGATGATAACACTATCTTCCTCACACAGGAAGATCAAGAGTTATTTGAACTGCAACAACTTCAATTAAATTCAAGTGAATCATTTGACTACAAACAAGGTTATGATTTTGGTATCATTGAAATAGATAAGCAATATAACCTTAGAAGCAAGAAAAAAATAGAGCCTTCTACTAAGAAATTTGCACAAACATGAACTAAGAAAACAGTAGAAGCTCCCACTACAAAAGTTCTACAAATTCTCCCTAGGGAAAATAAGCAAAACTCTAATTCATCCCAGAAAGTTTCCAGCCCTAAAATTTCACCTAGTCCCAAGATTGTTGATATAACAGACGAGGCTGTCTAAATATCAACAGATTCACAAGAATCTGTTGCTGTCAAAACAACTAATTCTGCTAAAACAACAACTTTAGATTCCAAAACACCCACTGTTGATCCAAAATCAGTTGATTTAAAAGTTGTTACTGCCAAAACAGCTTCTGAAAATACAAAATCTGAAAAAACATCTATTGCCAGTCAAATTATTCCTGAAAATAAAACTAAGAGCAGTAAGACACAAGAAACACAAACTGAAAATGAGAAAACAACTGTAGGAAAAGAAGATAAACCTACCCAAACTACAGTTCCTAAAGAAGAAATAATTCAGCATAGTAAATCACAACCTTCATTTAATATTCAAGCTGAAATAGAAAAATTGAAAATACCAATTCCTTTGACAGAATTGGTAAAACATGATTTGTACAAAACAACTCTCATTGAAACCTTAAACATAAATGATGGAGAAGATTCAGTAAATTTAAATGATGATCAACCAGAGTTAATTTTTTATCCAGATGTTAATGGAAAACACCAAGATTGAGAAGTTCCACTGTTTTACATTAGCTTAACAGTTCATGACCAAATATTACTCAATGCAATGCTAGATTTAGGAGCTTCACACAATTTAATGCCAAAAGAAATAATGGAAACCCTAAATTTAGACATCACTAGACCTTACAAAGATCTCTTTTCATTTGATTACCGCAAATTCAAATGTTTAGGTTTAATTAAATATTTGTGTGTCACATTAGCTCAATATCCTGGTAAAAGCATACTCATGGACATTGTAGTAGCTATACCCCACCCAAGTATAGAATTCTCTTATCTCGCTCATGGGGTGCCAAGTTACAGGGATCTCTACAATTGGATATGTCATATGCAACCATATCAGTTTTTGGCCAAACAAAGAAACTCTATAGGGAAACATTGATGAAAAACATGGTGAGTAGTGTAGAAAGACCAAGAAGTTACCCATTTTACTTCACACCTAATGACATGGATTCATTTATCTTATGCAACTCTGAAACTGATACTGCAATCAAAACTGAACTAAAAGGTAAAAACAAAACACCAAGCAGTGAAAATATCTTTCATGAATCATTATGGCATTTATATTTTGATGGTTTAGTCAATAAATTAGGAGCAAGAGCAGGATTTTGGATAACTAATATGGAAAACAATCATGTAGAACGACATGCTTTCAGACTGAATTTAAAATGTACCAATAACATGGCTGAATATGAAGCTCTCATTTTAGGATTGTAGATTGTTAGGAATTTAGGAGGTAAAAGAATATCAATCATGGGAGACTCAGAGTTAATTGTAAAACAGATAAATGGAGAATATTCAGTTTATAATCCAAGATTAAGCCAATATAGAGAAACTGTGTTAGATTTGATCAAATAACTATTAGAATGAAATTTTTCCGCAATACCAATAAAACAAAACATACAGGCTCACTCCCTAGAAACTTTTGCTAGTACCTGTAATCTGCCATTTCATCCAAATCATAGATATACTACAGAAGTTAAAAATAGACCAATAATTCCAAATAATCTAAAATATTGGAAAATTTTCTCACAAGATCAACAGTTTTACCATTTTATGAATAATGAAGGCGAATTTTAGAATTGTAAAATAGACACAGACTGTACAGTAGATCAGAATTTAGATAGTGAAATTGATTTGAATAGCATAGATGTAAATAACTTAAGTTTTGCTAAACCTACTAAATTTATTCAAACAAACATAGATAATTTAGAAAAATTAGAGATTGATGAGATAGTTGATGATGAGTCTGATATTTTGAACTTGAAAGATAACTTTTTACCAAAAGGCTTAACTCCTTTAGAATATTTATTTGACTCAAATGATGTTGCAAGAAAACCCAAAATGGAGCGACTTAGATCTAATAGTAAGGAATGTAACATAGGTACATAGTTAAAACCTAAGATGATTAAACTTTCCAAAGCTCTACCTCAGTAAGAAAAAGAAAAATACATAGCTCTTTTTAAGGAATTTCAAGATTTTTTTGCTTGGAGTTATGAGGACCTAAAATCCTATGACACTAGCATAATACAACATAAAATACCTATAAAAGAGGACCAAAAACCTTTTAAACAAAAGTTAATGATCAATCCTGTTTTGATGCCTTTAATTGAAAAAAAGGTAAAAAGAATGTATGATTCCCAACTAATTGCACCAATCAGATATTCTGATTGGGTTTCTAATCTAGTTCCCATTAGGAAAAAGATAGGAGAAATTAGATTATGTGTTGATTTTAGAAATTTAAATCAGGTATCCTTAAAAGACAATTACCCTTTACCAAAGATAGATCAAATTTTACTGAGGGTAGTTGGTTCTTCTAGGAATTAACTCTTAGATGAATTTTCAGGGTATAAGAAAATTTTAGTCCAACCAGAACATCAAGCCGAAACTGCTTTTACCACTCCATGGGGAACTTTTATGTATGTAAAAATGCCTTTTGGTTTAATGAATGCAGGAGCCACTTTTCAAAGGGCTATGGATATAGCCTTTGCAAAGGAAATTCATGAATTCTTAGTAATTTATTTATATGACATTACTGTATTTTCAAAGATTGATTATGAACACTTGGATCATCTCTGGCAAGTCTTTCTTAAATGGAGAAAATTTGGCATCTCTTTAAACCCTAAGAAAACTTTGTTTGGATTAGAAGAAGGTAAGTTACATAGACACATTATATCTAAAGAGGGAATTAGAATAGAACTTGCCAGAATAGAGGCTATTCTTAAAATTAGTCCTCCTAGGAACATTAAAGAGTTACAAGCTTTTCTAGGTAAAATTAAATTTCTTAGAAGATTCGTCTCAAATCTAGCTGAAATAATCAAAGAGATTAACAATATGCTTAAAAGGGACTCAATACTTAAATGGACTATTGAAGCCAAGAAATATTTTGAATCAATTAAACAAGCTTTAACAAAAACTCCAGTCCTTATAAGTCCTAACTGTAAGAAAGATTTCATTATTTTTCTTTTGCTTCAGAACACACTATTGCTACAATTCTACTACAGAAAAATGACCAGGGTAATGAACATCCTGTAGCTTTCTTTAGCAAATCACTCAGAGATGCCACTTTAAAGTACAATATCATGGAGAAATAGGCCCTAGCTTTGGTAAAGGCCATCAAAGACTTTAGAGTATATATTATTTATTCACACATCATTTCCTATGTTCCAAATGCAGTTGTAAATGACATTCTAACTCAGAATGGGCCTGATGGTAAAAGAGGGAAATGGATTGTTGCAATCTTGGAATATGACATAGAAATAAAACCCACTATACTCATAAAAGGTCAAGGTTTATCCAAACTCATGGCTGAATCAAATTTTCATGATTTAGACATTAATTTGATTGCCCAAGTAGATGATCAAGAAGAGATGGTGACTCCAGAGATCAGTGAAGCCCTTTCAGACTCACCATGGTATGCATATATCATATTTGTATTACTAAATTTACAAGCTCCTCTTGGATTATCAAGAACAAAAGCTAGAATCTTAAAATTAAAGGCAGTAAGATTTTGTATCTTAGACAATGTACTTTTTTGGAAAGATAATGGTGGAATTTTACTTAATTGTTTTTTTAAATAAGAAGCTGACAGAGTTTTAGAAGAATTTCATGCAGGTGACTGTGGAGGAAATTTTTACTAGAAGACTACTGCAGAAAAAATCTTGAGAGTTGGTTTTTACTGGCCTACTTTGTTTGCAGATGTAAAAAGGTATGTGACCTCCTGTCACAAGTGTCAAATATTTGAGGGAAAGAAAAAGGTATTACCCTTGCCCTTAAAACCCATCTCAACATAAATGCATTTTCAACAATGGAGTCTTGACTTCATTGGTGAAATTCAACCTCCATCCTTAGCCCAACATAAGTGGATTTTGATAGCCACTGACTATTTCACTAAGTGGATAGAGGCCATATTGTCCAGGCAAGCCACTGACACTTTCATCATCTCCTTTTTAGAAAACAACATACTTTCAAGATTTGGATGCCCCCAAAATATTTTCACTGACAATGCAGCTGTTGGGCCGTTAATACGCCATTATTATTATCACTTTTGAACACTTATTCCACCCATTTCTACTATTCTTCATCATGTCATTTATTATAATTTATTATATAAATCCATTTTATGATGATTTATGCTTCTATGAATGAATATTATTTATTCTCTTTTATTTCTAATAAATTGATGATTATGCATGATTTTATCAATGATAGTTTTAATAAATCAGTTGTAACATTATTCACCATTTTTAGCCTCCAAGATAATTTCCAGATTGAAGATTTGATCATTAAAAGTGCCAACTCAGAAATTCGCTGGAATAAGAAGTGACTGTTTTGCGGTTGAGATTTCGAGCAAATGAAGCAGAATTTGGAAAATCCGGAACATAGGTTTTGTCCAGAACGGACCCAATTAACTTTAGCGAAGAACGGTTTGCCCAAATTCGGCTTTTAATGAGAGAAACGAAGGGTTCTTTGAGCACGATTTTCTGAGATTTGTTGTTGCGGCCATCCTCCAAATCTCAGCTGCAAAGCCAAATTCGTCTTGCTCTTGTTGAAAGCTGGATGGAAATATATCTTCTTGTTTATCAATTGGTTGGAAAAAATCCAATTTTGTAATAGAAATCATGTTATACTTATCTCTATTGTAACTGCTCTCTGATCTCTCTCTATTTAAATGAAAATAGAGATCAGAGATGGGGATGATTTGAGGATGATTTTTGGGGATTCGAATGATGGAATTGAGGATGAATTAGAGATTCAAAATTGAGGATGGCAGAGAGAATGGATAATGGATGAGAGATTGAGAGACTTCTTGTTGTAATCCATTGTAACTCTGCTTTGATATTTTAATATAAATCTAGTTGCCATTCCATCTTTGATCCTGAAGTAACCCAGCAGCATCTGCTGGCGGCTAAGGGCCCAACCTCTGGTGGAGTATGCTGCTGCTGTGTATCATATCTTTATAATTGCTGCCATGTGATGGTTTGATTTCCTTTTCATTTCTTTAAATTGTTTTGTTCAGTAATCTTTTGTTTATGAACATTTCGCAGAATTACTTTGTTATATTGAAATCATAATTGGATTGCGTGAGTGATAGAATTATTAATTATAACTTGAAATGTCCTGCTGATAATTCTGATCTAATGCTGCGCTATCTAATTAAGACTATGGTTCATTTAATTACTGCTCAATTATAATTGCAATGGTTGTTCAATTAAGTTACTATTCAATTATAACTACGATTGTTGTTGCTTCAATAACTGTGATTAATGTTCATGCTGATAGGTTGCTGATTCAATTACATTTATAGTTGCTGTGTCTTTCTAATGACTTAGTTTTGTTGTTCGGTTCCATTTAAGATTGTTGTTTAATTCTAGTATTTTAGCATTGCTATTCCATTTCTTAATTGTTGTTCCATTTCTTATCTGTCGTTCCATTTCCTGTTATTTGCATTATCTTTGCTTTGGTGTGAAGAACGATCTGAAACTGTAGTGGGCATTGGCATTTGCTGTCCAGTCCCCAGATTAATGATTTGTTCCTTGATTACTTTTGGTTACATCAGTTTCCAAAGGGATGAGTTATTTTTACTGGACCCTTGACTGATACATTGCTTATTTTTCCGAATGCATGATTTAAGTCTTAAAGTGCTTTGCTGTAAGTAGATTTTATTTCCAGCTTTCATTTACTTTTGGATTTTAAGCACTATACTGCAAAACATTACTCTTGAGTAATTAGCCGCCTCAGACTGAGTACACTCTTGAAACAAAAAGGCGTCCCTGGGTTGACAATTAATGTGAGGTAATTAGGAGTTACAAAGACACCTTTTTATCGCTCCACATTTTGGCGCCGTTGCCGGGGAGAGTGTAGCCATTTCTAAAGAGTAGTGTGAATCTGATGAGTGCCTGCTAAGGAAGAGTTGGATCTTAAAAACGGAAGGTAAGAACCTACGTGCGGAGCATGTAAAAGCCCTGCTCCATTGTCCGCTTTCCTAACAGATTTGTTGTTGCTTTGTTGGGTAGAAATAGATGTTTGAATTTTTGTGTGAATGACTAGGAAAAAAATAGAAATTTTGAAAAATGAATCACATGATTTCATTCAAGTGGTGATGTAAGCACCACCCATTTCACTAACTAATTGACAGGAACATTGGAAGAATGAGCTTTGAAGGAACACATGAAGGACATCTTCTGTTATGGTAAGAAACTGTCCAACATTTTTACTTTTGAATTTCCTGCTCAACTAATTCCACACCCTCACCGCAATAAACCAGTACAACATACTTACAGTGTTGAACTGCCAAATTTACCCACCCTTCCCACCCATTCTATCTCACATGCGCCATTAGAGAAAACTTACAATGGGATTCAGAATGTTTCAAATTCAAAAATTGTAGAAGTTATGGAAGAAAATGAGCTTACTTCTAGTTTGCATCAACAAACCATTTTAAAAGTTCAAGAACTTTATGATATGATGGATATGGGAAATCAAGAAAATAAAGGATATATTGAAGATTGGTTTCACTCCATCACTTGTTTGCAACATTGCTCCACACTTCAACAATTTTTGACTCCATCTTTTCAAGGGAAGTTGGCTTCTCATACCCTAATTTTTATCAACATGTATTTTTGAAATTTGGGTATGTGCATACTAGAGGCCTTATTTCTAAAATGGTTCCACTGGAAATACTCTTATACATAAACATATTCGATTCTCAAAGAAAAGTAGGATAGTGGAGAAAATAAAATAAAATAAAATAAGGACATGAATAAATGCATTATGTTTTTTTGTAAAACTAGTTGTTTTTTTGTTGCAACACGCTATCGAAATCAACATCGGTGATAAATATTTCAATTTATTTGTGTATGTAGATGAATCATAATATAAATAATAAGTTCTACAAACACTCATTTTTAATGTTTATCACCAATTTGAAAAAATGCTTGAATATCATTTTTTTGGCTTGCGGGCTTGATGAACTTTCTGGAAAAACAGTCGGGACAGTCATGTTTTGAGGGACCAAAAGTGAATATTTTTAAAACCTGTTTCTACCCTAGGTAGCCCTTGATGTATACTTTCTAACCCAATTTGAATCAGTCAATTTGGATTTGAAACGAAGAAGTTATAACCAAAACATTGACCGGATGTCTAGTGGGCAGCTCAGGAACAGAGTTGGGACAGTCAGTTTTTGGAGGCCTAAATGTTTGAATTTTTAAAACCTGTTACTATGGTAGATTCCCCTATGAATCTAGTTTACAATTCAATTGGAATCACTCATTTTCGATATCGTATGGGGAATTTATAATAAAAAAACTGGCTGTCTATCATAAATCAGCACCCTTAAAACTATGTCTTTCCGGCTGTTCCTTACAGTATTTGACCTATCAATTCTTATTGTCTTCAAAAATTGTTTCTATTGGAAATAAATAAATGAATATAATTTCATTTCCAATTTGAATCATTAGAATCCGACATCAAACGAAAAAGTTACGCTTAAAACATTAACTGTTGATCTGAGCTGGGTAATTGAAAATGACTATGTTATGCAGGTTGTTCTAACTAAAATTGACATATCATATCATTGAATTTCTAAAACCTGTTGCTACTGGAGATAAACCTTTGAATTAGCTCTCATTTGGATTTGGAATCACTCAATTTCGATGAAAACAAAGAAGTTGTGATTAAAACACTGCTGGATAGTATGGTCGACCACTGCTCTCCCGCAGGTGACAAATAAATTTTACTTTGTTATTTTCTCAATGGATTTGTTATACAGAGTAACTACTTGTTGTTTTTTTGCATCATTCTTGGATTAGGGGAGTCCGATCACCTCTCTTTCTCCATGATTTAATGTTTTATTGCAGGTAGACACCCGTTTTTTTGCAGGTCCTGAGAAAATAAAGAAGGTCAATTTATGGACGAGTGATTCTTGAAAAAAAAATTAACGAAACAAAGGAATTTCATCTAAGTCATTACCCAACAGATTCATAATAGAAGAAATGAAGAATTGATTTTGATTTGAAGATTCATGTCTTGTCAATGCTGCCAAAACATTCTTCAAAAAGATCATTTTTTTTACATAATATCATAGCTGTTGTAACTTAATTTACATATTGTTTTTAAATAAAACGTTGTTTCTTTTCTAATTTCTCTTATATTTTGTGATTCAGGTGTTGCTTTATTCAAAGTGTAACTCATCCTCAGCATCAATGCCGTGAACAGCTAATTTGTTTTTTTGCATGTTTGCATTTTATGATTGTTCATTTTGCTGTTCCTTTCCGAATGGAACAACACTTCTGCACTTTCACGTTTTTTTGTTCCTTTTCGAATGGAACAACACTTCGGCACTTTTGATTTTTGCTGTTCCTTTTCCAAAGGAACGACACTTGTGTTTTTGTTGTTCCTTTTCTAAAGGAACGACACTTTTAGTTTTTGCTGTTCCTTTTTCCAAAGGAACGGCATTTTCATTTTCACATTTTTTTGTGTGTATTTTTGCTTTTTTGTGTGCATTTTCTTTGTTGTTCCCTACAAGGAACACCACTTTTTGAGTGTTTTTGCTGTTCCTTCAAAAGAATCAACACTTTGGGATTATTTTCCGGAGCAACCCTTCCTTCCTCTTGTGGGATTATTCCTAGTTCATCTCAACCACATTTTACTGATTCCCTTTCATGACATGAATTACACTACTTTTATGAGGACAAGAATTATGAATTCTATTGAAGCGAGTTAATATAATTCACGTTATGATCTTTAATAGGATAGCTCCTTGATGATAGCTTATTTTCAAAAGGGACACAATTATTTATATACTACTTTACTGCATTGTTTTCTATTGAACATGATGTTGATTGATTATCTTAATACCATGCTGGTTCAACCCTTCTGGATTATAATCTTCTCTGTCTGTAATAAATGAGATTATGGGTATATTTTTTTCTATTGACATGTTCAACTTCTTCCACCATCCCTGCTCTTAAGGAGTACTGAGCCTCCCTCTTTTTATCATAAAATTGTGTAATAACAACAAAATTTTGTTCACAGATGGAGGATAGGGGGTCTCATTACGAGCCATCCTACCATGTTCATAAGGTTGTAAGAAAGTGACATTCCCATTATGGCCACCACACCAGGGTTATGATCCATTGGATAGTCAAATTATCCTTGGAATAGGAGGTCTCATCACGAGCCGGCCTGATCACTTTTGCTACATCCCAGTGAATGGCATTGTGGTTATCTGGTTACCACGCCAGCACACTGATCTCTTCTGTAGAACAATACTGTAACTCTCTATTTATAAATTGAGGATCCTGGCTCATATGGGTTAAAAAGCAACCCTGCCGAGGCTATGGACGCCTGCTGGCAGCAGCGGCTCTGCTTATGGTCTTGAAGTTATATCTTATCGTCAATTATTATTATAATACCCTTTTCTTATTTTTTCTTTTTATCAGAGAAGTTATTTCCTTAACTTTTTCCCTATTTTGAACCTTTATGCATGAGAAATTGTTTTATGATCAATCGCATCATTTTCAGCTAGCATACTATCAGTAAAGCATCTTTTTGGCATATTGTTGTTCTTTTTCTCTTTTTCATAACTTATCATCAATCCAAAGCATCCTATCTTTTATTCATAACTATTTTTACACACTCTGCTCTCATTATAACCATAACTCTTGCTGTCCTATCATTGATATGTGTACTTTGCTTTATTTACTGCAATATTGTTCATTCCCTTGCCTTGCTCTCAGCACAACACCTCTCATACGCTTTATGGTCATGGAATTCATTTTCCAATTGGAGGGGGAATGTATGCATTATGGGATTGCATGCGATATGATTACTGCACTCTGCCATCACTTGTTGATTTGCCAAAATATTAGTATTGCATGTATACATAAGTTTTTCTGATTGAAATTTTTGCATGCATCTTATCTATTGCTTACACTATGGATTCAAGAACATTGCATGCCAAATAGTGCTTTGTTTGCAGGAAAACAACAAGTATGGGCAGAATTCTATTCATAGCATGACCACACTATTGCACTTAACAGAAGAGGCTCGCGCACGTGAACAATTCTTCAGACATGATGTGCTTACCTGGATTCTACCTTTTGCATCACTTTTAGCACCAACTCTGCCTACATCAGCTTCAACAAATGCCAGTCCATATATGTCATTCCACATTTTTGGAGGTAAAACTTGAGGTAAAATCGCATAATTTTCTGATTTATTACGAATTTAGGAGAATTTCAAAAACATCCATTTTGAGCATTATTTATCATCCTTCAGTCCACATCTGTACCACTTCCCATTTTTTTCAACGGCATATCATCTTTCAGTTTGGGGGAGTGTCGCTTTCATTCATTTCTTTCTTATAACCATGTCATTCATATTCTTTATCATCCATTTCTATTCTTATTCATTTTCAACACCTCCCTTATTCCATGTTGTTTTACACCAAGCATAGAATTCAACAGCTGGTAGCAACCACCTCTATTTGTTTTCTAGCATCGCATGAAGGCATGCTAATTTTTCAGAGAGGGGGAGGAATTGCTACGCATGATGGATGTTTTCAATTTTCTTTCTCATTTAAGGCATACAATTTCATTTTTACACAATGCAGAAATTGATTTCCATAATATTTTAAAAAAAACCATGAACTCAATTCTTGTGATTTCTGGAAAACACAGACGTATCATTAATACAAACCCAGATAATTTCAAGATAAATTGGTTCATAAAATTTCGGAAATCATGCACTCTCAGCTACAGTCATTTTGTTTATATCTCATGATCCATGCATCAAAACAGTCTGATTTTTGGATCATAAAGGCATTCATATATTATAAATTTATTTGCCAAATTTCAACAAAAGCTGGTTTGTAGTTTTTGAGAAAATGGTTAATGAAGTTTGTTGTTACTTATATCATATTTTGTTGCAACTTCATATATACATATAGTTGAATGTCAATATAAAAATTGTTATGCCTTCATCAAGATTACTAAAAGTGAATATTCATTAATTAAGGAAGAATTCATTTGTTCTATCCATTTCATGAGCCGAGATGAACATATTTTTTTTTATTGCTTGGTTAACACATGGGTTTTTGTCTTTGGGTTGCATGAGGACATGCAATATATTCAGTTTTCGTTGCATGAGGACATGCAACATATTGAGTGTGGGGGTATGTTGGGCCGTTAATATGTCATTATTATTATCACTTGTGAACGCTTATTCCACCCATTTCTACTATTCTTCATCATGTCATTTATTATAATTTATTATTTAAATCCATTTTATAAATGATTTATGCTCTTATGGATGAATATTATTTATCTTCCTTTATTTCTAATAAATTGATGATTATGCATGATTTTATCAATGATAGTTTTAATAAATCAGTTGTAACATTATTCACCATTTTTAGCCTCCAAGATAATTTCCAGATTGAAGATTTGATCATTAAAAGTGCCAACTCAGAAATTCGTTGGAATAAGAAGTGACTGTTTTGCGGTTGAGATTTCGAGCAAATGAAGCAGAATCTGGAAAATCCGGAACATGGGTTTTGTCCAGAACGAACCCAATTAACTTTAGCTAAGAATGGTTTACCCAAATTCGGCTTTTACTGAGAGAAACGCAGGGTGCTTTGAGCACGATTTTCTGAGATTTGTTGTTGCGGTCGTCCTCCAAATCTCAGCTGCAAAGCCAAATTCGCCTTGCCCTTGTTGAAAGCTGGATGGAAATATATCTTCTTGTTTATCAATTGGTTGGAAAAAATCCAATTTTGTAATAGAAATCATGTTATACTTATCTCTATTGTAACTTCTCTCTGATCTCTCTCTATTTAAATGAAAACAGAGATCAGAGATGGGGATGATTTGAGGATGATTTTTGGGGATTCGAATGATGGAATTGAGGATGAATTAGAGATTCAAAATTGAGGATGGCAGAGAGAATGGATAATGGATGAGAGATTGAGAGACTTCTTGTTGTAATCCACTGTAACTCTGCTTTGATATTTTAATATAAATCTAGTTGCCATTCCATCTTTGATCCTGAAGTAACCCAACAGCATCTGCTGGCGGCTAAGGGCCCAGCCTCTGGTGGAGTACGCTGCTGCTGTGTATCATATCTTTACAATTGCTGCCGTGTGATGGTTTGATTTCCTTTTCATTTCTTTAAATTTTTTTGTTCAGTAATCTTTTGTTTATGAACATTTCGCAGAATTGCTTTGTTATATTGAAATCATAATTGGATTGTGTGAGTGATAGAATTATTAATTATAACTTGAAATGTCCTGCTGATAATTCTGATCTAATGCTGCGCTATCTAATTAATACTACGGTTCATTTAATTACTGCTCAGTTATAATTGCAATGGTTGTTCAATTAAGTTACTATTCAATTATAACTACGATTGTTGTTGCTTCAATAACTGTGATTAATGTTCATGCTGATAGGTTGCTGATTCAATTACATTTATAGTTGCTGTGTCTTTCTAATGACTTATTTTTGCTGTTCGGTTCCATTTACGATTGTTGTTTAATTCTATTATTTTAGCATTGCTATTCCATTTCTTAATTGTTGTTCCATTTCTTATCTGTCGTTCCATTTCCTGTTATTTGCATTATCTTTGCTTTGGTGTGAAGAACGATCTGAAACTGTAGTGGGCATTGGCATTTGTCATTCAATTTCAGACATCGATATGTTCCTTGATTACTTTGAGCGTACCGCCTAAAGGGATGAGTTATTGTTACCGACCCTTGACTCGATATTTATTATTTCCCGAATGCATGATTTGTTCAAAGTGCTTTGTCAGAGTAGATTTTGTTTCCAGCTTTCATTTACTTTTGGATTTTAAGCACTATACTGCAAAACATTACTCTTGAGTAAATAGTCGCCTCAGACTGAGTACACTCTTGAAATAAAAAGTCGTCCCTGGGTTGATAATTAATGTGAAGGTAATTAGGAGTTAAAAAGACCCTTTTTATCGCTCCACAGCAGCTACATTCAAATCCAAAAATATGATTGATTTCTTCCATAAATACCACATTTCCCTAAGCCCTTCTACTGCATATTACCCTCAAGGTAATGTCCTTGTTGAACCTTCCAATAAAAGCCTTGTGAACATCATCAAGAAATTACTAGAAGATAACAAGAAGACTTGGACCAAGAGGCTAGTTAATGCCTTATGGGAAGATATACTTACCACCAAAAAATCTATTGGTACATCCCCTTACCAGCTTGTTTATGGAATGGATGTTCTTTTTCCATCTTCCTTAGGAGTACCAGCAATGAAGATAATTTAGGAATTACAAGTTGAGACGAATGACATTAAAAGAAGGATTAATCAAACCATTCACTTGAAGAAAACAAGGGAAGAGGTTTATCTTAAGTCTCAAGCTATCCAAGATAAGATTAAGAATTTTTTTGAAAAAAAGAGTAAAGAATATGATTTCTACATTGGTGAAAAAGTTCTAAAATGGGATTCAAGGATATAAGAGAAAGGTAAACATGGGAAATTTGATTTCCTATGGAAAGTACTTTATATTATTTATGGTTACAAAGGTAACAATGCTTTCTTTTTGAAAGAAATGGATGGATCAGATCTGCTAGGTGGACCTGTTGTTGGGAAAAATACTGAGGGGGGGGGGGTGAATCAGTATTTAGGACTTACTCAAACTTTTACTTTTTCATTCTATAAAAACCCATACACTACTTTGCTGAATCCAACTAGCGTATACACGCAGATATCCTTCATAAAACTCGCGTATATACAGAGATCTTACTATGCCATTAATTCTTTACTTAGATCTATGCAACATTCATTCGTCCGATGATTAGATAACAGTAAGCATGTGCATTAATAACAGAATAAACCATCACACATAAGCATCACACAAGAACACCAGGATTTAAGGTGGAAACCCAAGTCGGGAGAAAACCACAGCTGCCGTTGTTTCAGTCTTCAATATTTATTATATAAAGAAGACATGTTACAACCATGTACTGGCGCAGACTCCTTTTGCGCGGGCACCCACGGAGAAGGATGCAACCTTCTCGTGAGCCGACCTCTCTGGAAGGAAGCTACAACCCCCTTCCTCTCGTTTACCCGGCCTATACGGAAGGAGCTACAACCCCTTGCTCTCGTTTACCGGCCTTGCCTGAAGTGAGCTACAACCCCCTACTCTCGTTTTACCAACCTCACTGGAAGGGAGCTACGACCCCCCCCTTTCTCGTTTACCGGCCCCCTCACTGAAGGATACAACCCTCAGCACCACCATGGACCATGTTTCATCAATTTTCAAACTAGATCCAATAGCTTCAATAGATCACAACTTGCAGGCCACTTTTCATCATATTTTCAGACTGGACCCACTCCACACATTTAAACTCAACATACATCAAACTGAAACTTATACCCTTATCAATTCATTCAATGAATCATAAACCAAACAATTAACAACTTGATCTTTTCTCAACATAGTCAGCAACATAATCAATATTCAGAAAACCAGATCTGTATGAATACATCATAGACAGATAGCATTAATCCAGCAGAACAGATCAGACATTTCATACCACATACTTCAACAAACCCTAGTTTTCATACGCGCTTTCCTTTCACTGATCCGGCGTATATACGCACTTTCATGTATATAAAACCATGTATACATCTGCACATATTACAGAACTAATTTCACAACCCATACGCGCTTTCTCTTAATCCAACCCGTGTATATATGCGCTTACTCTATTACAAACTTACGTATAGATCTTCAAATATTTTAGGTCAGCACAATTCTTCAGAACAGATGCATAGCTTAGATTTTACCCTTCACTTCAGAAACATGTTCGCCTCATCTCAGATCTAAACATTCCACAAATAGATCTAGAAGATACAAATACATTTCAGATCTAGATATCCCTCTTCATCATTTTCTTCACTGGTGCATTATGAATTCAGATCTATCATTCAACTGTTACCCATTCCATATAGATATAATTCAGAGTCAAGTATTCATTAAAACCCAGACACTTGCACCCCCTTGCAAAATGATTTTCTTCTCCTTATATAGATTTAGCCTTTGTCAATACCATGAGCCAAAACCACATCACTTTCGATGGTATTCCTGGATGGGATCAAATAGACAACCCAGTGCTCAATACAATGGGTCAATACCATGGTAGTAACCCTTGGTTTTACACATTTAGAGCGCAATTGATCATACGCGACTTGGCACGTACTTTTCCGCGTGCATACGCACCTTCTCCTTAACAAACCCACGTATGCCTTGTAACATACACTTTTCATCATTGTTCTGGCACATACTGAAGATTTATTTCTCTGAGCTGCTTTTAGAACATCAGATTTACATCAAGGACAACTTCATCAAGTAGTTTTCCATCATCTTCATCAAGTGGGTTGCCATCAAGGACAACACTCTGCATCATATTGCCAAAAATCTCCCCCTTTGGATTTGATGGCAACCACGATGATGTTTGATCACCACAACAGATAGATACATTAAGCATAATGATATTCTTCCCCTATTCAAACACCATGTCACTCTCCCCCTTTGACATCAAGGAAAAAGGGCGGATCAAAAACCAACACAAGGTTTTTTTCTCCTCATGTAGAAAGAAGAGCATTGTAGATCTGATGTGCACTAAAGTTACCATGCTCCCCCTGAGTTCATGTTGAATGTTCAAACATATTTTTCAATGAATACATGACTCTATGACTCATACTTACATCAAATATCCAACCATATGTGACTCAAGTACCCAACCAAGAGGTTTTACACATTTTGACTCAACTACCCAACCAAAGTGGGTTTGCACATTTGAATAAGTATTTACATGACTGAATATTAAAATTTTACATCATAGGTCTCATCATGACCTTTTCATCAAATTAAAAATATGACTTTTTATGACCACTACCAAAAAGACCTCAAGAAATATCATATTTCAGAATCATCATAATGCCAACAATGCATTATGCTCAGCAAGGCTAATGCTCCCCCTGAAACTGTCCATCCACGCTTCCTTTCCATATAACCAAGGCTCCTCCTCAGCTTGTGCAACCTGAATACTTTCAACAAAAAGTCATCAGCAACAATTTCTGCATGATCTGTCCGTATCTCTGAATCATAAGATTTCCATCTCATTCATGTGTGAAAGCAAGGAATACTCTTCAGCAAAAAGCAAACAGGGCTCATCCATAAACTCATCATAATAAATCATGTATCATGTCATCATCATTTAGAACTGAGACATAAGCAGATATAATGTCAATAATGCAATCATTAATAGTCAGACTAATGCTCCCCCTGAACCTGTGTTCCTGATCTTCAGCTGTCATACTATTTTTCTTATCATAAATGCATACGCAGCTGTCTCCACTGTAACTCGCGTGTATACGTGACTATAGTTCATTAAACCCGCGTATGGAAAGTGAAATACTGAAAATTTCACACTCCTTCTTCTCCCCCTGAATTTGTACCACCTGTACCTATCTTCTTCACAACAGATGCACTGTCAGAAATAAACATAACCAGAATTACCAAATCAACCATGAGAATCATCATACATTGCTCCTCCTGTGATGATACATTACTAATCTCTGTGATGTATCTCACATCATTCCTGCAGTCATTATGAGAAGTTAGCTTTAGAAGCGGATGACTACAGTAGGGTCAATATTCCCTACGTTTCTGACCGGTCTTCCTTCTTTTTCCAGCTTTGCTTGAAATTTCTTATTGTGTGCTGGAAGTTCTCCAATTTCTCAGATCTATTCATCCTGCATTCTTTTTCCACATGTCCATACTTGTTACAAGTATAGCATCTTATGTGACCAAAAAAGTAAGCATAAGGATCATAATGTGTTTTTCTATTCTTCCTTCTATTTCAATCAGCTGCTTTATGACCATACTTGCTGCATGAAAAACAATATCCCTTGAAGAAACCAGAGTACCTTTCTGTGTAGAATCTGTTTTTTTGTGACTGAAACAATCTACTTCTTCAATTCGTTGCAACATGCCCATAATTATGAAATTTAAATCATTCAACATTATTGAATGATTTCCTTTGAGTGTTCATGATTTTCGGTTGACTTCTTGTTTCTTTCAACTCTTCAGGTTTTGCATTGACATCCTTTGAATCTTTAGCACTTCCTTGTGAACTAGATTCTGCTTTAACATTTTCATGAAAACCAAGACCAATTTTAATAGCAGGAAACCTTTGATTACTAAGAATATTGTTCAGAATCTTAGTACTATCTTGAAACCTCAAGAGTTTATCCTTTTCTTCTAATTTACCTTTGAGAATGTTTACCTCAACCTCCAATATTTGGCATTGCTTCATCATGCTTTCTTCGACCCTTTTTCCTTCTTCTACTTGATCATTCAATTTTAAAATTTCTTCCTTCAACCAATTTTCTTGTTCTTCACATGTTTGTAACAACTCTTCATTCTTCTTATTTGATTTTTCCAGATATTCTTTGAGAGAGATGATTTCTGCTTCAAGTCCTTCCTTTTCAAATGATAGGGGTTCTTCATTCTTCTTATTTGATTTTTCCAGATCTTCTTTGAGAGAGATGATTTCTGCTTCAAGTCTTTCACTTTGATTGGTTGCATAAACATACAACTTTTGATACTTGTCTATCTGTCCATTCAGTATTTCTTTTTGTTCATTCATTCTAGAGATCATATCTTTGTAGATAGATTCTCTCTTATGAAATTGATTCCAATCATTTCTTTCATCATTGATCTTGAGATTTGCTTCTAGACTTATACTGTTACTTTCACTATCTTCACCATTGCATGCACAAGAAGGTGAATCACAAGAACAACAATCAATACATGTTTCCTCTTCTTCATTTTCTGCTGCACATGTTTTCTGAGGTATCTCCTTTTGAGTAGCCTTATTCTTTTGCTTCCTTGCCATGAGCACTTTCAGATCTTGGTCAAAATCTTCTTCATCCTCATCATTATCTTCATTTGTATAATAACTCTTTCTCTTTTCAAATTGTTTCCCTTTATCATGATTTTATTCATAAGGACATTTAGCAACATAATGACCAACTCTCCCACAAGTAAAACACTTGAAGGGTAGCTTACCTTTGAATCTTCCAGTACCTGGTTGGAGTCTCCTTACAAAATTTGCTTCTTCTTCTTCTGATATATAACTTGATTCCTTGACAACTTCCTTTTCTTTTCCTTTTTCACACGCCTTAAAAGCAGCTTCTTTGATTTGAGAGGGACCTCCTTGTCTCATTTCATAAGCAGTCAGAATACCATGTAGTTGAACAATAGTAAGAGTTTGCAGATCTTGCCTTTCTTCAATAGCTGATACTTTTGACTCAAATTTTGAAGTTAAAGATCTTAAGACTTTTTCCACCAGAGTAGTATCGGTTATGGTTTCACCCAAACTTCTCATACGATTTACAATATCATCTAGACGTAAAAAGAAATTGGCAATACTCTCATCACTATGCATCCTTAAATTTTCATATTCAATTCTGAGAGTTTGGAGTTTTGCACTTTTTACCTTTGTATCTCCTTCATAGCTCAGAATGATTTTGTCCCATATTTCTTTTGCTGAATTTAGCTGCATCACTTTAGAAAATTCTGGTTCAGACAGGCTTCCTAATAAGACATTGACAACTTTGGCATTCATTTCATATTTCTTCCTTTCTGCTGCATCAGTAGGAATACTTGCCGGATACTGATAACCTCCTTCCACGATTGCCCATACTTCTGCTCCAAGACTTTGCAGATATGCTTTTGTTCGTATCTTCCAGAATAATAGATTATTTCCATTGAATAGAGGTGGCCTTATAGACATTACCCCTTCATGACTTCCCATTGCGACGGATCTCCTTCAAGCGATCAAGCTTCTGCAGAAGGACCTGCTCTGATACCAATTGTTGGGAAAAATACTGAGAGGGGGGGGGGGTGAATCAGTATTTAGGGAATACTCAAAACTTTTACTTTTTCATACTCTAAAACCCATACGCTACTTTAGTGAATCCAACTCGCGTATACACGTGGATATCCTTTATACAACTCGCGTATACACAGAGATCTTATTATGCATTTAATTCTTTACTTGGATCTATGCATCATTTATTCATCAGATGTTTAGTTAGCAGTAAGCAGGTGCAGTAATAACAGAATAAACCATCACACATAAGCATCACACAAGAACACCAAGATTTAAGGTGGAAACCCAAGTCGGGAGAAAACCACCGTTGCCGTCGTCTCAGTCTTCAATATTTATTAGATAAAGAAAACATGTTACAACCATGTATTGGCGCAGACTCATACCAACACGCAGGCACCCACCTGTAGAAGGCTACAACCTTCTCTCGTTTACCAGCCTCTCCTGGAAGGGAGCTACAACCCCCTGCTCTCGTTTACCAGCCTCTCCTGGAAGGGAGCTATGACCCCCTGCTCTCGTTTACCAGCCTCTCCTTGAAGGGAGCTACGACCCCCTGCTCTTGTTTACCAGACTCTCCTGGAAGGGAGATACAACCCCCTGCTCTCGTTTACCAGCCTCTCCTGGAAGGGAGCTACAACCCCCTGACTGAAGGCTAAAACCCTCAACACCACCATGGACCATGTTTCATCAATTTTCATATTGGATGCAATAGCTTCAATAGATCACAACTTGCAGGCCACTTTTCATCATATTTTCAGACTGGACCCACTCCACACATTTAAGCTCAATCACACATCAAACTGAAACTTATACCCTTATCAATTCATTCAATGAATCATCAACCAATCAATCAACAGCTTGATCTTTTCTCAACATATTCAACAACATAATCAATATTCAGAAAACCCAGATCTATATGAATACATCATAGACAGATAGCAGTAATACAACAGAACAGCTCAGACATTTCATACCACATACTCCAGCAAACCCTAGTTTTCATACGTGCTTTCCTTTCACCGATCATGCGTATATACGCGCTTTCATGCATATCAACCCGCGCGTATAAATCTACATATGAACTAATTTCCAAAACCCATGCGTGCTCTCTTAATCCAACCCGCGCATATACGCGCTTACTCTCGTTACAAACTCGCGTATAGATCTTCGTACATTTTAGGTCGGCCCAATTCTTCGTAATAGATGCATAGCTCATATTTTACCCTTGCTTTCATGTATATAAACCCGCGTATACATCTGCACATATTACAGAACTAATTTCACAACCCATACGCGCTTTCTCTTAATCCAACCCGCGTATATACGTGCTTACTCTGTTACAAACTTGCGTATAGATCTTCAGACATTTTAGGTCAGCACAATTCTTCAGAACAGATGCATAGCTCAGATTTTACCCTTCACTTCAGAAACATGTTCGCCTCATCTCAGATCTAAACATTTCATAAACAGATCTAGAAGATACAAATACATTTCAGATCTAGAGATCCCTCTTCATCATTTTCTTCACTGGTGCATTATAAAATCAGATCTATCATTCGACTGTTACCCATTCCATACAGATATACTTCAGAGAGAAGTATTCATTAAAACCCAGACCTCTTTCACACTCTTGCACAATGATTCTCTTCTCCTTATATAGATTTAGCCTTTGTCAATACCATGAGCCAAAACCACATTACTTCCGATGGTATTCCTGGACGGGATCACATAGACAATCCAATGCTCAATACAATGGGTCAATCCCATGGTAGTAACCCCTGGTTTTACACATTTAGAGCGCAATTGATCATACGCGACTTGGAACGTACTTTTCCGTGTGCATACGCGCCTTCTCCTTAACAAACCCGTGTATGCCTTGTAACATACACTTTTCATCATTGTTCTAGCACATACTAATGATTTCTTTCTCTGGTCCTTCTGAGCTGCTAGTAGAACATCAAATTTACATCATTAATAAACTCATTAAGCATCAAGAACAACTTCATTAAGTAGGTTGCCATCATCTTCATCGAGTGGGTTGCCATCAAGGACAACACTCTACATCATATTGCCAACAAAATAAGTACTTGGATAAATTTGTACTTGTGTTCATAGATGACATTTTAGTCTACTCAAAAAGTGAGGAGGACCATAAAGAACACTTGAATATAGTGTTGCAAACGCTGGAAGAAAACCAGTTATACGCCAAGTTCAGCAAATGTGAATTTTATAAAGACAAGATTCAATACATGGGACATATTATTTCTAAACAAGGGTTGGTTGTTGACCTTGAAAAGATAAAAGCTATTAAAGAATGGCTTGTGCCAATTGATGTTTCAGCAGTGAGATCCTTCATGGGGATTGCAGGTTATTATCGCAGATTTGTGGAGAGATTTTCTGCCATAGCACATCCCATAACATCACTACAAAGGAAGGGTGTCAAATTTGAGTGGACTGAAAAATTCCAAAACAGTTTTGACCAATTAAAACTAAAACTTACTACAACCCCTATACTGAAGATTGCAGATCCTGATAAAGAATTTGTTGTATGTACATATGCTTGTAGAGAGGGGTTGGGAGGAGTTCTTTTGCAGGAAAATTCAGTTATTGCATATGAATCTAGGAAAATGAAGATACATGAACAGAACTATAGTGCCTATGATTTGGAATTAGCTGATGTTATTCATGCCTTGAAAATGTGGAGACACTATCTCCTTGGAAAAAAATTTACATTGATGATTGATCATATTAGTCTCAAATATTTCTTTTCCCAAATTGATTTGAATGCTAGACAAGCCAGATGGTTGTCCTTTCTGAGTGAATTTGATATGGATATAAAACATATCAGAGGAAAAGAAAATAAAATTGCTGATGCCTTAAGCAGAAATGCTTGTCAAAATATAAACATCATTGGAAGTAGTGCCCAGTTTGACTTAGAAGAATTAGTGAAAAAGGCAGCAGACTAGGATCCAAATTATGAAACACTATAGGTGAAATTACTAAAGAAAGAGATGATTGATTACACACAAAACCAAAAAGGGCTAATCTGCTACAAAAACAGATTATATATCCCCAATGTAGAGTCCTTGAAAAGAGAGATTCTAGATTAATATCACAAACAACCATATGCAGGGCATCTTGGATATCAGAAAATGTTAACAACTTTGAAAAAGAAGTGTTCTGGCCAGGAATGAAAAGAGATGTAGCAGAATATTTAGCTAGATGCATGGAGTGTCAATTAGTTAAAGTTGAACATCAGCATCCTGCTGGTCTTCTAAACCCTTTCTCGATTACAGAATGGAAATGGGACACAATTTCTATAGATTTTATAACAGGGCTACCCAAAACTAAATACCAACATGATTCAGTGATGGTAGTAGTAGACACTTTAACCAAAGCTGCACACTTCATACCTGTAAAGTCTACTTTTGGGACAGCCCAAGTAGCAAATGTGTTTTTAAAAGAGATAGTAAGATTACATGGGATCCCAATGGTGATTGTTTCAAATAGAGATGCTAAGTTCACCGCAGCTTTTTGGAAAGGTCTATTTGGAGGTATGGGAACTAAGCTGAATTTTAGTACTGCCTATCACCCTCAGACCGACGGTCAGAAAAAGAGAACTAATCAGATTTTCGAGGACATGCAGAGAATGTATGTGATAGATAGGCCATCAAAATGGGAAGATTACTTGCATTTAGCTGAATTTGCCTATAATAACAACTACCAATCCTCCATCAAAATGAGTCTGTTTGAGCACTATATGGAAGAAAATGTCGTACTCTTTTGAGCTGGAGCCAACCAGAGGATAAACTAATGTTGGGACCAGATGCCTTACAAGAGATGGAAAGAATTGTGAAACAGATACAAGGAAACATCAAGACAACGCAAGATCGCCAGAAAAACTATGCTGATAAGAAGAGAGTACATCGAGAATTTAAAGTGGGAGAACACGTGTACTTGCGTATTAAACCAAGAAAGAGCACACTTTATGCTGGAATTTGTGCAAAACTGGCTCCTAGATATTGTGGTCCTTTTGAAGTATTAGAAAGGGTGGGACCAGTGGCTTACAAGCTGGCCTTACCACCCCATGTTAGAGTTCATGATGTGTTTCATGTTTCATTATTAAAAAGATATATACATGATGCTTCTCACATAGTTGATTGGAATGTGGTACAGGTGGAACCAGAAGGGGAGTTCCTTCCAGAACCACTTCAAATATTGGAGTGAGAAGAAATTGAATTGAGGAACCAAACATTAGCAAGAGTAAAGGTGCAGTGGAAGCACTTTACTGCTGAAGAAGCTACCTGGGAAAGAGAAGCTGAAATGATAGAAAAATATCCATTTTTGTTTAAAAAAATGAACTCTACTAGTTAAATAACATCACCGAGGACGGTGTTTTCTTTCAGAGGGGGAATATGTAACACCCCTAGTTTATGTGTTTGAAATTCAAAACTAGACATTTGAACTTTAATCCTAAGGGGATTGGACCCCAAAGGACAAGTATTTTGTGGATGTACTTAAATATTTAATTTGAGAAAGCAAATAAAATATTTTTGTGCAGATTGACCAAAATGAGAATTATGAGATCACTTGCTAAATCCATGAGGATGGATAAAGGCAAATACTTTCCCCACAATCTTTCAAAAATCCTTGAAATAATTTCTAAATTTGAGTTTGAGGAAAATCTAGTTCCCCAATGATGTGGAGAGTAGTTGGGAAGAGGTAAAAAGCTAGGAAAAGCATAAAGCAGCTTTAAAAAAATCCCTAAAATGGGAAGCCTAGGCAAACATGAAGAAAAGCATGCTGATATTCTGGACGCAGAATTAGAAACAGGCTTTGGGGAACAACAACTTAAATAAGCTACTCCTAAACAGATTAGTGGTTGGTCTGTGATGGAAGTGATCTCAGCTCGGGGGTGAGTTCTGGAGGTAAAGGGACTCTACAGTTGGGAGGACTGGTCAAATACCAAAGTGGTATGCACACAGTGTTATGAATGGTTAGAAAAAAAAATATAATAATTGTTGCTATGTGTAAGAGTTAATGAGTATAGCTGTATCCTAGTTAATTGTTTCATTTTGGTGCTAGTGTTCCATACATTTACAGAATAGTAGAGCAGTCAAACTCTTCCCGTTCTGCATGGTTGTAGGAACTAGGAAAATGATGCAAAATCATCCAGAATTTCTAAACCATCTTGGGTCTAAATCTGGAGATTTATAGTACTTCAAAATTCATAATTTTGTAACATTAATCTGCTTCTGTGGGAAAGGGAATATAGTTAGTAAATCCTGTAAGAAAAATTCTAAGATAGTAGGAAGGTAAATGTATATAGGACAAGATTATTTCTTGATTGAATTAACTAAGTGAAGTGTAGATATATATAGAATTTTCAGCAGCAGTGCATGTCTATTTATGGATAATATAGTACCTTCTCTAATAAGAACTGAAAGAAAGAGTATGTAATTGTAGTACTGCTTATCTATCTCAGTTATTAGAGAAATGAAACTACACGTGACTATTAACTCTAGAAATAGGTATGAATGGAGAGTTATTTGTAAAAAAAAACTATGGGATGAACCCCCTTAGTAACAGGGAGGATCCGATGGAGTTACAGGTTGGAAATATTAGACATGCATGAGAAGCTATAAATAAAATCAATACCTGCACCCGATATATATATATATATATATATATATATATATCTGTGTGTAAATATTTATCAATATTGAAAAACGTAGCAAACTATATATCAGTGAAGAAAGTCAGTTTAGACATGTATACATTGGGACTATTCTATTATGAACACAAAAGAACAACAAGAATTTTGATGTATACAGTCACAGGGAACAATTAGCCTTACATACGAAGCTTTCACCATGGAACTACAAACTCCTAGGAATACAGGGAGTTCCTGTAGGAGCAATAAAACACATACAAATGATAGACAATGCTAGTTTCCATTTAATGAGTCACTACAAACTTGGAAAAGATGGCAATAAAGAGATATATACACATTAAAGTCATAATTATGATAAGAAGGTGAAAAGAGAAACAACTCATTAATTCTGCAATCATATTAAACCGACACAAAACAAATAATTGAATGCGAGACACAGTAAAATATCCATAAAATAATACTCTGGAGATTCTTCGAAGCTATTATGAAACTATCAAAAATATCAGTGACGAAGAATAAACACGTTCTTCATATACATATCAGAGTTTGAGCCTCTCGGGAAAAATTCCTTTAAAAGACCCCATTCTCACTCCAGAAATTATCAATTCAAAGAATATTAACATACGAAGGAAAATTGTTAATAGCAACACCTCTGACAAAGTCTAGAAGTACAATAGACAATGTTAGAATCCCAAGGAATCAACTATTCCGCAAAAACGAGGTGTAACAATATGAAGAGAGGAATGATTTCTCTCCACCCAGGTGTATACCGACCTGAAATGCCAGAGCAGTGGAGTTAGATTCAAATTGAAGAATGTATATCATAGTGCACTGAGGATAAAAATCGTATGGCATCCATCTTCCCTGTAGAAACACAGCCATGATAGTGAGCCAACCATTGGCGAAACTGATAGAAAGAATTCTAGTGTGAATTGGAAAAAAAGTACAAAACAAAACAATTTACATAGCTACTTGGCTAAGAATACCCTCATTCCTTTCACACGATTCTGCCACAGAATTAAAGGCATGACGTAAATATATGATAATCCCCAAAGTTTAAGAGTGGAGTTAGAAAACATTCTAACTAATAGCACAAGTAAATTGATTCTTACCTGAGATCGGTGTCGCTCGCCGGAGAAGAGACGAGCGAATTCAAAGCACCATCGTTCCAGTCCCAAAGGACGAGCAGGGACGTGCCTTATCAAGAAATGAAAACTTCTTGGTGTCCTGTCTCATTAGCCAGTCATCCAACGAAGTAGACGAAGAGATGGTGGCGTAAACGCAGAAGGAAGAAATCAGTAGATGTATAAGGGCAAGAAACCATAACGTCAGATCTCTTTGTAATAACTAGAACTGGAGAACGAAATAGAGTAAACAAAAACATAGGTCAATATACTGTAAATTGAATGCACTACCATACTCAAATTTTCATCACAAAGGCACAAGTAACGCAGCATAAGGATTATAAGGTTGTACCTGCGTTATGAGGCGTCGACAGAGGCATACTAGGCCTGGAGAGTATAAGCCTATCGTCTCCAGCATGTAGAGATTCAACGTCACGAGTAGCAAAACCACCAAAGGAGGGCCGAAATAATGGTCTCACAAATTTAGAACAAGAATTATATCAAAATCTCAGTCACAAAACCCTAATAGGGTGAGGAAATCGTAGCCGTCCACATGGCATAATCCCCATGGTGAAGCCACGGATCGAATGGCCAGAAGTGGCATTTACACCAGTCGTTCTACATTTAATTTGATAAGCCATACAATGAAGTTCACGGCATCGCTGGCCGTATTGCGGAGATTGCCTTGTTTCCAGAGTAGTCTAGCGTGGCGATTGCCAGTGAAATGTGGATCTATAGCACATGAACGGGAATGGGATGAAACCCATCCCAACCAATACAATTAAACCGAGATTTCTACATAAGATGACGTGGAGAGTGATATCCCGTCTCAAATTCCATACCCCATTCAATCGACCTTACCAAGACGCAGTGCGTGGAAATCTCAAGCTGAATACGTTCAATCTTTACATAAATTTCGACATGGAAAACTTGTACAACAAATATGTGATGATGTTGACACATACATTGTGAAAACTATGGCTACAAACTCATTGAATAGCCATAAGCCCTATATAGGTATAGTTATAAGGTCATGTGAATTAAATCCAGCTAACGTTCATAAACAATTTGTATAGGAAGATGACATTATAAAATGGGAGTATAGGGTTCATTAAAGGGTTAAGGATGCCATGGTTGACATGGGTATAATCTATTCGAACCCCATTATATATATATATATATATATACACATAATAGTATGTTTAATACCCAAAGATTTAATGATATCAAAACGAATGTGATAATACAAGGACCCTTTATATTAATCTGGTTGGAAATGAAATCAAATAGATATTGATTTTGATATAGTTTTGATATGTGGGTATAGGTATACACCATAAATCATATTGGGGAAATAAATATGAAATGCCCTCGAATAAAAAAAAATTGGGAAATAAATGGGAGGTGTGACAAAATAAATGCAACAAATGGAAACTCTGTCATGATACATTGGCATTATCCTCACCAGTCCCTCTCTTTCTCAGGTAAGATTTCGTTTCAATGTTAGACTAGAGATAATTTCATTCTTTGTTTTTGAACTTTCCATATTTTTATTTCTTTACAATTAACATTTTCATTTTTTTGTTTCAGGTCCTGAATGAACTATTAATGGAGTGTTTCCCCATGTGTTTATTTAACTGAACTCGTTTTCATCTAAATTCTCTATCTCCTGTAACAATGAGGTAAGACTTTCGATAATAACGAGAGTTACAGTTCCAGGCTTCCCAACACTATTATTTTAAGTTATTACCCTGAGTTAGGTTATGTTTATATCGTTTTTGGAATCACTCTGTCCCAAATTTCTGAATGCATTATTAATTTAACAATTTCAATTTCGTTCCATCAATTGGAAATAAAATATCTAAGGTTTGATGGTGTAACTACCTATCTTATTTCCCTAGTAACTACCTGTCTTATTTCCCTAGTTTGAACTATATATATAGTTGTACGAAGATTTTCTCCATAGTTTCATTTTTATTTATGATTTAATTATATATATATATATATATATATATATATATAGTTGTACGAAGATTTTCTCCATAGTTTCATTTTTATTTATGATTTAATTATATATATTTTATGGGAACTATTCCTCTTTGTAATTTATTACCATGTCAAACTTATTCTCATTTATCTTAATGAGAAATTTATGGGTTTGAATTTTTATATGCATATCTTCTTATTCGTTTCCACTTTCATTTTTGTTTAAACTATTTGTTTAATTTTCTTCAGGATTTCTCTTTCTATGAGCATTCCACTTGTGACTTTTCCACAAATTGCTATTTAGCTCAACGTTGTCTCAATCCATTTCTTTACTGCTTCTTGTTAATTTTAGGAATTCCTTTCTTAAATTTCAATTATAAATCGATTTTATAGTTAGGTGTTTGTAACACTTCACCTTCTTTTAAAATAATTCCTTTGCGAGAATACTCTAAGTTTGTTGTGTTAATAATTTGGTAACATAATTTAGAATAATTCAATATATATTCTATACTTATGTCTTAATGCTTTCTATTTGAAACATAGTTAGATTTTATGAATATCTATTCATAAAATAATCAATATGGTTATTCAATCCTTACATAACTAAACATTTATATATATCTGATTTTATAAATTCACTTCCTGCATTAACTTCGCATTTTATAACCATAGATTAAGTTAAAATAATATGGATTTAATCTTTGTAGAATTTTATTATTTCCCTCAATTAAAAAAATTCTCTATTGTACAGAAATAATTTCATAGATTCCTATATTCTCAGAGTTTCTCCATTTCATTTTGTCAACGAGAAGCAAGGTACACTTCCTTATATTTTCATTAATTTTCTTTATTATTCCTTTTGCATATTTAATGCCACTGTCAAATTAAGAACAATAAGGTAATAATCTAGTTTTTAACTTCTATTTTCCTTGAGTTAAATCTTTCCGTCTTTAATTATTTTCAGTATTAAATTTAACTAATTTATATTTTTGTATGTACAGGTACTCCCTTTGATTCCATGTACATTGCTATAGTTTAATTACTCCTGTGTAATTTCATGAGTACTTCAGTGATTCATACATTGAAAATAGATTATGGTTTCTTCTATACAGGTTGGTCTTTATCCCTTTGAAGAATTGAGCCTATATAATTATGAACTGTATTTAAATTCACAATCCTATTTTACTGTTTAATTGGGACTACGAATTATGTCTATCATTTATGACATAATTAATTTGTAATATGTGTAAAGTACACTATCATGGCTTACATTATTACACTATTATATTGTGTACTCATTCTTAGAAATTTAACCTGATTTTAATTTCATGTATGTATTTTCTTCAGTTTAGTATTTTATGCTATTTCTGAGAACTTGCAATAAATTGTAATTGTATCCAACTTGTTTTATGATAGTAGATATTATTTGGAATTTACATAGTCATCTCAGTAATACATTTATGATAAATACACTAAGTTTCCTTCTCTCTAATGTATTTATCTATATTTTATGTCTTTACAGAAATATTATTTAACACCTAACCTCAAATTTAAACCCATTAATGGAGTTTAGACATTCTAAGTGTTGGTGTATAACTCTACTTGTCTGAGTAACCATACAGATCAACTACTATTCTATAGTTGTTGTCTGTTAAATACATCACATTAAAAATCTGAAATTTACACAGAAATTCACCAATTTATACAATATTTAATCAAGTATAAAATTAGCTATTCTTACCCACTTCCATCTAACATAATTTAACATCTAATTCATTACAAAAAGATAATCTCACACTTTCTGTCATAATAAAATTCATAACAAAGTATTGAATTTCTTTGTGCATACCAATTTTGGTAAGAATATTTTCCACCCAACCTTGAGATTTCTCTCCACAACTCTCCCCGAGTAGAGATCAATTCCTCCAAGGTGTAGAAAACCTCTTGTCTACCTAAGAATGACTTATCTAAGCTTTCTTTCCCTTCAACATGTTTCCATAACCACGTCCAGTTAATCAAGATGTTGTGTTCCTTTTTTCCTAGTTTTTCCTTTTGTTTTCTCCACAAAAATATTTTAAAACTAGATTTTTCCTCTTTCTAGTTTTATTTCACCTCTTCTTAATAACTTTCCACTTTACCAAGGTATCTTTTTAAATTTTTATCTCCAATCTAATATTCAAATTTAATTTATTTTCTCCAAGGATTTTTGGAGAATCTGAGAAAGTCTTTTCAATCTTATCCATCCTCATGGACTTGAAATCCTGGTCTCCATTTATACTCTAATCTTTGCACAATAATTCCAATTCCACCTTTTTTTAATTTAAAATAATAAAATATGTCCACAATAATTATTTTCCTTTGGGTCCACTTAACATTTAGGATTGTTCAATTGTCTAATAAAAGCATTAAAAATAGGGATATTATAGTTTTTGTGTTTTATGGCTAAGGGGAAATTGGAAATGGAAATGGCCAAGGCTTTGGAAAGGAAAATGTAATTTTGGCACACTATTTATGAAAATAATGGAAATTAGGAGAAAAGGAAGGTGAAAGGTTAGAAGTTGCATGTGAGGAGGAAAATTGAAAAAATTAGAGACCTCATCAATAAAAGTACCTTAGAGCATTAGTTGAAAAGATTTTTTCAGCATTTTTTCGGTTTAGTGTTAGAATTAATCTCAAGAGGAGAAAGCCCCAAGAGGAAAAAGAAAGCAAGAAAGGAAAGGAAAGGAAAATCAAGGAAATGGAAGGAAAATTAAAGAAGGAGAAGGAAATCTAAGGAAAGCAAGGATCACGCATCTTCAACGGGAATAATTCCATGTAATAGGTTGCATGTGTGATTTCCTAGCTATTTTTTACATGCGTGGTATTTTCATGTTAGTATATATTTCTTTTGTTGTCACTGGCATGGATTTTTCAAAGACTCGACAGTCGATTTTAGCCTAGGCTTGCCATTTTTGGATAGCCATGGTGTGATGGGATTTTTCTCAGTTTTGAGGTTTGGATTGTCGTATAGTTTCAGAATTTGGGGTTAGGTGGTCTTATAAAAACTCCCAAAGGCCTAAGAATCTCTTGAATGGTAATGGTGGGATAAGCTGTAAATCCTGAGGGCAGAGACAAGAAAATTCCTCAAGGATGGTGAAGGTATTCTGAGGTATCCAAGCTCGGTTTGGTTTTGTAATATTGGCATCGGCTTAGGTGTGATCACGATATGGAGAGGGTGGAGGTGATTTAACCTTTGGATTCCCTTGGTTGTGTTTGGATTGGTTTGTCCCATGAGATCCCAAATTCATGTTTGGAATATGACACGAGCATTATTAGCTGAAGAATTATTTTCCTCAGCCAATCTATGGTTGGGTGGAATCTGGAAGTCCCGAACTCAGTCGATATTTTCCTATGTTTAATTAAATACAGGTTTCACTTTTTTGGATAAGGAAATATATTGGTTAATATTTAGATTTAGGGGTTGTTATCTTATTTTTATTTATCTCGTTATAATGGTTATAAGAAAATTTTTATGATATATCTTATTCATTGCTTTTTTTGCATTTTCACTCATAACTGAATAAATAATGAATGAACGACCTAATTGGTGTTATGAAAGTTAATGAGAGAAGCCAGTGACCCTTCTTGTTAAACCTCAGATATTTTTGCAGTTGGTCATGTTAAAACCTGTATTCATGACCTATTGGTTGTATGTTCACCAAGTATTTGACAGAATTCTAGTCCGGGTTGAGGATGGTCATGCCAAGTCCTTGTTTAAGTTTTTGTTTTAAAAACATTGTTCGGGTGTCAATACCTTCTCTAGAAGTTTCACTGAGTTCTGGGCAAAGACTTAAGTCATGGGCATGAAAAAGTGGCACCGAATTTAGAGTCACTGGCATATAAATGAGCAGTAAAGTCCATATTTGCATGGAGGTACACTCATGCGTGAAACTCAGAACCCATAGTCGCATGGAGGTCTTGGAAATGGAGATACTCAGCCTCTAACTCAGGGAAAAAGTGGGTTGTCTCAGGGGTTGGACACCTGGAGAGGTTGGGTTACTCCTGGAGATCCTTTAGCACCTGAGTGAAGTTAGTAAGGTCATAAGTTTTCGACTCCATATCCTTAAGGTGTCACCTAGGAGGTTGAGCCTTTTCATAGTGACCCTTAGCTCATGTTTACTCGAGGAAGAGAGATTAAAGTGGGTAGATATGGTAGGAGGTGTTACATGCAAACGTTTTCTGAAGTTTTAAATTTTTTTTGCATCATGATAGATTTCAACCATCTTGTGCATAAATCTATGTTTTCACTTTAAGCAGCACTACAACCTCCATCATATTTTAATATCAATTATAATATCCCCCATATTTTAATAGAAATTATAATATTTATGTTTGAACAGATGGACTCTCTACATCATTATATAAGAGAAATGTTGTAGTGTGTGTAAATGAGCGTATGCTCTTAAATTAAATGTTGATTCAAGCTGTAAGAGATGTTTTGATATTCATAAAATGAAATTTTGTATCAAATAATAATAATAAAATTTCTTCTCACAAAATAAATAATAAAAATAACTAATAAGAAAAAAATAGATTCAATTATATTATAATTTTATTTTTATTACTAAAATTATAAACAATTTCCTAAAAAATTCATAATATGTATATAAGAGTAAAATATATTTGAATAATAATAATTTATATTCATAACCATGGTATTAAGAACATATATTTAACAACAAGATATAAAAATATAATAAACTTAGTAAATAAACATATATTTAAAAATAAATGTGAAATATAAAATTTTATATATAATATAAATAATTATAGATTAAGATCCATTTAACCATATAAACTAAAATAATTATTCATATTCATAAGTCATTATATTAATATTTAATTAATAAATATATTAAAATTCAATGGTTAGAATATTTATGTATATTTTTATTTATTTATATCATAAATGCTATCCATGTCATATTGAAAAATTGAATTAAAAATATTATAACACATGCCAAACAAAAATTCAGCATATATATTATCAAAGTTTTAATAAAATTAAAGTTAGAAATATTTTTATATAGAGATCTTACATTTATATAAATATTAATGATATTATTATTAAAGGGCAAATATTTATCATAACTTACTATCTACCAAACTTTTAGAGGAATCTCTAGATACAACTATTTTGAATTTGGAGTAAAAAAAATTTACATATTGAAAAATTGATTCTTGTGAACACTTGTATAATTTTGTGTTAATTATTTGAATCTAAATTAAAATAAATTTATACTATTATTAATCACTAAATAAAAACTTTAATAATTATATAAATTTATTTTATAATTTAGATTCAAAGCATTAACACTAAATCATATATGGTGTTACACACCCACATTGATTAATAACTGTATAACTTTATTTTATAATTTAGATTCAAATAATTAACACTAAATTAGATATGGTATTACACACCCACATAGATTATATTATAATATGATAGTTTTATAAGCAACCACGAGTTTCAATCTCAATTTTATCACTTGAATACGTAATAAATATAAAATTAAATCAACCTATGCAAAATTTATGATTGACACCCTCTAAAACAAGTATTCTCACTTTCTATGATTGAGGATCCATAGAAAAAAATCATGCTACCAACCAACAAAGTTAGACATTCATACTAATAAAGGCGGAAGCTGATGTGTATCTAATTACATCCACGCGAAGTGTGGAGATTCATCCTGAACAAAGGTAAAAAACTCAATTTACATTTAATTATGCTTCATATGGGTAGATGACATATTATTGAACGCAATACACATTCAACGCCGCAAGAAATATGAAACGCCCAAAGCTTTTACGAATGCATATGGGCGAATTTTAGTAAAGTTACGTTGGATACGTCCAACTACAAAGTAAGGTGGAAACCTGGCATTGGAAAAACTGTTTTAGTATGCCCATAGTTATAAAAAAACTACGAACCCTAGAGCAAACAATAGGTCCCCATCAGTTCCAAAAACTGGTGCCTGGTATCGGTTCAAGCGTCAGTCTCGAATATCCAAAAAACAGACAATAGGTCCCCATCAGTTCCAAAAACTGGTTCCTGGTATCGGTTCAAGCGTCAGTCTCGAATATCCTAAAAACAGACAATAGGTCCCCATCAGTTCCAAAAACTGGTTCCTGGTATCGGTTCAAGCGTCAGTCTCGAATATCCTAGAAACAGACAATAGGTCCCATTCAGTTCCAAAAACTGGTGCCTGGTATCGGTTCAAGCGTCTTTCTCGAATATCCTAAAAACAGTTTTACTATGCCCATACCTACGAGAAAGCGACGAAACCTAGAGCAAACAGCAGGAATCCGTCAGTTCCCCAAAGTCATGCTTAATATTGCTTCAACTGTCACTGTAGTTTGGAACATCATAAAAACAGTTTTAGTATGCCCATACCTAGCAACCCTAGAGCAAACAATAGGTACCCATCAGTTCCCCAAACTGATGCTCATTGTCGGTTCAAATGCCACTGTAATCTGGAATATCATAAAAACCTTGTGTAAGAAAGTACTCCTTGCGGAAGTGCAAATAAGTATCGGAACTGAGGTTTTATCGACCAAAGGAGCTTCATATGAGCGTGCAAAGCCACTGAACTCTAGCAGCGTTATTTCCAAACATTTCTCAACTATTTTGTGTGAGCCTCCAGTGCTACACTTCTGTCACCCTGAAACATGGAATTGAACACGAGCATTACTCGACTGAAGATCGACGAAAATGCTTGGGTTATGCAAATTAAGCAAAACCTGCACGAACTAGAAGAACGAGAGGAGGAGTTGCTTCGTGTGTCTATGTTTAATGTGCCGAAAGAGTTATTGGCAACGAACTCGGAAGCGTACATTCCTCAGACGGTTTCCATCGGCCCCTATCACCAGTGGAGATCGACTGAGCTCTACGATATGGACCGTTACAAAGTGGCAGCTGCTCATCATTTTCAGAAGGCAATGAACGGACGAAATTTTGCGACCGTCGTTGAGGAGTTTCAGCAGCACGACGGGCAAATCCGGAGCTGCTACAACAAGTACATCAGTTACAAAACAGAAGCCTTCGCGATGCTCATGGCTCTGAACGCTGCCTTCCTTCTCGAGTTTTTACAGTTCTGTGTCAGATATAAGGACGAAAACTCCCAGACGGACTTGAAGCTGCTAGAACGAGTCTTAGGTCTGAGTGGGACCAGCGGTGCAGAAAACGCCATTATCAGAGATGTCATGATGCTCGAAAACCAATTGCCGCTCTTTCTTTTGCAAAAGCTTTTGGAATTGCAGTTTGAGGGTTCTAAAAGCAAGGCCGAGGAAAAGCTCCGCAGGCTGTTAAGACTCGTATGCCAGCAATTATCTCCTTTCAGCTTCAAGTTACCGGAGGATTCGAATCTCCATATGGACGAAAGAGGACACGTGTTGGAGGTGCTATACTACTCTATCGTCCCTTTTTGCAGTGATCAAAACCCAAGTCAAAGGGAACAAGAAGGCGATGAACCCGATATATCCGACATGTTAACCATCAAACGATCCATTAGTTTACTACCGAAGACTCTCTCCTCTTTAAATGTTGGCCCCATCGAGTCTCCCAGGATGATGGCACGGAGAGTGCTGAACTGGAAGCCTTTGCGATTGGCGAAGAAATTACGCCTAACCAGTCTTCTTAATGTTTTTCTGAAACTACCTGTTCTGAGTGCGTTTAAGAGATATTTTCCATTTGATCAGAATGTTATGCAAACTGAGGGAGAAGTGGAAGCTGCATCGTCCTTTATGATTGTACCTCCCTCGACAAACGAATTGGATATTCCATCCGTGGGAGGGTTATGCCTTGCTGGAGTCAAATTCCGTGTTGCCGATGGCGACCTCAGAACAATACAATTCGATGAGAAAACTGCCACGCTTTGTCTCCCCAAAGTAAATTTGCACAGCTACACAGAGGTAATAATGAGAAATCTGGTTGCATTCGAAGCTTCAGCAGCACCGGGTGCGCTCGTTTTCAGGCAATACATCGATTTTATGAATGGCATCATCGACTGTGAAGAAGATGCGAGATTATTAAGAGAAAGAGGAATTATTTCCAACTACCTCCAAAATGATCAAGCGGTTGCGAGCATGTGGAACAGCATGGGTAAGTGCGCTAATCCCGCAAAAGTTTCATATCTTGACAAAGTTGTAAAGGATTTAAATCGATACTATAAAAGTCGATGGAAAGTTATAGTTGTGGAGTTTGCGAAGAAATCTTTATATAAGTCGTGGAAGATCCCTTCTCTGGTGGCTGCGGCCATACTTTTGTTGCTGACTTGCTTGGAGGCATTCTGTTCCGCCTATGATTGCAAGAAGTGGTCTGTAAACCCGTCCAAAGTAATGGCACACTAGACTACACGTTTCCACCAGCGTCTCCTTACAATTAGCGGCACAGTAATCAAGCAAATGGATGGTTGCGATCCATTTCTCCTTTCCGAGTTTTTTGTTTTGCTCCAGGGTTTCAGTCACGTGTCCCCGACATTCTCGATCTTTTCTTTGTAAATATACCGTTTGGGTATTTCGGAACATACAATGTAGAAAAAATGTCCATTCCATTAGCATATAGTTTTCAATTCTATATTTAGTATTTGGGAATGGATAATGTAGAAAAAATGTCCATCACATTAGCATAGAGTTTTAACCCCTATATTTAGTATTTGGGAATGCACAATGTAGAAAATTTGTCTATTACATTATCTTATAGTTTTCAATTCTATATTTCATTTTTTTTTATAGGAGTATATGATTTTTGATAAGAAGTTAAGTTTCAAATCTACAAGGGTAAAGTATATTTATGTTACGAAACCTTAATAATTAAATTAGAAGTGTATGCTCTATCATATATACAAAGATATTATGAATCAATTTTAAATTTAACATAATTATAATTTTAAAAGTAAAATAAAAGGACTTATGATCGTGGCGCCGCATATTATTTTGTATCGGTAATACATATTACCTGTTTATGATCATTGGAAGTCGAGATCGGGAGCTGGCATCAGAGTACCCTTTCTTCTCTCTGAGTATGGCTATTTATATGAGTATGGCGTTGAATGAAGCATATATATATATATATATATATATATATATATATATATATATATATATGGATTTTGATATATGTTGGCGCTAGTGGCTACTGGTTCAGAAGCACTCACTGGTCTGGACCCATACTTATTCGCCATACCTGCTCGCTCCCTAATCATTGGACATAGTACAGAGCTTAGCAATAACGGTTAGCTTAAGAGTCACCGAATTGAGTAGTATTAGTACCATAGTATTTATATCCATGGTTGAAACTCTTGCTTGTAACACTTTCCAGAAGTATTGAGTAGTGATAAGCATTACAGTTATTCCAGTAATAGCTCAAGAACGTCGTCGAGATAGGAGTGCTTTTACAGACAGGCTGAGAGTTACGACCCCTATAAACTGCCCTTTTACCCTCAGCTTAGAGCGAATTTCTCTTTCTTTATCTGTTCGGAAAATATGGGGTGAAACAGGGTGACTTTTGAATTGCTCTGGCCCACTTTCTTAAGGTCTAACGATACAGCCCCTTATTTTAGGGAGGGAGGGCCAGGTTGACCTGGAATTTCAAATATATTTTGCCGGTCAAATGAAAATTTGAAGACGGGTGTTTGTTGTGCCTGTCAATTTACGTTACGTTTTCATTGAATTTATGACTCAATTTTGTGTGTTGCGTATTAAAAAAAATTACAAGAGTTCTTACAGTTTGGCATTTAGAGGTTTGACTGTCAATTTATGTTTTCAGTGAATTTATGACTGTCAAATTTTTTAATTATTGCATATTAAAAAAAATTACTAGAGTTCTTGCAAGTTGCAGTTTAGCTTTTGGCATTCAGAGGTTTGACATTCTCCCTATGAAGAAGTCTTGCGTATTAAAAGAATTTACAAGAGTTCTTGCAGTTTGGCATTCAGAGGTTTGACATTCTCCCTCTGAAGAAGTCTTCAATCATGGCGTATAAAATTTTTTTACAAAAGTTCTTGCAGTTTGGTATTCAAAGGTTTGCCATTCTTCCTATGAAGTCTTCAATCATGGCCACCGGAACACCAAATTTCTTCATGTTTTGAAGTTTGTGTCTAATGTTCATCGTTACAGCAAATTTCTTCATGTTTTGAAGTTTGTGTCTCATGCTCATTGTTACAGTGCTTCCTGTCTTACAGTTTGTGTCTCATTCTCATCGTTACAGTTCTTAGCAAAGTGTTAAATTGTAGCAACTTCATCCATCAAAGCTCGCTTATTACCCTTACTTAGGAGCTGACGATGGTATTGCAAACTCAGCTCAGATTAAATTGGAACACAATTTTAACAGTGGTAATAAAATTATCTTTTACATGGCTTAATTACTTTGTTGGGTATTATTATTGCACTTGGAGTGTGTGTACACACATCATTTGCAGAAAAAATACTCATCTAGTAAGAATGTTGGAGCTGCTAGTTCAGATCTTTAAACGAATGGTGGGTGTTTTTGGCATATTTGCAATTTGGACGATTTGCAGATGACCGTCTAGATAGTAACCAAAAAACCACCCACCGCTTTCCAAGTCCACACCACTGCAAATTCTTTTTTCTTTCTTTTCTTTTTAATTTTCTCAACAAACTCTCATCAAACAAGATGAAATCAATGCCGCATTCATCTGCAAATTTCAGTTACATGACAAAGTCCTTTCATGTTGACTTAACATGCTTATGAAATTTGAATTAGAATTTTTATTCACAATCTAAAAAATTTCAATTCACGGCCAATCCCAAGACTGAGTTTCGATAGCCATTCTCTTTCTCTTTCATGACTTACAAGGGTAAAAGTCAAAGGTCAAAATATACAAATCATATATAATATGTTTCTTCCCGGGAAACAATAGGCTACTCATAAGTTATGAAAATCAAGTCGGGTAAAAATATATAAGTTATGAAAATCAAGTCGGGTCAAAATATACAAATCATAACAGGGATTTATTTCGAGGAAATTCATAAGAAAAAACTAGCTTGCCACCATAAAACTTGAAATGAGAGTCATGAACGTGCCATGTTGTCAACAATGTGGTTTCCAGTTTAGGTCAAAGATGGAGAACATGGTTGAAAGTATCTGTGTTAGGAAGAAATCAAACAGTCATGAAAAACTAAAACAGGTTTATGTGGAAAATACCAAATTATTTTAAAGGAGCCGGTAACTCTGCTGGCAAGTCCAAATCCGACACCTTCAATCCACCGAGGACAGAGCCGCATGTCCAAATCCGACACCTTCAATCCGCTGAGGACAGAGCCGCATGTCCAGAACTCACACTACACTTGATTTTCTGGCTTCAACAGTTCGGTCATACACTGAGGTAATGAACCTGACATACAGCCAAATTCGTATACAAACCCACCGGTACCAACTTAGCATTCTGGATACAACAACTACATTCACAAAAGCTACATTCAGATTCGAAAATATGGATCATAAAATAGGTAAAACAGTAAGAAACGTAAGGTTGCAATTTCCAAGTCTCAACATATTAAATTTTTAGTATGGCCGTATAGATTTGCATATCATTTGTATGGGCTTAGCGGCTGATGGTAGATCAAGAGTTACTCCATTAATGGGAAGTATTAGAGTAGTAGGCAGTGGGACACTGAATCGTTTAAATAGCGTTCAAGTTCAAACTGTAAATAAGATATTATAAATTTTTACCTTTTACTTGTGAAATTAAAAGTCATTTTGACAAGTTGGAGAGTTATATCACACGTCAAACCTGACGTGCATAAGTCTTTACATAGAGTCAAATACGTTCTGAAATAAAAAAATACGTCCTGTGGGACTTCAATTTCCAGGCCTACTTGAGCCTACACGGAGACTTTTCTTTTTGAGAGCAACAACCAGTCGTTTTCACTGCCCTGATATATATTTTTATTTAAATATATTATATTAATTGATTCATGTCTATATATATATATATATATATATATATATATATTTTTAAGAATATTATTTATAAGTATTTTATTATTAATTTATCATTTTTTTTTAATTAAAATTAGATGTATTAGTTTAGTTTAGTATGCTAAACAATTATTTTATTTACATTTATATATAATTTTTATGGAAAAATATGTAATAATAGAATAATTTTTAAGTAGAATATTTTTTATTTAAAATTGTTGTTTAATGAAATGAAGGAATTGCCTAGACAGCCAAAATTGGCGGAATCTAGGCCAAAAAATTTAAGAAATTTTAACAGTGTTTGAATCATTATTTTCATAGTGAAAATGGATTCAACACCATCAAAAACCTCTATGACATCCAAAATATTAAATTTTGATAGTTATAACATTGATTTACAATTACATAATTTTCAGAGTGAAAAAGTAGTCCAGTTAGACTACCACTTTAAATTTAGTTTTTGGTAATGAGAAAGAATGATGGTTATGTTTTTCATGAAGTTTAATAGATTTTTATAAATGATAGATTGATCTCTTAAATGAAAGTATCATTTTTTAAATAAGTAGAAGTACTTTTAAATGAGTAAAAGTGCTTCAAGGAATTGGTGGAGTTTATGTGTGATGTATTTCAATATAACTTTATAAATTGATATTTTTTTTCAGTATTTTCAAATTTTTAATTTTCTTTGGTTTAAATTGAAATGAAAAATTATTATATTATAATATAAATCAAAAAATTGTAGTAGAAGGTATGTGCTAAAAATAATTAAATAATTTATTATTCTTCATAAACAAAAACAAAAGGTCATCCAGAAATACCCTCTAAAACATGAAACAGCTCTTGAAATATGTTCAGTTTGATTTTGATTAATATATAATATCCATGTAATACACTTAATCTCTTTGTAACTACTTTGAAATACATAATTATTATTGAATTTAATATAGAAAAAAAAACATCTTTTGAACGTTTCTTTATTATAAAATGGTTAGCTCATTCTATACAAATGTTAGATTTTCTTGAGAAATAAATATATTATCAATCAGATAATCTTTATTTCATTGCTAATATAAAATTCATCATAAAAATTAAAAACTCAAAAAAAAAAAAAAACGAAATCCTCAAAAATGCTCACTTGAGTTTTTTATTAGAATTCCAAAAACATCCAAAAACTTCCAATGTGAATAGCAATGGAGTTTAACCCATCATATCTGTATTGTTGTTATTTGACCGTAAAAGTGATTCTATACTTTAGAGTAGCCAATTCAGAATATATATATATATTTTCTCAGTGTGTCCATTATTTTTTCTACTTGAGAGCTCTTGCACCATAATTATTTATTTTTAAAAGATATTATTCTAGTAGAGTAGATAAGTACAAAAGGGACTAACTGTGAAGTTTAAGAACCTAAGAATTGCTTTGTGTTTATAAAAATATATTATATTTTCTTCCTCGATAAATAATTGAAAGCGAGGAAAAATAAATCGAGGAAAAATAACAAAAGATAAGTAAAAGATAAAGGGGTAATATTCTTCCAATATAAGATTTAGCCATTGAAGGGATTGTGTGAAGCATAAAGACTCTTTGACTTTGTTTTCCTTTATAAAAACAGTTTTATTTTTTAGAGAGTATTGAAATTGAAGAAAAATAGTAAAATTGTACTAACAAGAACAGCTGGGGGGCAACAAGTCCCTGCCACTAGAGACTTGCTTCTTTAACTGGCGCAGACCATAACCGTTCCATGGACCTAAATATGATGCAGAGCACAAGGGTTTCGTGGGATGAGACAAAAAGTGTCACAGGAGAAAACCACAGCATGGACCAAAAAATGCCGCTGAAGGGTTTCGTTCACCAATGAATGATGCAGAGCGGCTGGGTCGAAGTGTTTCCTCGACAAAAAAATGGCGGAGAGCAGCACGTTAAACGTAGCGCCGCGAGGACGATGGTGCTTTAAGGCCTGGTATCGGTGCAGACCGCTTCGCTGCAAACTGGGAAGGGAAAAGTGACGAAAGTCATGAACTTTAACAGTCTCTTCTTGGATTTCATGCTGAAATAAGTGGTGGAAATAATCGACAGAGTGTTGGTGGTCACAAAGAGATGTCGGGTATAGAGGATATAGTTTACCGCATCCTGTGTCCTGGAAACAAGATTGAAAGTGTCATAGGAAAGGATGATAGTATTATGAGGGAACCTCATAATAATCAGGTGAATTGGTCACATTAGATATGTCGCGATATCAGGGAGAGTGAAAATTTGTGAAAGTTAGTAATGTTTTAACAAAATATTTTTTGTACGATTGCCAATGTATTAAATAGTGTATCTTTTATTGAATTGAAAGATGAAAGTTGTGTGTTTCTATGGACGGTGAGGGAAACAATTGTCTAGTTGTTCTGACATGCGGAACACGCAGTTGTGTGTCTAGAATCGTTCATTGGACTAAGCGAGTTCGGCTGGGGCTCAGATGAAATGTCGAGGATGTGTCATGGGCGAGTTTCAATGTGGAAGGTATAGCGTGGTGTGGCCAAGTTCATAATTTTTTCCAGTTGTCATTGTGGGCCCATGACCTTGCCATTTGTTTTGCATGTAGTAACCCAACCTTCTCACTCTTTAATTGCCCAGGTACCTATCTATCGCACGTGATGCTCTCTGTTTGTTGTTCCCTCCAGATCGCTAATGGATGGCTCTGGCATTCTGACTCTAAGTGCTCAATGGAGAACGAACTAAAGCCGACCTAAATAACTGGAAAGCCTCCCCTTTATCTGTGCCGTATATAGAAGGTCTGAACAAGTTGAAATACCTGCCTTCGGAAGCCGTCATCAATGAAAATTTTCCCAAAAGCCTGAGATGCCCGGAGCGTCCTGTTATTTTTGAGTTGCATTCACACAACACTTGCAGTGACGCGTTCCTCTCTCCTTCGGGTGTCATAGACAGAGGCTACAGGAATGAGGTGAGTTCTCATGTTACCCACGTTGGTTATGATCAGAAAATGGTGAGGTTGTAATATTTTGGGTTCTGATTTTCCCAATTCATGCTGGCTTAATATTGTTATGACAATATAAAAACTGCTGGCAATGATTTTGTGCATTTTCTTTTTATTTGGGTGTTTCCATTTTTAACACAGGATCCACTGGCAGTTTGTTTTATATATATATATATATATATATATATATATATATATATATATATATATATAACAAACGCTAAAGGATCCCGTGTTATATATATATATATATATATATATATATATATATATATATATATATATATATATATATATATATATATGGGGCCAATCTGGATTGAATTTGCTCACCTTTTTATTAGCATTGCATATTTCCAAGCGTTAGATAACGGATTTAAAATGTAGAACCTATGCGATCTCAGTTGATGGTCTGCATTTAGGAGGTTTGCTAAATGAAATATAATACCCTACGGTGATCTTAATATTCGATGACACTTCATTAATGGCTGCAATGCACGAAATGATTCATTAACTGTTGCAGTGGTGAAGCAGGGCGGAGGAAGTTCGTAGTCAGTTGAGAGGAAATTCAATAAATATGTTGAGCTGCTTTGTAAATCTAACTGTGAAGCAGGTTGAGCATGCATCTTGAAAATTCAAGATAGTGCCAAGATGTTTGTTCTATGCTATTGATTCAATAAATTAAAGTGAGAGTAAGAGAGGGCGCATAAATAAACCAAGTGAATGAGTTTGAGGAAGAGGTGCGATTATTTATCCTGCCAAACATTAAAATTTTGGATAGCATAGTGTACCCATGCCTTTTCTTAAGCTATGACTAAATAGTCAATTTTTCTGTTTTTAAATGTTCAAGACATGATATTTTCGAGGTGTGTTTTGATGTATGCAATTTATGTGTTTTGATGTATGCAGTTTATGTGTTTTAATGTATGGAGTTTTCTTCAGACGCTGGAAATAGTGATATGCCTAAAAATCGTGGTGTATTAGAAAAACAAAACCCCCTCTTTCAATCACACAAACAATCTATTTAAAAGTGCAAGCCTACACAGATATGATAAACATATACGAGTGGGAAATGGGTATACCGATTTTTTTTGCTGTCTTTTGACACTCGTGAATGGCATGCCAAATAGAGATGAGACTGGGTGCAAGCCCACAACTTCTGGAATAGATTCCTCTCAGATCTAGCACCTAATCACAATGAAACAATGCATCCCGTGACCTGAGGATGTTTTGTGTTTTTGTAGCAAATTACGAACAGAAAGAGAAGGCTAGCTCACAAAAGCTGCATAATGATAAGTAAAAAGGAACTTCCAATGGACATCCAACTCTGCAAAGGCAAAAGTGCCTTTTACTCGTTTGAAGTATGGATTTGAGAAGTAGAAGGGGTCTTACCTCATAGGAAGTTGCGCAAAAGCCAGTGAACCAGTGGAGGTGGATACCAAAATCATCAATGATTTGGATGATCTACCCAATGTTGGCGGAACCGGACCAGAGACCCAGCCACTCCTCAGGCCACTCCTTAGGCGTATTCGAATCTATCGAGAGTTACATGGATGCGGATCGTGAACTGGTGAAGCAAAACAGCCTTCAAAGAACAACCTGTTTTATGCTAGAGCAGTCCATAATGTGCTTGCTGCTCCAGGGGCCGTTCATAATGTGCTTGCTACTCCAGGGGAGAGAAGCACGTTAAACGTAGCGCCGCGAGGACAATGGTGCTTTAAGGCCTGGTATCGGTGCAGACCGCTTCGCTGCAAACTGGGAAGGGAAAAGTGACGAAAGTCATGAACTTTAACAGTCTCTTCTTGGATTTCATGCTGAAATAAGTGGTGGAAATAATCGACAGTGTGTTGGTGGTCACAGAGAGATGTCGGGTATAGAGGATATAGTTTACTGCATCCTGTGTCCTGGAAACAAGATTGAAAGTGTCATAGGAAAGGATGATAGTATTATGAGGGAACCTCATAACAATCAGGCGAATTGGTCACATTAGATATGTCGCGATATCAGGGAGAGTGAAAATTTGTGAAAGTAGTAATGTTTTAACAAAATATTTTTTGTACGTTTGCAAATGTATTAAATAGTGTATATTTTATTGAATTGAAAGATGAAAGTTGTGTGTTTCTATCGACGGTGAGGGAAACAATTGTCTAGTTGTTCTGACATGCGGAACACGCAGTTGTGTGTCTAGAATCGTTCATTGGACTAAGCGAGTTCGGCTGGGGCTCAGATGAAATGTCGAGGACGTGTCATGGGCGAGTTTCAATGCGGAAGGTATAGCATGGTGTGGGCGACTTCATAATTTTTGCCAGTTGTCATTGTGGGCCCATGACCTTGCCATTTGTTTTGCATGCAGTAACCCAACCTTCTCCCTCTTTAACTGCCCAGGTACCTATCTATCACACGTGATTCCCTATGTTTGTTGTTCCCTCCGGATCGCTAATGGATGGCTCTGGCATTCTGACTCCAAGTACTCAATGGAGAAGGAACTAAAGCTGACCTAAATAACTGGAAAACCTCCCCTTTATGTGTGCCGTATATAGAAGGTCTGAACAAGTTGAAATACCTGTTTGGAAGCGGTCATCAATGAAAATTTCCCCAAAAGCCTGAGATGCCCAGAGCGTCCTGTTATTTTTGAGTTGCATTCACACAACACTTGCAGTGACGCGTTCCTCTCTCCTTCGGTTGTCATAGATAGAGGCTACAGGAATGAGGTGAGTTCTCATGTTACCCACGTTGGTTATGATCAGAAAATGGTGAGATTGTAATATTTTGGGTTCTGATTTTCCATTTTTAACACAGGATCCACTGGCAGTTTGTTTTAAATATATATATATATATATATATATATATATATATATATATATATATATATATATATATATATATATATATGTATCAGGCCAAACTGGATTGAATTTGCTCACCTTTATATTAGCATTGCATATTTCCAAGCGTTAGATAATGGATTTAAAATGTAGAACCTATGCGATCTCAGTTGATGGTCTGCATTTAAGAGGTTTGCTAAATGAAATATAATACCCTACGGTGATCTTAATGTTCAATGACACTTCATTAATGGCTGCAATGCACGAAAGGATTCATTCACTGTTGCAGTGGTGAAGCAGGGCGGAGGAAGTTCGTAGTCAGTTTTGAGGAAATTCAATAAATTTGTTGAGCTGCTTTGTAAATCTAACTGTGAAGCAGGTTGAGCATGCATCTTGAAAATTCAAGATAGTGCCAAGATGTTTGTTCTATGCTATTGATTCAATAAATTAAAGTGAGAGTACGAGAGGGCGCATAAATAAACCAAGTGAACGAGTTTGAGGAAGAGGTGTGATTATTTATCTTGCCAAACATTAAAATTTTGGATAGCATAGTGTACCCATGCCTTTGCTTAAGCTATGACTAAATAGTCAATTTTTCTGTTTTTAAATGTTCAAGACATGATATTTTCGAACTGTGTTTTGATGTATGCAGTTTTCTTCAGACGCTGGAAATAGTGATATGCCTAAAAATCGTGGTGTATTAGAAAAACAAAACCCCCTCTTTCAATCACACAAACAATCTACTTAAAAGTGCAAGCCTACACAGATATGATAAGCATATATGAGTGGGAAATGGGTATACCGAGTTTTTTTGCTGGCTTTTGACACTCCTGAATGGCATGCCAAACAGAGATGAGACTGGGTGCAAGCCCACAACTTCTGGAATAGATTCCTCTCAGATCTAGCACCTAAGCACAATGAAACAATGCATCCCGTGACCTGAGGATGTTTTGTGTTTTTGTAGAAACTTATGAACAGAAAGAGAAGGCTAGCTCACAAAAGCTGCATAATGATAAGTAAAAAGGAACTTCCAATGGACATCCAACTCTGCAAAGGCAAAAGTGCCTTTTACTCGTTTGAAGTATGGATTTGAGAAGTAGAAGGGGTCTTACCTCATAGGAAGTTGCGCAAAATCTAGAGAACCAGTGGAGGTGGATACCAAAATCATCAATGATTTGGATGATCTACCCAATGTTGGCGGAACTGGACCAGAGACCCAGCCACTCCTCAGGCCACTCCTCAGGCGTATTCGAATCTATCGAGAGTTACATGGATGCGGATCGTGAACTGGTGAAGCAGAACAGCCTTCAAAGAACAACCTGTTTTATGCTAGAGTAGTCCATAATGTGCTTGCTGCTCCAGGGGCCGTTCATAATGTGCTTGCTACTCCAGGGGCCATTGCAGGGAAGAATAACCAGCGCAATAAAACACAATAAAACAGAGAGCCTTTCTAAGGGCCATTGCAACGAAGAATAAGTAAATACAAATAACAACAACATGCAGAGGCGTGAAGGATCTCTTGACACCTAATGGAGGATCTCTTGACAGCTATCCAGAGCTAAAAGCAAAGAATAAGAAGCGAAGAATCATATTATGGGTTAGCATTAAATTTTTAAGGATTAATGCTAGTATTAATTCACTCACTGTAAAAATTGAGTATCATAAAATTGATTTTTTCAGTTTATTCTAAGCATTCTCAGTTTATTTTGAGCATTGCCTCAATATGAGGCCAAATAAGATGAGAAATTTTCTCATTGGACGAAAAAATTAAAGAAAAACATTTATTAAATCTAAAAAACTTCATTGATATTTGTGTCAAATTAATATCAACGGCTAAAAAACGATTACTCTAGTCCCTGCCATGCCGCAGGGGGCACGGACTAACTAATAAGAATATTGGAAATGGTTAACATTTTTAGTTGATTATTTTTTATGTTTTAATTTTTTATTTATTTTATAATATAGAGTTATTTTATTTTAAATAATATTAAAGTTTTATAGATAATTATATAAAATAATTATAAATTTATAAATATTTTTATAGAAATATTACTAAACATTTTAAATTTTAAATAATGTTTAAATTTTGTATATTATTTAAAGTATTCATTTTTAAGTTTGTTTTTTTGAAAGTCTTTCTCTACTTTTAATTATTCTTTTAAACGTTTCTCAGTTAGTGAGGTCATAGAAGGTATGATCTAGGTAATCATGCATTCTTGGTCATAGAAGGTATGATCTAGGTAATCATGCATTCTTACATCTCTAAGTTTTTCATGTCTTTTTCTTATCCCTCTTCTTCCAAGATATGATATTGTTTCCTCAAATGCTAGTGGCCTGATTACCTTCTCCACTTATGGTACCATAGCCTGTATAGGAAATCATGATTTGTTAGTATTGGTCATAATTATTATTTTTTTATATACTAGAAAAGTAAAAATTTATACAATATAAAACAACATGATACATCTAATAAGTAAAAATCTATACAATATACAATATAAAACAACATAATAGATCTTAATATAAAACAACATAATAGATCTAATAAGATGATTAGTATAAAAGAAAAAAGGTATCCATGCAAATTTTCTGATGACTTTATACAAATATTCCAAACAAAAAAAATTGCATATTACACTTCCAATTACATAGACTACACATACCCCAAAATTAACAAACAAAACCATTCACTAAGAAGCCAACCACATAAATGAATAGGAGATAGGGACTTAAAGATATTGAAACAAAAAAACATCTATCGAAAGGAATAGAAAGACAATAAGTGAGAGATCTTTATGAGAGGACCAAGCAAGGATATTGCACAAACCCCCAAAGCATTTGAACACACTCTAAACCTTTTCTTCGAGGATACAAATCTAGAGTACTCGGCCAACTAAAAGTGTATTTGAATACGAATTAAACCATGGCTAAAAGAAAAAGCGGGTAAATACCATCAATCTCACCACTAATGGAGCCCAAGACTAGTCCATAAAAATCCCACATTATTCCATTGCTATACGTCATACTGATTTTTTTTAATTGTCACCTATATGATGCTTGCGTTTGGTAGATAGTGTAGGGTCTCAATGCACCGTACTCCATTTTAAGTGAGTACATGGGTAGTAACCTATGGAAAATCCTTTTAATTTTATTTCCAAGTATCGTGATTTAATATTAAGCAACAAACTCTAATGTAGCCTCATGGAAAAAGTCTTAAATCCTTTTCCTTTTTTGATGTGACAAAGGACAATAGGCCACCAGCAACAACATTGTTGGATCTCAATACATGATAAGAAATTATAACTTAAATTAAATGCACAACACAACACAGCTCTGAATTGTGAGACAAATCTCACTGAAATCATTGAATTTAACTGCACGATTACATCACACTTATATAGCAGATTGCACTCACCTAATCTTCCTGAAGAAGAGGAAACAAACCTAAATACGTGCAACCAATTTCTAAATAAACACTCTCGTTCAACCACTCAAAACTAAATCTATTTCTACATGATCTAGATTATTCTCACATCCTCCCTTAATGGAGAAATGGATTTTCTACAATACCTAATTGACTTCTAAAAACTTCAAATTTGATTTTACCAAGTGGCTTAGTAAATATATCAGCCATATTATCCTTGGTATTAAAAAATATTAATTCAAGTTCATTTGACTCAATTTTCTCACGTACAAAGTGGTATTGCAACTCAACGTGTTTTGTTCTGGCGTGGTATATTGGATTATGTGCTAATTTGATAGCACTTTGATTATCACAATTGATGCATGTTGAACCACTTTGTGCCTCTTCAAGATCTGCAAGAATTCTCCGCAACCAAATAGCTTCACAGGTGGCATTGGTCAAAGCTTTGTACTCTGATTCTGTTGATGATAAATAAACAGTTGGCTGTTTCTTACTACTCCAAGAGACGACCCCTGATCCAATATGAAATGCATAGCCAGAGGTAGATCGTCTGTCATCTGGATTTCCTGCCCAATCTGAATCAGAAAAACCTGTCAGTGCAACATTAGATTCATCAGTATACATAATACCTAAATTCACTATTCCCTTTAAGTATCGGAGAACTTTCTTTGCAGCATTCCAGTGATTTCCTGAAGGCTTAGCCATGAATTGACTAAGGATACTGACTGAGTATGCAATGTCTGGTCTCGTAGTGGTGAGATAGTTCAAACTTCCCACCAACTGACGATATAATATTCCATCTGCCTCTTTAGTTCCATCTTCTTTGTACAATTTTGCATTCTGTTCTAAGGGAGTTGACATAGCTTTGCAATCACTCATATTGAACTTTTTAAGAATTTCCTTTGTATATTTGCTTTGAGTGATTAATGTTTTACCAGGATCTCTCCATACCTCAATTCCTAAACAGTAATGCAATTCACCCAAATATTTCATTTCAAATTCCTGTGACAACTGAACTTTAATTTCTTCAATTAACTTCTGAGCACTGCCTGTGATAATGAGATCATCCACATACAAAGATATTAAAGAAACATTTCCTTTTTAATCTTTCTTAACATACAAGTTAGGATCATTTTTGCTTTTCACAAACCCATTCTGAAGAAAGAAGGTATCAATCTTTACATACCATGATCTCGACGCCTGTTTCAAACCATATAATGCCTTTCCTAACCTGCAGACTAGATGCTCCTGTCCCTGTTTGACAAACCCTTCAGGTTGAACCAAATAAACTTCTTCCTTTAAATCACCATTTAGAAAAGCAGATTTGACATCCAATTGATGTATATTCCAATTATGTTTTCTAGCTAAGAAAATCAGTAATCTAATTGTATTCAATTTATCTACTGGTGCAAAAGTATCTTCATAATCAATTCCCTCCTGTTGAGCATATCCTTTTGCAACTAATCTTGCCTTAAATTTATCAATGCTACCATCTGTGTTAAATTTATATTTATACAACCATTTGCTTCCAATTGGAACTTTGTTCTCAGGAAGTTCCACTAATTCCCATGTTTGATTTTTCATAAGAGAGGCATATTCATCATTCATAGCATTTCTCCATTGTTCATGTTGTTTAGCTTGTTCATAATCAACTGGTTCTACAACATTCATGATATTAGACATCAAGGCATAATCTCTATACATTGCAAGAAGCTGGGTTTGTTGGGTTGATCTTCTTGGTGCTACAGTACCTGTTGGAGTTCCATCCATGATTCTTCGGCTTTGAGGTGAATCTCCCTCTCATGATGACTCACTGCTGCTAGATGTGCTCATACTGCTCTCATCCTGATCTTGAACCTGTACCTGTACCTGTTCCTGTTCCTGTTTAACCAAAGTATCAAGTTTGACATGAGCATCATTAGATATATGCCATGCATCATTCTTTGTATCACATTTATCAGCCTGCTCATGAAACACCACATCTCGACTTGAAAACAGTTTATGTGTACTTGGATCAAACAATTTATATGCTTTCTGATCTGTGCAATATCCAATAAAAACACACCTGATTGACTTGGCATCAAGCTTTCTTCTGTTAGCCTTAGGAATATGTGCAAAGACAGTACATCCAAAGACTCTTAAATGACTCACATTAGGTTTATAACCATGAAGAACCTCAAAAGGAGTTTGAAAAACTAATTGCTTAGTGGGACATCGATTCTTCAAATAAACAGCAGTATTAATGGCTTCTGCCCAGAAACCATTAGAGATGTTCTTACCTTGAAGCATACTGCGAACAAATTCCACCAAGGTTCTATTCCATCGCTCAGCAACACCATTTTGCTGAGGGGTATGAGGTACAGTGAACTGTTGTTGAATCCCATTAGATTTACAATAGCTGTTAAATGCATTTGACTTATAATCACCCCCTTGATCAGATCTGAGTATTTTAATGTACTTACCTATTTGTTTTTCAATCATAGTTCGGAACTCTTTAAAATACTCAAATATATCACTTTTCCTTCGAATGAAATAGACCCACGTATACCTAGATCTATCATCAATAAAAATAACAAAGTATGAAGCACCACCAAAAGACCTAGTTTGCATAGGTCCACATACATTAGTGTGAATTAATTCAAGTATATCATACTGTCATTTCTCGGTATGAATAGGAAACTCTTCTCTATGCTGCTTACCAAGTGCACAAGCTTCACATGGTAAATGTTCACACTTCATAACAGGAAGACCTTCAACCATTAATTTTCTTTGCAACAACGATAAATCATTGTAATTTAGGTGCCCATACCTGTGATGCCATAACTCTGCTGTTGATGTCTCTTTGGATGTCAATGCAACATGGCGCTTTACTATCACATCCAATCGATATAATCCTCCAACCTTGGTACCTGTAGAAACAACCCTGTAGTGGTCCTGAACATCTTTCACAATACACCCCAATTTACCAAATTCCACTTTTAAATGATTATCAGTAATAGTGGAAACAGATTTCAAATTCTTTTTGAGAGCAGGTACATACATCACATCATGAATCTGTCTCATTTGTCCATTAGGTAAGTACACATTTATTATGCCATAGCCTTGGACTTTAAGTGACCTGTCATCTCCTAGGTAAATGTGTGTGCCATCATATTTCTCATAATATTTATCATACCATTCTTTATTACAAGTCATATGTGCCGATGCACCAGAATCTATGAACCAAGCATTCTCATCATCAGTTTCAGCAGAAAATGCAGCATCAGAAAGAAACAACTTAAGATTTTTAAATCCATCAGTAACTGAAGTTTCTCTATTTATAAAATTTCCATTATGCCTTCTATGTCTTTGATTTGATTCATGATTCTTTCTTCTAAAGCAATCTTTAGCTAGATGTCCAGGTTTTCCACAATAATCACATTCAATGTTCCTCTTAACATAAGAGTCAGGAGGTGTCATACATTTCTGCTTTGCTTGAAAACGACCTCTGTTCATGTCCCATGGTCTCCCTCGGAATGATATTTTACCTCTTGCAGTCAAAGCCAAATCAAAACTGTTTGACTCCAGTTCAAAATTTTTCATTCTCTTTTCTTCTTGAAGAAGAATTCCAGCCAATTCTTCAAATGTAGGAGGTGTTGGTCTAGCTGAGAGTGCTGAAATAAAGACTTTATAGTCTTGGACTAACCCCTTCAACGCAACAGTTACCAAATCGGTACTAGACACTTTTTCACCAATATCACCAAGCTTATCACTCAAGTCTTTAATTCGGGAAACAAAGTTGCTAATGCTTTCATTGGCTTCCATTTTGATAGATAACAGCTTTGTTTTTAAAAATAAAATACGGTTTGCATTAGTAGTTTCATACAAACCTTTGAGAGTGTCCCATGTCGCCTTTGAAGTTTCACAGTCCCGAATGTGAGGAATAATATTGTTCTTCACTGACATGCGTAGCAGCACCTTTGCTTTCATTTCTCGCTTATCCCAATCTGGAATTGCAGCAGCAGCTGTAGGCTTGGGCTCGTCACCTTTAACAATTGTCCAGAGATTGTATGCCTCCAGAATTGTGATCATCTTAAATTTCCAATTTACATAATTTTCTCCATCAAGTTTTGTAGATTCATTTAAATAGGAATCAGCAAGAGGATTAGCCATTTCAACAGAAATGACCAGCTACTAAAGCTCAACAAATTTTATGCACACCCTGGTCCTAAAGCTCACAAGGAAAAATTGATTTTCAATAAAGAGCCAATGAAGCCACAAGCTTCATATAATAAAGTCCAAAAAAAGAAATCCTTTAAAAAGGTATTTTTTTAACTAAACCTTAGCGTTCACCTATGCATGAAAAAAATGATCACCTCCTTTGTATCATTTGCGGCACATAAAAAATATGGGATTTTGTTGAAATAGTAATAAAAAAAATGATGACTTATAAGACAGCTGAAGGGACAGTGACACCGCGCAATTGAAGACAGTGCTCCAATGAAGACAGTGATTCAGGTGTAGACAGCGCTCCTTGGACGCAGGTCAAGTTCAGTAATTGAAATTCACGCTGGAAACTTCACGTTCAACAAACTTCACGCTGGCATGAACCTGTACTTAACTTCACGCAGAGAGGATGGACAACGCAGTTACCAATCCTTCTGATACAGCGCCAATGTCTTTAGAACCGATTAGGGAATGGTCAGCGCCTTCAACTCTGACCGACTGCAACTCGGCGAACAAGATCGGCCAATCTGTATGCAACTGTTGTGCCAATCCTCAATTCTGTCAACCGATGGGTTTCGACAGCGGAATGTGAGCCAGAGCTCTCACTCCAATACCCAAACAGATCGAAGACAGTTTAAAGTGCTCTGATACCAACTTAAATTAAATGCACAACACAACACAACTCTAAATTGTGAGACAAAGCTCACTGAAATCATTGAATTTAACTGCACGATTACATCACACTTATATAGCAGATTGCACTCACCTAATCTTCTTGAAGAAGAGGAAACAAACCTAAATACATGGAACCAATTTCTAAATAAACACTCTCGTTCAACAACTCAAAACTAAATCTATTTCTGCATGATCTAGATTATTCTCACATTATATTGGAGAAATAAGAAATGAGATGTTGACTCTACCTTAGTGTTGAAAGAGAATATTCCAACAACACCAACATTGTTGGATCTGAAGGCATGATAAGAAATTATATGGGAGAACGAAGAAATAAAATGCCAAGTATAACTTAGTGTTAAGGAAAGTTTGACTTCTAGTGAATTATTTCATTTTATCATACACTTGATGATTTTTACGAATCCCCAAATCGCTATAAAGTTTTTTTTATGCTATTTTCTTTACCAATTTTAAATCCCTAATATAAATTTATAGATGTCTTCCATGCTTTCATAAGCGATACATAAATTCTAAGAATATGCAAATAAGGATTGTTCTCCAAACTTATAAATGACTCCTATCGCCTCTAGATTCTACTTTGATGCACCACATGCAAAATATTAAATTAGTATTCTACTCAAATCTCTAATCTTGAGATCCTTCTTGATTCATACTAAGATTCCAACTTCATCATTAGGATAGTAGTCTCCCATTGGATCTTCAAGAATGAGTATTGGTATTAAATTTATGCAACCAAATCTCATCATTAATTTCAATAATTATAGAGGGGTTATAGAGGGGTGAGATGCTAGTATTTTGAATTGATGTATTATGCTAAAGTGACATATCTTTATGTGAAAATTCAAGCTTGTATGGTTCTTTATAGAAAATTAATCAAATCTTACTAAATAGATTTTCTAATAAGTATATTTTGAAAAAAAAATTCCACACTACATTAATTTTTTTTTTTTTTAATATAATGTATATGCATCTCCATTTATCTAGTAAGCTCCCTTATTTATGGAATCAATATTTAATTACTTTTAAATATCAGTATCAAATTTGAGATGTCATTTGAAATTTCAAAAATAAATCAAGATTAATATCTACATTATCTAAGCATAATATAGTATTTTCATTTTCAATTAGAAATTCAATTTAAATTATAATTGGAAGGAAAAGCTAATAAATATTAAAATATTATTTTACTTTGTCCGAAAAAAAACTAGTGTAGTACACCTGTAACTTTAATTATTTATATTAAATTTTGATTATAATAATTTTTAAAAATTGTTAAGTGAATTGTTGATAATAGTCATTTAATATGGGATAGATGAATAACATTTTACTTAGCAATTAAAGGATAGGTAATAAATTAAAATTGAGAATAATGTAATCACAAGTAATTTTAAAGAGATATTTTGTTATAAAACAAAAATCGAATGAAGAAAAAAAAAAAAAAAAAAAAGGTGATAACTGTAAATGGGGTTTTTTATTATTCTAGGGAAATAAGTTTGGTCATTATACATAATTTTAGGGTGATAAGTGTAAGTGGGCTTTATGTTAGGGAAAATAAGTTTGGTCATTATACATAGGTTTAGGGATGGTAAAAAATAATATATCTTATATTTATTTTTTATGGCGTCGCTTACTCATTGGAAAGTGAAAATTAGTTGACCGAATGAAATCTAATTCTGAAGTGACTTAACAATTCGATTTCAAGAACATAACATGATTAATTTTTTTTATTTGATATGAAGTTTCCTTTTTTCATATCAAATCATATTTAAACTAATGTAAACTTATGGTCTAAGTTTATCATTGATTTTAGCTCAAAATGTTTGACAAAAAATGAGGATTTAAGTTGTTGTTCAATCGCTTAGTGTGATTTTTTTTCTTTGGTTTTGGATTTTTTCTCATAATGTATAATTTAATTCAGTCAATTTAGAAACAATTAGGGAATAGAATAAGATGGATGCATGAAATTCTTCACCAAGGGCTTGATACCCCATCAAATAATTAAAGAACCCTTCACCCTATCTTTATTTTCCATGATTTCCAGGTGGCTATTCTTTCATGGATTGATGTAAGAGTTGTCTAAGACTCGCTCTGCTCATTGTCTAATGGCTATTCTAGTCTGGGATATGTGTGTTTCGCCCTTCAAAATGGTTCCCATTTTTACCATTTGACCCTCTTGAACCATTGGTTGTAATTTTTTTGGTTCCCTTGATTATAGTCTATAAGGAATGTGATATGTTGAAACAATTGTTTATAGCCCCTTGCATTTTATTTTAGAGTATTCATAGTGTTCCCCTTAGGCTGCTCATTCTTATCCCCTGTGTCTTCCTCTGATTCTAAGTGAATATTGTTATCACCCTTTCTCTATTTCCTGTAGGTTATGTATTCCCTATCCTCTAGAGGCATCAAGATAACATGAACTCATGGTATAGAAGGAAAATCCTAACTCTGATACCACTATATAATCCCCTCTTTCTCGACAAGAAAATCAACTAGTATACCAAAAAAAAAATATCGCAAAAAAATAAATTTAACCAATATAATATATATATTTTTTAATACCACTATACAGTTCCTTCTTGCTTCAAAATAACTCAACAATCATACCATAAGAAAAAATACCGCCAAAAACAAACTCAACCAATATATTATGATATTTTTTATTAATATGACATGGAAATTCATGATAGAGGATTTTATTGAGTTACAAAATTGGATCCTTAGAAGCTCATAAACAACCATGTCTTATGACACGATCCGTTGAGAAAATAAGGGATGGTAATATCACTAAAAATTTCCTTTACACCTTTCTAAATTACGATTCTAGAGTATATTTGATGGTTGGTTCAATCATCCCTTTTAATTCCATTACACCACATATCATAGCTTGAATTACCGAGAAAAAGTGGTACTAGATAAGTTAGCAAAAATCTAGGCAAACACAACACACAAAAAATACCCACAACTTTTCGATAATAATTGGTACGACCTTTTCAAGTGATATGCCTACAACTTGTCGATAATAACTGGTACAACCTTTTAAAGTGATACCATGGGATGGACATGAGTGGATTGGCCCCTTTTTCCCACACGAATAGAAAATGAAAAGTATAACATCAAATGATCCAATGATCTATAGCTTTACCTAGTATCAATAAATGAGATGAATCTTCAGTAATAATCTAATACGAGATATGAGTGATGCTTCCTTTTGATCAACTAGGGTGAACTTGTTTCACCATCAAAATTAATTCACTTCAGGAATTCACCCTTAGCACTCCAGAGGAATAAGAAATCTCTAAGTACACATGAGGAAAATAGTTATGCATGCCCAGAAAGTGAGTTCCAATATTTCCTTTATAATTAGAATACTAGGGGTCATGAGAATACCATGGGGTTGTCTTTTGTTACATTTATTTTAACCATTTATTGTAAAACAATGTCACCTTGACGAAATAAATTGGAAATTATGAAATAATTTTATATAACATGAGCTTCCTAATTGTGATAGATCAAATCTCTCGTAAAACATGAGGATAGGTTTATACCTTCAAATATTTTATTCCTCATGATTGTTGATAGATATAGAGTTAATATGGACATATGCTTATTTTTAATAACATTATTTACGTTTATTTAGATTTCACTTCTCCATACTTAAAAAATATTCTCATTTTAGATTTTATTAAAACTTTGACAAAACAATTTTTTTTTCATGTGTGAAGTAGATAATTTGTATTTCCTTCAAACAAAAGAGTCTATGGTAAGCCTTTGAACTTTGATATGGTCGATCACTTCGAAATCCTTACCATACCAAGAATTTCAATATTTTCAGAGGAGAGAAAGACATGAATTGACATAGAGAATGAAAGCCCAAAATACTTTTGCTAAAAACATTACCTCCTAAACTATAGTGACTAAGAAGTAGAATCCCTAAAACATAAAAACTAAGAATAGTATATTAAGAGTGAAATCAAGAAGAATTATCTAATTTTGTGGTTTCAATAGGTATGGGATGCTTTTTGTTGCATTCATAGAAACCAAAACTAGGAGTAATTTCCATATGATTCTTGATACATGCCAACAAACAATATAGTTCTATCATTTTCCCTTGAATGTAATCGAGATCTAGGATGATATCTTCTCTTATTTCATTTTTTCCTATTAACACCATTCCAAGAGGAAACTTGATATGCTAGTAAATGTTCCCCATTTATTATACTACCCCTATGTGTGCCTAGAATCATTAACCCAATCTATAACTTCTATGAGAAAAATTGTTTCCGCGAGGATGTGTCTTTGATTAGCTAATTCACGTTTCATTTGAGAAAGTTCCTCTTTGATAGGTCTAGGTGTAAACTGGTGACACTATACAACTAAAATTTCTAGCTTGACATCCACTCAAATGTGCCCATGTTCCCCTTATTATGGGAAATAATTTTCCCCTTAACATGCCATATCACATTGATGTTGCATGTTATCTATGTTGAGTGAAAACAGGATCAAAGGGAATGAAATGTTCCCCATGTTTAAGGCAAAATAAAGAGAAACGATGAGATCATGGGGGTAATGGACCTCATGGGGAGCCTTCTTAGATTAATAAATTCGTAAGAGAGATCCATCATTCATTTCAAATGAAAATAATCTAAGCCATTATGGGGGTTTCATTCCCAATTTTTTGGGCACGTGGCCTTGCAGGGCAATGGCAATCCTCTCCACCACCCAACCTTCTCTGCATTTGAGCACACAATCCCATATGACGATTGATAATACATATAGTTACATGTATTATTATTATTATTATTATTAATTTAATATTTTAATGATATATATATATATATAATTTTTATATTAAATTCTGAAATATAACAGTTATAAATATGAATCGTTATTCTAATTTATATAGTTAAGTAGATTTATCATATATATACTCCTAATTGTAATTACATTCTTATTAATGAAATTTATTAAATTTATATTTGTTTATTAAGTATAGATAAACAATTTGTTTCAAGTTGTGTGCTTTAGAAATTTTCATTCTTATCAATTATTATACATTGTAAAATATATTGGAATTTTTTGTTTGAGAATTTATTTGTATGGTCATTCACAGAAAAATAGAATTATAATATAATAGATTGAATTTAATCCTCTTATTATTTTATAAATTTTATTTTTATTTCTTTTAATTACAATTTCCCTGCCATCACGAATCAAAATATATCCTCTACAATATTAGATCAATCAATACGCTACGGTCTGGAGCCAATTATAATATGTGTTCTTAGATCAATATGTTGTTGTCTCATAACAACTATACACTCCGTTCTTGGATCAGAATGTATCTTTTGTGGTATTCTATCAACTATCATACTTTCTAAATAATAAAATGACTTGTGTGTGGCAGATCTATGGTGCCTTCATATTTGAACTATGTGGCCCTTCGTAGTTGATCTATCTTTATGGCTCTTTGTATATATTACTTTTTTTTTTCTCTAGGACCCTTTATATCTAATCTATCTTTATAGGGTGAATGTATAAACATAGGTTACAGTTTTAGGCCAAATGTAGTGATTAATTTCAAAATTTTATTTTTTTATCAAATTGAAACCCTTAAATTTGATATAAATATTGTGAATTTTGAATGAGAGTAAAAAGAAAACTAGTGGAGAACTATATAGTGTTAATGATATTTTAGTTTAAACAATGTAATACACACACACACACATAGAGATATATATATATATATATATATATATATATATATATATATATATATAGAGAGAGAGAGAGAGAGAGAGAGAGAGAGAGATGTTTCTCATATTAACAATTTTTTAAAAATATATAGCATTTTGCAAAAACGTGTTCATGTAAGGGTTTTTCAACTATTTAAATAAACAAAGGAACCCTATTGAAGAGGACTGTAGCTGTATTTTTTGAATTTTTTCTTTGTATATATTTTATGTTATTTATTTTTATTCAACCTCTTTAAAATTGTTCAAAAAAAATTCAAGCATTATAATTAAAATAATTTATATGAAAAATATCATATGAATTCGAAAATGTCAAACTCATATTCCATTGGATTGAGGATTCCTTCATGAATCTAACATAATCAACTCTACCACCTAAGGATAATTTTTTCGCTTAGTTTGCTAGGGTACAAGGGGTTATGAAATTGTCGATTTTAGGATTTTCGAATCTTGATCGAGCAGTTAAAGCATTCAATGGAGTGCTTGAATTTAAAATTCAAATAGCTTGATCGATGGTTTCATAAACCCTTCATCAAGCCATTTATGTGGTTAACATGGTCTCGATCGAGTTGTTAAGCTTGATCAAGCCTCTAAAGAAATTGTGAATCCCATAGTTTAGATTTTAGAATCAATAAGAATTTTAAATTTAATCCATCAATAATTTAACCAAGTTGATATGATATTATTTTACTAAAAGTGAAAATTCAACTAGATCTTGGTTATGAACAAAATTAGAAATTTTTATGTTATTGGGCCAAGATGCAATTGTACAACCCAGTATGGGGGTAATGTGTACGTATGTTTGTTCCTATTCAAAATATACCTTATAATATACCTTGAGTTTGAATAGATCATAAATTTGCCTTCCACAAATTTTTTTACCACATTTTTAAATTCCATATTTTATTATAATTTTTCTTATTATTATATTTTTATTATTATATTAATATTGTTGGTGTGATGGAATATTAACACTCTAACAGAATCCAAGAAACCTTGGAATAAGAAACTAAGGATCATACGAATGTAATATAAATGTATATCATGCTAATAGTAAAAATAATTTAATGCTTATCCTTCACCATAGTTGAGTCTAACATGGTATCAAAGCTGCAAACATATTCCTTCCCTACTCAAGTCTGAGTCACTAGTTTTGTGGCCTCATATGCCAATCCGATCTGCATTTCTTCCCATATGAGCGCTTTCCTCAAAATGTTCTAAACTTTTTTCTAATTTTATATGCCCATTCATCTGTTTTTTGACAGGCTTGGAATATCCTGAGACATACACACCATTCACACTTAGGCTCACTCCATTCCATTGAGCATTTTTTCTTTTTATATTCTTGATTTGACATATTCAATCTATAGAGTTTTTTCCTGGCATATAACCTTCCCATTTTTCTAACATATAACCCTCCATATTCCACTATTCGTCTCCCTCACAAAGTTGTCTTGCAGTCTTGGTTACTCCACAGGACCCATCGACTCACATGACCTCGACACACTCATATCCAACACTGGACCCGTTGACTCCCTCTACTGCACTCATGTTGGGTGTGGAGCCTGATTATCTTGTTTATTTTGTATCGCAGCATTGGACCCATGTAGCTTAATGGGGGCGGAAATGCTGCCCATAATTAAATGCTGCCTACGGGGTCCAGGGGGGCAACGCCCCCTAAGCTAAAAATAGATGTAAAATTGCCTTGTAAATTTATAGTAATTTTTAGTCAATCTGGGCCATTCATTAGGCGAATGATTTGATGGTAGAAGTTATGTTTATTTTAGGGTTTTTTTCCCTAGAAGGAAACCCCTCGCTTATATGAGGGTATTTGTATTGCGGCTGGGTATTGTATGTGTATTCTCAGACTGAGAAATAGATAGGGAGACTGTGAGAGAGAACAGAGGATATTAAAACAGATCTTCTATAGGTTGTGTCTCTTCATTTTGCTGGATAATAGAAAGGAAGGAATGGCTATTTGGGGTGGACGTAGCCCAAACTGGATGAACCACATATATCTGTGTCACTCTGGTTTTATGTGTTTTGTGTACTTATGTTTTCCACATATTTTATGTGTTTCATTGCTCTGTAATATTTAATTTTCTAACAACTGGTATCAGAGCCGAAGGTCTATTTGGCTGATAAAATTGCAGGAAATAAGGGTTCCTTGTACGAGGGGGAGCAATGGCAGAAGATGATAAATTTAGGGTCGAGAATTTTAACAGCCAAAACTTCCCGCTGTGGAAGATGTAGATGGAAGACTATATGTATCAGAAATATTTGTACCCACCATTGAGCGGAAAAACAAAGAAGTCGATGACTATGACAGATGCAGAATGGGATATTCTTGATAAAAAGACACTCAGAACAGTATGGTCATGCCTCGTGACGTCGGTAGCCTGCAATTTTTTGAAGGAAACAACAACAGAGGGTTTGATTAAGGCATTGACGAAACTATATGAAAAAACCTTGGCCTCAAACAAGGTATTTCTTATGAAACATTTATTTAATATGAATATGTCGGAAGGTGGATCTGTTGCAGACCATTTAAATGGTTTTAATACAGTTACCAGTCAATTAAGTTCTGTAGGGGTAAACTTTGATGATGAATTTAGGGCTATATTATTTCTGTTCTTATTTCCAGAAAGATGGAATGGTTTAGTTATGGCCATTAGTAACTCTGTCTCTGGATGTAGTACTTTAAATTTTGATGATGTTGTCGGTGTTATCCTTAAAGAGGAAATACGACGAAAAAGCTCCGGTGACACATTGGGTAATGCTTTGAGTGCAGATTCTAGGGAAAGAAGAATGGAAAGAGGAAAGAGCTCGAGATATCGTAGTAAATCAAGGAAAGGAAAATCCAAGTCTAGATCGGGGATAGTGTGCTGGAAATGCAGAAAGAAAGGACACCTAAAGAAATACTGTAGATCTCAGAAGGGAAAAGAAGGAGACACACAGAAAGAAAACAATCATGAAGCAAATGTGACAGGTGATGCGTTACAATATGTTTTGATTCTTTCTTTTGGAAATTTTACTGATTCTTGGGTTTTAGATTCATGGGCCTCATTCCATGCCACACTTGATAAGAAATATTTTCATGACTATGTTCAAGGAGATTTTGGACAAGTCCATTTGGGTGATGATAAACCTTGTAAAATTGTTGGAATGGGTAAGGTTCTTGTAAAACAACAGAATGGAAACCAATGGATATTAAAGGGGGTAAGGCATGTTCTAGAAATGAAGAAAAATCTAATTTCAATATGGGAGTTAGGCGGTGAAGGTTGTGTGAAAACTTTCACAGATAAAACGTCGAAGGTCACCAAAGGAGCCCTGGTAATAGAAAAAGGCGAAAAGGTTGGTACATTGTATTTATGCAATGGTATTTCTAATTATTTTAATGCTTTAACTTCTAAAGGAGTAGATGCAGCATTATGGAATCATAGGCTTGGACACATGAGTGAGAAGGGGATGAAGATTCTTCACTCAAGAAGTTTGTTGCCGGGTTTGAAGAATGTTGATTTGGATTTCTGTGAGAATTGCATTTATGGAAAACAGAAGAGAGTCAAATTTCTCAGAGCTTGGAAAGAAACGAAGAGAGAAAAATTAGAGCTTGTGCATACAGATGTATGGGGACCTACTCAGGTATCGTCTCTTGGTGTCTATTATTATTATGTTACTTTTATTCATGATGCAACTAGAAAAACTTTGATTTATTGTATTTAGAATAAATCTGATGTATTTGATACTTTCAAGAAATGGAAATCTTTGGTTGATATTGAGACAAGAAAGAAGTTGAATGTCTCAGATTAGACAATGGAGGTGAATATTGCAGCAAAGAGTTTGATAGGTACTGTTCAAAGCATGGAATTTGCAGAGATAAAACAGCTCCAAGAACACCACAAGGAAATGGTGTGTGAGAAAGGATGAACAGAACAATCATGGAGCATGTAAGGTGCATGAGATTGCATGCAGGATTGCCTTTACGATTTTTGGTAGATGCTGTAGATAATATTGTTTATCTAATAAACAGAGGGCCTTCAAGTTCCTTGGATGGTGGTATTCCAGAGGAAGCATGGATAGGTAAAAAGGTAAACTACTCTTTTTTAAAGCCTTTTGGTTGTGAGGCCTTTGTCCATATTAATAAAGAAAATAGAACAAAGCTTGAGGAAAAATCAAAGAAATGTACCTTTATTGGATATGATGTTAATGATTTTGGTTATCGCTTATATGATTATGAAAAATCATAAAATCATTAGGAGCAGAGATGTAATATTCAATGAAAAGGTATTGTATAAGAATTAGTTGCAGGAAAAGAAACAGGAAAAAGAAAACAAAGAATACACAGTTCTTGATGAGATCACATAAAAGGCAAAGATGCTTGAAAATAATAATAATCAAGAGCCACAACAACAACAACAACCACAACAGCAACATGCACCTCAAACAACTGAAAGTGGTGTTAGAAGATCTACCAGGATAAGTAGACCCCCCTGAACGATACTCTCCTTCATTATATTATTTATTGTTGACTGATTTTGGTGAACCTAAATGTTATGAAGAAGAAATGCAAGTTGAAAGTAGGAAGAAGTGGGAGCTAGCCATGGACGAAGATATGGAATCCTTAATGCATAATCAGACTTGGGACTTAGTCAGGTTGCCTGTAGGTAAAACTACGTTGAAGAATAAATGGGTTTATAGGTTGAAGGAAGAAGATGGAGGAAAACAGAGGTACAAAGATAGACTTGTGGTGAAGGGGTTTGCACAGAAGAAAGGTATTGATTTTGATGAAATATTTTCTCCTGTTGTTAAGATAACTTCAATCAGAACTATTTTAAGTCTTGTAGAAGCGGAAGATTTACATCTTGAACAATTAGATGTAAAGACAACATTTCTCCATGGAGATTTGGAGGAAGAAATATATATGGAGAAACCCGAAGGATATGAGGTCAAAGGGAAAGAAAAATTAGTGTGTAGGTTAAAGAAGATCTTGTATGGCTTAAAACAGGCTCTAAGGTAGTGGTATCTAAAATTTGAAAAGTTTATGTCTGAACAAGGTTATAATAGATGTCACTCTGATCATTGTGTTTATCTGAAAAATAAAAATGATGGCAACTATATTATATTGTTATTGTATGTAGATAAAATTCTTGTTGTAGGGTCTAACATGCAAGAAATAAATGTGCTCAAAAGAAAATTGGAAAATTCATTTTCAATGAAGGATTTGGGAGCTGCGAAACAAATCCTTGGTATGAGAATAACTAGAGACGGGAAAAATCACAAATTAACATTTTCTCAGAATGAGTACATACAAAATTTGTTGAAAATATTTAATCTCCAGAATGAAAAACCAGTTAGTACACCTTTTTCTAGGCATTTCAAACTTAGTAAGGAGATGTGCCCCAAGACCCAAGAGGAAATGGACTACATGTCTAAAGTTCCTTATGCATCAGTAGTTGGAAGCTTAATGTATGCAATGGTCTGGACAAGGACTGATATTGCACGTGAAGTGGGAGTTGTAAGTAGGTACATGAACAATCCAGGAAAAGAACATTGGATGGCAGTGAAATGGATTCTCAGATATTTGAGAGGTACCACAAATCAAGCATTATGCTTTGGTGATTCAAACATTGATCTACAGGGATATGTTGATGCAAATATGGCAGGTGACAAAGATAACAGGAGGAGCACTACAATATATGTATTTACTGTAGGTGGAACAACTGTTAGTTGGGTTTCCAAAATCCAAAGTGTTGTTTCACTTTCAAAAATAGAAGCAGAATATGGTGCTGCTACAGAGGCTAGTAAGGAAATTATTTGGTTACAAAGGTTTATGGATGAATTGGGTGAGAAGCATGATATGGGCACATTATACAGTGATAGCCAAAGTTCCATTCATCTTGCTAAGAACCCAACATTTCATTCCAGGAATAAACACATATAGCTCAAGTACCATTTCATATGGTCAGTATTGGAAGATGGAAAATTAAAGCTGGAAAAGATATACACTAGCGAGAATCCTGCAGATATGCTAACAAAAGTTGTAACCAGGGAGAAACTGAGAACATGCTCAGTTTCAATTGGTCTTCAAGGATGACGATGAAGATGAGAAACAACCAGGTCCAAAGAGGAGTCATTATCCCGCAAATGAAGCAGTGGTGGAGTTGATACAATCAGTCTCCAAGTGGGAGATTGTTGGGTGTGGAGTCTGATTATCTTGTTTATTTTGTATCATAGCGTTGGACCCCTGTAACTTAATGGGGGCGGAAACACCCATAATTAAATGTTTCCTAGGTGGTCCAGGGGGGGCGGTTGCGACTTTATGGAGCCCACTCCTGGCGGGGGGTTTCGGGGGCAACACCCCTGAAGCTAAAAATAGATGTAAAATTGCCTTGTAAAAGTACAATAATTTTTAGTCAATCTGGGCCGTTCATTAGGCAGATGATCTGATGGTAGAAGTTATGTTTAGTTTATGGTTTTTTGCCCTAGAAGGAAACCCCTTGATTGTATGAGGGTATTTGTATTGCGGCTGTGTATTGTATGTGTATTCTCAGAGTGAGAAACAAATAAGGAGACTGTGAGAGAGAACATAGGATATTACAGTGGATCTGCTGTAGGTTATGTCTCTTCATTTTGCTAGATAATAGAAAGGAAGGATTGGCTGTTCGGGGTGGACGTAGCCCAAACTGGGTGAACCACGTATATCTGTGTCTCTTTGGTTTTATGTGTTTTGTGTACTTATGTTTTTTTCATATTTTATGTCTTTCATTGCTCTGTAATATTTAATTTTCTAATAGCTCAGAAATAGCTCACTGGGATACCAAATAGTTGACACTGTTATCACGTGTTTGATACAACACCAATGTTATACCGTGTTGTGGAATTTCGAACCCAAATCTTGGTTTACTTAGGCATGGTTGCATTAATACCACTCTGGTCCATGAAAGTCATTTTCATAGTCAGCTCCACTATTTCCATGATGTATGGTTTCAATTTGATTTTTTTTTCTAAAGAAAAAAGTGACAATAAACTCTTACATGTATAAAATTTCCCTAAAAACCAAGGCCCCTTAAGCCCTGGTGTCCTCCTATGATTTTCATAGAACATTATGTTGTTCTCTTGCATAGTGATCCCATTGATTATTTCTATCGCCTCACCCTATTTGAGCCCTTATATAATTATTCTATAGGGCACAATTGTCTCGGTGACTTTTGAAGCTGTTTTTTTCATGATTTGAGCTATCTTCAAGTGAAAAATAACGGGTCTACTGAGATGCACTATTTCTTCAGGGGTAAGGAAATTTGTTCGATTGGTCATTCATTGTGTGTCTCTATGGTTGGTTTCTACAAAATTAAACACAGTTCCACCAGCTGCTAACATTTAACCATTGCTTCCTCCCCATCCGATGAGAATGACCCGGAGCTTGGTGACCCATCTCTCTGTTTTGAACTTATATCGTACGATATTTGGTTATAATGTCCATATAGATATAATCTCCATATTCTCGTTATAGAAAGTCTAGTTATAACATCCTTGCACATATCATACCTCCCTCCCCCTGTATAACACATCCGACAACGGCATAGCCATTCACATTACCTTTGTTGTGACTTTGTATTCGAACCTCTGCCACTAGTAATACCACATGACCATGGTTTTACCCGCACCCCTCTTTTCCCCACACTAACCATATTCTGTGTTATCGGATCACACCACACACCCCTCTTCTGTGTTACGTGACCACACCTCTCGCCCCTCTTTTGTGCCACATGACCACATGTCCTGCAAACCACATTTGTGACCAGAGTTAAAAATTTTGCTACGAGTAATACCACCTCCGCTACATATAAATCCTCCTCCACATGATATATCACCCCTCCACATTATAATATATCACAAAAGCGACTGTCGGTATAATGCGTTGAATTTTTTGTGAGCATTGGTAAAATTCTTGTGGCTTGGTGCAGTCTTGTTGGTGACTGGTCGAGGTATATAAAGTTGAGACTATATGACCATGGTTTGTAGTTAACTCTTTTAAAGTTCATTGGATCTTTTATAAATGCATTTTTTTTTTTGAGTAAGACATATATAGTATGGTTAAGCTTCATATAATTAAATTAGATATATTGTCTATTAAATTATATTGAGAGCATGCAGATCTAGAATTCGATAGGGATACAAACATTTTTGTTTGTTAATGATACAGTCAACATATAGATGATGTTTGATTGGAAATGGTGCATTTGCTATATGCATTTATTCATTTATATTGTCGGAATGTATTTCATTATATATGTTGGTCATAAGTGAACTCTTATGCATATGTAGTGTATTGTGAATGCATTATAGTAATTATTACTTGTTCGTTGCACATTGGTTGTTTAGTGCACATTTAATGAAGATATTGCAGTATCTTTATACTGTGAGTGGGTGTTTTTTTTCCTCTTTGGTTTATAGTTGTGATCATAAAATGACCAAATTTTATATTACAGTTTTTGAAAACTATGTTACAATCTAAAACTAATGAAATAGTGAAAATCAACAAATCATCTCTTCCTAAAATCAGAATCTTTCTACAAAATGCACTAGAGATTTTTTTTTTTTAACACCTCGAATCTTAACCTCGCCAAGAAGATTTACATGAGTGGAGTCATTATTTTGAACATGTTTCTATTCAAAAAATTGAAATAGAATCACATAAACAACAAGTCAATAATAATTCATTTGAATCAGATCCAGTGCCCAATGAAGCATCAGAGTTACATACATATGAAAAAATTTTATCAACACTTTCGAAGCCCGTCATCAGACCTTGAGAAGAGATTGTCCATAACAAGCACAAAACTGGTCTTAGATAGGAAAAGGATGTGTCATTTCATATTCCAGATTATTCCAAGCCCATTCAATTTCAAAGTGTTGGATTTCTTCATGAAAATTTACCTTCAGTTGTTCTAGATTATTCTCCTCTTCCACAACCACCATAACACATTGATAAATACCAACATTGTGGTCGAGTTGGCCATATGCAAGATCAATGTTTTGACCTTCAACCATGTAATAGTTTTCATAAAACCTGTTAAACACCATGTTAAAGCACACACATGGTGTATGACGAAGATGAACACACACACAAGAGACTCAACACACAATGAAGGATAAGCGTGAGGCTTTCTTATTTTTTCCATTATACATGATGTACATTTATAATACAATGGTGTGACTCTTAGTTTCACATTCCAAGGTCACTTGGACTCCATTGTGACTTTTCGCATTCCACACCTACCCATGTAGGATTAGGTGTTCCAACATCCCTCCTTAATCCGAAGGGGTATGTGTGAGTCCAAGAAGAGAGTTGTAATACAAATCTGCAAAGTATGCATGGCAGCACTTGGGCTGAATCAACTCTCTGAAATGTTGGAAAAAGAGATGGTTTAAGGATGACCACCAACACTGGAACGCAAAACTTGTTGCAGTTCCCGGAACTCTTCCAAAACTGGCAAGAAGCTGAAAGCTTCTGCTAGAGGAATTGTCCCTCATAAAAAAGGGATACCTTCAACCTAAAAGAAGGGAGGTCTACTACCTGTGATGGTTTTAGGATTACCAACAACTCTGGAATGCTTGAAGCATTTCCTGGAACTCAACCAATGCTGGCAAGAAGCTGAAGGCTTCTGCTAGAGGAAGTGTTCCTCATATATGAAAGGGGGACCTTCGACCTAAAAGAAGGGAGGTATACTACCTGTGATGGTTTTAGGTTATCCACCAACCAAAGATGATGGTTTAAGGTTGTCCACCAACCGAAGGCATGCTCATGGGCATCCGTGTCTCTGGCTACATCTCTGAATCTGGAATGATGAATTGTGGCTCAGGCTCGCTTGAACTGCTAGCTACAACTCTGAACATGGAATGAGAGATTGTGGCTCAGGCTCGCTTGATCTGTCGTCGAAGCTTGTACATGACCACCATTTTCCCCCCTGTCAGGGACAAGGTGAGATGATGGTGAAAACTCAACTGCAAGTTTTCTCAATATCCGTGAACAAGTTCTAACATGTGTCGTAAACACCTTCTTGGCTACTGATGCCCATTGCCAAGAAGTGATCCATCCAAGATGAATCTTTGTTCTTGCAGGAGGCTTGTTTCTGAAGCATCTATCTGAAGAATGAGTGTACCGATCACAGTGCTTGCATGGACGAAGATCAAAACAGTGATATTTCATATGGCCAACTCGATCACAGTGTTGGAATTTTACGATCTGTTGTTGTTGTGGAGAAGGATCTGGAACAACTGCAGGTGAAATTTCATACAGGAATCTGGCACTCTGAAATATGATGGGCTTGGTGTAATCCGGAATATGAAAGGACACATCCTTGTCATATCCAAGACCATTTTTGTGCTTGTTGTGGACAAGCTCTTCCCAAGGTCTGATGATGGGCTTAGGAAGTGCAGGCTGAGCTACTGCATCTGCATGTAAATCTTCTCTAGTACAATGAACTGAATGGGAATCAACTGCAAATTTACTAACTTGCTGCTGATGGGAGTCTTTCTCAATCTTTTGAACAGAAACAGGTTCATAATGGTGGCTCTTTTGCTGAAGTTCATCTTGCTGAAGCTAAGATTCCAACTGCAAAAACTCAATCTTTTCTTATGCATCTAGCAAACAACTTTGAATGTTACAAGAGAATCCTTGCTCATTCTTATCATATCATCAACATTGGAATGAATGAGGTGATTCAACAACTCTAATACCTCATTGATTTTAGCCATTTTCAACAACTTAGGCTAAAAAATGAAAGGGTGTCGGCTACAACCGAAAATGCACCCGTTTACAATGTGATTCAACAAAAAATACAAATGACACCAAAGAATTCTCAAAGTACAAAGTGTGCTCCTCAAATGATGGAGGACAATCAACAATGACTTATATCAACAATTTTCCAACAACTCAAATACTGATTGAAACTATGAAGAAGCAATACAATGTCAACTCAATACAATATTTCTGCAAAATATGTGCAGCTGAAAACACTATGCAAAAACACTTTAAGGCAGCTCAATTCTTTCTTCAAATAACTAGTTTGAAATGATGGCAAACTTGTCTTCACGTGTGAATTTCTTCAAACAATGCCACAAATCATAAAATGTAAATCTCAATTCCTTCTATGTATTCAGTCCATTTTCTTCATATGCCCTTTCCTCTTTTTCTGCTGTTCATATTCTCTCTTCCTCTTTCTCTCTGCTGTTTTTTTTTTTAATTAATTAAAAATAAATTAAATTAATTAAAAATTAAATTAATGGGAATTAGTTAGAGATGGGGGAATTTAAATATATGAGGGGAGGGGAATAATTAAAGGAGAAGGAATTTTAAAATGGGTGGGAAATTTATTGAAATGAGAGGGGAGGGAAATTTAAATGTAAAAAATGGGAAATGAAATTTTTTTTTTTTTTTTAAATATCGAAATCTAAAATATGGGTAACTATATGGTGGGGGGGGTTTTATAAAAATTAAAATTAAAAAAAATCGAATTTTGATGGGAGGGGAGGCCGAAAGGCCGTGGGAAAGGGGAGGGAGGCGAAGCCGTAGAGGAGAGGCTGGCTAAGGGATAGGCGGGTGACGAAGAGTAGTGCGTAGGGAGCGTTGTTAAGGGGGCATGGTGAGGGCCGACGCAGCGGCAGGGAGGGGTGGCTAAGGAGTGTAGGAGTAGAGTGGATAGGGCCGTAAGGAGAAGGCGTAGTGTGGGAGCGCAGGAGTGAGGGACGGGGTAGGCGGAGTTAACAGTTGCAGGGGTTAGCAGCGTAAGGTGAGAGCGTAAGGGTGCGTCGTTGAGAAGAGTGTGTTGCAGGCAGAGGCGTAGCCCTAGGAGATGGGAGTGCAGGTTCGTGGGCGGTGTTAATGTGAAATTGGAGGAGCGTGGACCGGCGAAAGCAGTGTAAGACGACAGCGTAAGGTGTGATGGGTCAGTATATGGGTTGAGTGTTGAAGCGTTCAAGTGGGAGGGGAGAGGCCGCAGAGGTGAGGGCATATTCTAGTTGTGAGAGGGCCAGTATTGAGCGTATGGTGAGGGTGTATTCCAATTGTAGGGAGTGTTGTGAGGGTGGTGAGGCGGGCAGGCTGTGAAGGGGGAGGAGCTGAAGTAATGGCAAGAATGTAGTGTAGTGAGGAGTGTAGTGTGATGAGGGTGCAGGGCGAATGAGAGCAGGGTGAGCGGTAGGGCGAGAGTTTATAATTTTTTTTTGTTTTTTTATTTTATTTATTTTATTTTATTTTTATTTTATTTTTTTTAAGTGTAAAATAGCAAAGTAGAGAAAGGAGATTCACTTAAAAACAACACCAGAGAATGAGAATGAAAAAATTTCCAGAAGATTTCAGCAGTAAAACCTAGAAATTTTTCCAATAGCCCAGCAGCAGAAAATATTTTCAATGGAAAAACTCCGAAATTTTTCAGTGAAAACTCAGAAATATCTTCAAAAACCCTCTTTAAACTATTTTCCAGCAGCTCAAAAATGCAGAACTTAATGGGCATAAATTGCAGGAAGAAATCAACCTTCAGATGAATAGTGCTGCTTTTCTTCAAAGCCAATGCCTGAATGCTGCCAATTTCTGAATGCTGCTCCTTCTCCAAAACCACTTTCTGAATGTGGAAAAATGTCTGCTGCAGAAACTCTGAGTGCTGCAAAAATGTCAAGAATTTTTGCAGATATGCACAGGCCATAAACACAAATGGCTCAGTCAATTTGGAGCAGGGCCAGCAATCGCCCGCTCTAATACCATGTTAAACACCATGTTGAAGCACAGACATGGTGTATGAGAGAAGAATACACACACACAAGAGACTCAACACAATGAAGGATAAGCGTGAGGCTTTCTTATTTTTTCCATTATACATGATGTACATTTATAATACAATGGTGTGACTCTTGGTTTCACATTCCAAGGTCACTTGGACTCCATTGTGACTTTTCACATTCCACACCTACCCATGTAGGATTAGGTGTTCCAACAAAACCACTCATTCGTCAAACAAATGCCTAAAAAACAAACCTATTGCAAGAACAAACATTCAATTTGGATGGATCAATTCTTGGTAATGGGCTTCAAAAGCCAAGAAGATATTTCAGTCATATATCATAATTTTTTCTAGAGTATCTAAAAATATTGCAGTTGATTTTTTTCCATCATCTCACTTTGTATCTGACAAGGGGGGAAGTGAAGGTCATTTGCAAGTTTCAAAGCCACATCAAGCAAGCTTAAGCCATAAATTTCAATAGCAGTTTCATAGTTGTAGCTAGAGACAGAGAATTTCAAGTGAGCCTGAGCCAAAACCTGCCATACCCGATTCAAAGTTCTATCCTGAGCATGTCTTTGGATGGTCATCAGCCTTAAACCATATACGTGAGGTTGAGACCTCCCTCTTCTAGTTGAGCTTCTCCCTTTTTATGCAGGTTGTAGACCTCCCTTATCCAAGGTTTCCATTTTCAAAGAAATAAGGAGCACTTCCTCTAATATAATGCCTCAACTTCTTTCGATATTTGGAAGAGTTACGGGAACTGCACTATGCATTCCACTGTTGGTGGTCATCCTTAAACCACCACCTTATGCCAAAATTTCAGAGAGCACTTTCAAACTAGTGTTTCCATGAATTTTTTCTCATTTTTTTTATTACAACTATCTTCTTTGACTCATACATAGCCCTTGAGATTAAGGGGAGGAATCTTGGACATCTAATCTGGTAAGGGTTGGTGTGATGGAATATGAAAAATCTAAGGGAGTCCAAGAGACCTTGGAATATGAAACCAAGGGTCATATGAATGTAATATATATGTATATCATGTTAATAGAAAAAAATAATTCAATGTGTATCCCTCACCCTTGTCTTTGCCATAGTTGAGTCTCACAAATATAAAATATTATTATTATTATTATTATTATTAAGTTGAATTATGAAATATGGTATTGATATTAAAAATTTAATATTAATGTATAAATAATGTTAATATATATGTGTGTGTGCGTGTAATGTTAATATTATTAAATTTATTAATTTTGGATTAATATAATATTAAATTTATTATAATATAAAAACTATATTATAATATACATTATCACAACAACATTAATAAATATGGTTGATATACATCATAGGCATCATGAAAAGAGTAATTAACACAAAAATAGTCATACAAGGTGACTCAATATGTTAACTTTATTTAACATAATTTTTTTATAAATAAAAAATAAAAAAATATAATATTTTTAAAATCCTGAAGTAGTCATAACCTCGAGGTACCTAAAGAAATAAAACCTTAACAATTTCAATTGGAATACATGAAGTTCTCTATGTATCTTTGTGAGAGGTATATGGAAAATTAATATTTAGGAAAATTGTATATAATATTTTGATAAAAAATTATCAGTTTCCCTCCAGGTCAATGTACAACACACATTTGAAATATTGCATTTTAAATATGTACTATAGACAAAACTTAAATTGTTGTATGACATCAAAATAAAATTTTTTATTTAAACATGATATTTTAATTGTTATGTTATTTATTTATTTTTGAAATATAGAGGAGAGAGAGTGGGAGAGAATGGTAAGAGAGAGATACGGTGGACACATATATGGATAGTGGGAGTGAGAAGGGAGAGATGGAGAGAGAGTGTGTATGTTTGGGGGTGAAATAGAGAGACAAAGAATGATATATGGAGAGAAAGGGGAGAGAGAATGAGAGAGGGAGGGAGATAGTTAACAAAACTACAGGACAAAGAGAGAGAGAGAGAGAGAGGTCGCAGAGAAAGGAAGAGATGGAGGACTTGGGAGGGAGGGAGAGAGATGTGGATTGGAGGGGTGGAGAGATGGAGGTAAGAATAAAGACATATAGAGAAAGAAAGGTGGAGTGAGAGAGAGTGAGTGACATGGGAATTGTAGAGAGAGGGAGAAGGATGGATATTTAGATAGATATGGAGAAACAATGTGTATGTTTTTGGAGTGATATAGAGAGATCAATATCGAGATATAAAGGGATATAGAAAAATATATTGAAGGATGAGAGAGTGAAGAAGAGAGAGATAGAGGGACAGAGGGAAAGATAGATAGATATGAAGACAAAGAGTGTGTGTGTTTGGGGGGGTTAGATAGAGAGACAAATAAGGACATATGGAGGAAGATATCGATATAGATGGAGGCAGGAGGGAAAGGGATGAAAATTTCTTGGACTAGATGCATTGATTTCAATGTACAAATTTTCATTTCTAATCTTATTTTATTTCGTGCATTAGATGCAATCATTTATGTGTAGATATTGATTTGTAATTCTATTTCATTTCCTGTATTAGATGCATTTATTTCATTAAAAATGATAATTTCTAATAAAGGTTTATCGAGCTTACATTAGATGTGTTTACTTTAGTTTATATGTTAATTCCTAATCCTATTTGATTGCTAGCACTAAATGCATTTATTTCACTGTAGATGTCGATTTCTAATACTATTTTATTGCTTCAAGAATTATTTGCATTGATTTCAATGTAGATGTTGATTTCTAATTGTAATATCCCTATATTCGATGTTATATAAATAGAGAATACACATAAAGGTTGGGGGGCCTTAGAAATAAAAATGTAAATATATTAATTCTAGAAATTAATATATAAATATGAAAATAATACCATGATGTAAAATCCAAAGACTTATAAAATCCAAAGACTTTCCCAAAATTTCCAAAAATCCTTGGAGAAAAGAATTAAAAAAAAAAGAAATATTAGATGGGAGATGGACGTAGTTATGGAAACACGTTGAGGGAATGTAAGCTTAAATAAGATATTCCTAGTTAGACAAGGAGGTTTTCTATACTTTGGAGGAATTTTTCTTTGCTCGAGGGAGGGGGGTGTGGATTAAGCTAAAAGTTGGGTGGAAAATAGTCTTTACCAGATTGGTATGCACATTCTGTGAGATTATGTTTTATATTGCAGTATATTTCATTTAATTATAATGTAGTTAAAGATAATTGAAGTTGATGAAATGTGGCTGAACGTTTTACACATGTAGTTATTTTATAAATTATGTGTAATAATCTGTTGAATTCAAAATAGAGAGTTATCATAGGTATTTAACATAATGGTAACTATAGCAGGTATATGTAATTTTCTATTCTGATACACAGAAAATTTATAAATTAAGGGTAAGTAGAAAAAATCTCTAAACCCTCGATAGGGTCTACATTTGTTGCTTCAATCCCATAATTTATATCTAAAAATTTACTAGTTAAATTTATAATACATGTATGAATAAATATGTGTGATTTCAACAAGGAAAACTTGTAAAAGAATATCAGTAACAAGGTAATTTCCAAACAAGACATAATCAAGATATATTACATGTATTGTAATATACATAAAATTAATTTCACTGTCCCGGATGCGGGTGGATAACAAGGCGATCTGTACGTTGGCGATTTGGTGGGTCGGCGTGTGGCTTATCACCACCACCATCTAGCCTCGCATGATGTCCGTCTTAAAGTCTTCTGCTCACATCTTCAATGCTGTGTTAATGCTGCTCGCCCCTCCACACCAGCCTGCAAGTTCATTAGTCATGGCACCCCTCCAAGAACTCATTCATGCTCCTCCCCTGCACTCGTACTATTCCCTTGCTACCGCAAAGCCTCACTCTTGCACTAGCATTGGGAAATGTTGCGCATTGGAATGCTGTGTTGATTTTTTTCTAGGATTTCATGCTTCCCAAAGCCCTTTCTGCAATCTCAGTTGTTGCTTACCCTCAGTGTTTTCCAGGGATCCTCTGCAAGCTGAAGCTAGGCCCCTTTCAATTCCCCACTACCTTCACAAAACTGCTGACCATTCCACACTTCCTGCTCTTTACACCATGCCAAGAATGCGCTAGAGAATGCGCTGCAGAAGGGGAAGGTCCTGTGGGCAAGTTAATCGCCAGCCCTCCTCCTCCACTTCTGAATCCTCGTCTTAATCTTCAGACTTCTGCCCTGACCACTATCCCATTACTAGGAGGGGTCGTGGACGGGGTTGAGGGTAGCCTAATTCAGCAACGCGTTTTCATCTATCCTCCAGTACTCAATCTCACATCGCTCGTTTTCAGTACCCCTGTACTCCCAGTAATTTCTCCTTCATAGCTTCAGTCACCATTGAGCTTTGAGAGGTTTCCTCTGGTCTTGTTACTATGACTACAGGGGTGGCTCTAGAGACAAAGGAGGAAGACACACATGGCACTTTTCAGAATGACAACAGGCAAAGTATGGAAACTGGTGGCATTGCAACCAAGGATGTGAGCTTTCAAGCTGGTCCGAGCGACCCAACTGGTGGCGGCTCTACAAGCAAGGAGGGCAATCCTTTTGAGGAAGAATATCCCTACAATTATGCATGCCGCATCGTCGAAGAGTCACCATCCACCTCTCATGAAACTTAATCAGGTCTGCGCTCCTTGGTTTTTGATTCCCGGCTGCTCGAAGGTGTTCAATTCCCTCCTGTTTTACAGTCATTATATGCTCTACAATACTCATGCATAAACGTTTTCTCTAAAGTCAAATTGCTGGTTTCCCCTGCGTGGGCGGCATTCTTATGCTTGTGTCTTTGATTTTTGGCTATGGTTATAGCAGTTCAAAGTGTCAGATTTTAGTTTTGAAATGGGCAGAGCTTACCTGTTCATCTATATTAGCCTAGTCAATCTGTTATGGTCTATAAATTACCTCTGGTTAGTTTACAGTTTCCTTATGGGAGTAAGCCGTATCTCTAAGTTAGACATGATCATGGTTTTTGAAGCTCTCCCGGTCAGTATCCAGCTAGAATTTTTGGTCAATGTTCAACAATGTAATGTGCGTATGCCGCATCTATGGGATAGACTTCTTGAGGCCACTGCCTCTTTGTAAAATTATTTTTGTATCAATATAGGAGTAGACCAATTCAGAAAAAAAAAAAAATAATAATAATTTCACTGAGTATTAAAATAAAATTTACAACAGAAAAAAAATTCATTGACTTTCATAGAGAAAGGATTTTACAATTCTATTTATAAACTCAATCATACTGAAAAAAATACATACTGTAGAAAAGCATGGAACTAGGTTAAAACCTTCTGTACATTTAGTAGTTACATTCGAATAAAAACCTCCAAGGGAATGGAGTCAAAACAGTCGTAATAAAATTATTGTAAAAATGGTATCAAACATAATTGTACTTTCAAGTACATCATCGTCATTGTTCAATTATAATATACAAGTTATACATATAAATTCTAGAAAATTGACTCAAATGGATAGTTTCCATTGATCCAGTGACCAACCTAAAATAGGGAGGGGGAGATGACCAGGTAATTTAACTGCTGATTGTAAATATTCATATTGAAAAATAAATATGTTATTACAAACCTGAAATAAATAAAATAAACAGAGTTAGGAATTATTTGGATAAAAATGAATGGAATAAAGCTCAAAAAGAAGCATAGGGAGTGACTGTACCTGTGTAATTAGAAGTTGGATAGAAATGTATTCGCGTGCAGATAAAGGAAGATATTTTAAATAACCAATAATTAGGATATACTATAAGTATTGTGTGCTATAAATTAACATGATAAAGGGAATAATCAGTATACTGTCGTGTAGGAAGAGGTATTCGGTAGTGGGTTAGTAGCATTCAAAACAACTATAACATCTGAGAATATGGAGATAAATGATTCCTATGTCAATTATAGTGAAAATTTAATATGAATTAAATTCACTACAAGAAAAAATGACATTGATGAGGGGCGAAAATGGTCACCATAAGCTCATTGGTGAGGGTCAAAAGAGATTTCGTCACCAAAAATTTAACGTCACCAAAGGTGGCGTCGCCGAAATTATAGGTGTTGTGGTGACATTAAAGGTCCGTCACCAATAATGATTTATAGTGACAAATAGTGACCATCACCATTTCATATGAGCAATGGTGATGGACAATAGCCTCTGTCACCAAAAAACTAAATGTCACCAAATGTGCCGTCGCCGAAAGTATGTGTTATGGTGACATTCAAGGTCCATCACGAATATTGATTATAATGACGGATAGTGACAGTTACCATTTCATATGAACAACAACGATTTTTTGTGATGGACCTTTCATGGCTGTCACTACTAGTGAATATATATGGTGACGTACATTGACCGTCACCATAAACTCATTGATGACATTAAGGTCTGTCACGAATAATGACTATATTGAAAAATAGTGACCCTCACCATTTCATATCAACAACAATGATTTATGGTGACGGACCTTTAATGGTCGTCACTATTGATGCATATATATGGTGGCGTTCGTTGACCGTCACCATTTCATATTTTGGTGAGGGTCGAAAAATGTCACCATAAGCTCATTGGTGATGGTCAAAAGAGCATCCGTCACCAAAAATTGATCATCGTCGTTCCCTATGAATATTAGGGTATGATGAAATCAAACCACCAACCGCCTGCTTGTAAAGTAGGTTCTCTTCCATTAAGCTAGTACCCTTTAAATAATTAGCATTTAAACTAGCAATTTCCCCTAAAGGTGCGAAGAAACACCAAGGAATAGAAAATCTAGAAAAATCAAAAGTTGCTAGAAATAATATGTTCAAAATACATAATAAAAAGACAATAAGAATAACTTTTAATAATCTAAAAAGCATATGTACTTTATTATTGGGAATAAGCTGGAAAGCAACATTTAGAAATTTGAATCACAAAATAACAATATAAAAAGGCATGCAACGGGGAAAGGGGGAAAAACTCCCACGGTTTGAAAGGAAATATGAACAAATACATGGGATTGTTCTTATATATTGATATAGATAATGAAATAAAGAAATCTATATTTATGAAATTCAGAAGTATCACAAAGAATGTGTAGGCAGAAATATCAATATAGCAAAATAGTATTTTGCATTTGGTTACCTTCATGAACGAGAAAAAGTTTCTACAGAAATAGCTTGATAAATACAACATGGACCTTAGGAAGGAAATTGTCAAGTGATAAAATATTAAGGTAAACCACTAAAGAATTATTCAAAACAAATGATGAAAAGCGTCTATCTAGAAAAAAGAAATGAGAACCTCGATTATAAACCACATTTATCATCATGACTAATACACTTGCAAAAAAGATCAAAATAAATTGGGTAGTTCCACCAAAAACAATAGTTTTTCCACTATAATATATTTAAATTAATCATAGCATGGCCTTCTTCTTTGAAAAATAAAGGAAGTTTCAAGACAATGTATAATAGTTTGCATGGCAATCGTGTAGATAAAACCTTCCAAGGAATAAGACCATAGTAGTCAACACATGAGTGCCACATCATACCCAATACTATCAAGAGAGTGATTAATAACCAAAAGTGAAGATTGACGGACGGACCTTCATAACTTACATTGGTTCCTTTCATCCTTTATCAACCCTAAAATTTTAGACCAAGAGTTAACATTTGAAGGGGAAATTAAGAAAAGTCACATGATCTTGTGAAATAGATTTTATATTTTCTACATTAACTTACTATAATGCAACAATTTTGCACAAACAAAGCATCCTTGTCTAAAGTGAAGTAGTCAATGATGATTAAGACCCAATTTGGGCTTGAATTGTTTTCCATTTTTTTTTTTTTTAGAATTGTTAAATTCTGTACTTAGTAGCGGAGGCATTTCCATGTAGTTGGGAATTCCACAACCATATGTAAAGTGGGATTGATATAATCATTTAATATATACAGCTTCACTTTTGCTCGATACTTTGAAATATGTGTTGATAACTCTTTGCTTAAGACATCCCTCATTAGAATGGGATGAGCATTAGTGATAATAACATTAGCTAAAGTAACATTTCCACTATCATTACAATTAATTTTGGGCTTTAAAATTTGGTGCATAGTACCTTTACAACTAATGCCTTGCCAAACAAATGAGATGGCGAGGGGAAGGCGGAAAGGCATGAATTGTCAATTGTGCTCCATCTTTAGGGACCTCTTTTACTTTAAATATTAAGGCAAGATAGAAAACCTTTCTCCAATGATGGTACATGAAAATTCCATGTTGTGAATATGGCTCAGAGACACTTGATAAAATTGAAACATTAATCCTCGACGATGAATTTTTTTTTTTGATATGTAATGAAATACGGCAATTGTCGGAGGGGGACGACCACCACTCATGTAGCTCCTTCTTAAGAGGTTGAAAACATTTCCCTAATAGCTAAAGCATAGAAGTCATGAGAAGTCACCTATTAAGACCACATTGCACTTACAACATGTTGAGTTGTGGGAGGAAGAATCTTAACTTAAAATTCACCCTTTTCAGGAAGTATGACATTTTGGAGAAACAAAATGCCCCACTGCCACTGTTACAGTGATATACCTATTAGAGGTATAGAAATGATCAATGAGATCGGAGGATTTTGGTCGACTCGAAGAAAGTGTCCCCAAAGAGCAAACCCCAAATCTCGGTAACTCTCGGAGTCATGGCGAAACATTGAAGGAATGTTAGAAAAAAAGTCTTGTCAGAGGACTAAACTCAGGGATATCGGGAGCAGAGTGACGACAAATTTACGCGGACGGTTCCTTAGTCTAAAGAGAACATCATGCAACACTAGAAGGTTATTTTATTGGTCAAAGAAAGCGAGACACATATTGTGCACCAGATGCACTCTTGCACATGATGGGAAAAAGGGACACAAAAGATGCGACGTGTGCGGCGTGCTTTGCGACATTGTTTTCCCCAGTAGCCTTTGACATTCTGGTTTTTGGCAAATAACTTAGATTTGTAGGCTTCGATGTGTTTGCTGCTAAACTATTACGAGAACTAGATCTTGGACCTATGCTAATATGTTAGGTGTTTCCACTTCAAGACATCAAGCGTGTTTAGCATTCAAGGTGACAAACTTGAAACACCTTGACCAAAGGAAAAATCCAGAAAAGCAAAACAAATAATAATAATAATAACTCTAGAAGATTATAAATATAAAACCACACTTTATCTTTGCCTTTGGGTACAAGACTTTTTTATTTTCATTAATTTACACAAAATCCTCCAATCCTATTGTACATCATATTTTTGCATTTAGCAATAGTTAAATCCTTTTTCATTTATTCACGTATGAATCCCAATGGATAGCTGGTATTTTATATGCCATACATAACAATTAAAGGAAGCGGCTCAGCAGTCAGTTGAATAAAGCATCTATTTGACAGAAGGCGGAATGTTCAAAGCTCTTAGAAAAGGGAAGCGCTGAATGCAGGAAAAAATTGTGAGGCGTTCATTCGCATAGATATCTTTAACCGAGTTTAAAATTTATTTTTATTCCAACTCAAACTAATTCAAAAAAGGGTCAGTAACCAACATAATGATACCCAGAAAATGTATATTTTGCTGAGGATGACAATGCATCGGAATTAATACATCTTTCAACATTTAGCTTATTTAGTTATTAGCCATAAATTTGATTGGCTTCATAATGATTTATTACTTGCTTCTAAATTCAAGATCAACATTAACGCCACGCCATCTACAAGGTAAATTTTAAATTTCTGGTTTGGTATTCAAATACATAAATCTTATATTTATCCATATGTAATGTTAGGATGCCTTTCTGCTTGAATGCAACTGAAGAACTGCCCTTATTTGTGAAAAAATTCCAGATTAAATTCTTGACTTTTGAGTTTAATAGGTTACTGGAATTGGATCTTTTCCTCTAGGGTTTTTATTAGAGGACAATACGATTAGAGCCACATATCATGTATAATGTGATTTTCTACTACTGTGTGAGTTTGTTTGTGGACGAGCGATAACTTGCAGGTTACCACAACTGGTACAGGTTCGATTTTCAGCGCATTTTGTTTTTTTTGTGCTCTTGTTAATTTCCAAAGCTACCTCCCAGGTTTTTTTTATATCCCTCTAGTAAAAAAATGTTTAGAAATGGGCGTTCTATGATTTAGCATTGTTTGTTACTGGCAAAAATTTGACATTATTAGCTGAATTCTATCGTGATGCATTCTGCAGACTTGTATTAGCATAAATTCCACGTGTCATATTTAATAATAAAAAATTTGATGAATGACCGATAATATATATTTATATTCTACGCTTTGCATGTACCGAGAATTGGTTTGGTACATTTTCTGTTAACAGTGGGCAATGTCAAAAGCAGACATGCACATTGGGAAATGACGAATTGCTCTACCTCGGAGAAGAGACAGAAGTTGGTGGAGCGCATTTAGGATAGGTGTATTGTCCAGGATGAGCTTATATACGCTTAAACAGCACCTAACGCTGTATTGCCAGGATGAGCTTATATATATACACGCTTGACAAGCTTGTACCTATTGCTGTGAGCTCTCTGGTTTTCTAGTAAAGGGTAATTTCTGCATTTAATGGAGGAGATCTTAATAGAAGGTAAGGCCAGATAAGCACCAAAATGGTGGTTTTATTCACTCACAAGATATGCTTTGATTTCAAAGCTTCAGGCAATTAATGGGTGCAGCGGTGGCGTCTTGGAATTGAAGACAAAAATGGTGTTTCAAGATTGGACTATGTAAATGGTAGCAAAAGCAGATATTAGGTCTCTGGTTGCTTTGATTTGGATGACAAACACGAATATGAGAATGGGGGTGATTCATTGGGAAAACCAATGATGCAGTGGATTCTCCTAAGGATCTTAGTATCAATGTTATGTGGTTGCTGCTATTTTTTTCGATCAGCACTACAGATCACACGTGTATTCTTATTGATTCTGCTGCGATTCTTAGGGAAATTAGAAAATGGTTACCGCACACCTACAGATAAGAAACCTCGTTGAACTTGGGGGATGACGAGGGCTGTACAACTATAGAAATGGTGTTGAAATCATTTGCAGATGAAAATACGGTGTAGATTTGGAAAGGGAATTTGTAGTGAGTGGCAAAAATAAGATAATGGTATTACGAATATTGACCGAACCGATTGGCAAAGGTGCTTCCTGAAACAGCACAACAACTAAATACTAAAAAATAAATATAATTCAAATGGAATGTCTGGTGATGTTCCAGCAATGGGAACTACTGGTGGAATGGAATTAAGTGGAAGAAGGCCCTTGGCATGAACTCCGGCATTCCGAGGCTGATGTAGACAATAGACCTCATCCACAAAGGAATTCATGGCATGCCAGTGGCAGGGCCTCTGTTTCAGGAAGGAACCTCAAAAATGATGGGTGTCCATAGACCCTTGGGTCTTATGGGAGTCTGGACCTGGTGGTGTTCATGGATGAGGGATGGGATTTAATGATTAAAGATCCCTACAATGCAAAGGCCACCAATAGGATCATCTCGGTCTAGTTCCCCTCCTCTATCTTCCAAGGACAGGATGATGACATCAGATATTGAAGCATTGCTTAATAACATATCATTTAGGGAGTTGCATAAGTCCAGACAGGTGAAGAAATTTATGTTATAATTCATCATCCTACTGCAAGAAGACTTCTCTTGCTATAAAAGGTGAACATTATTTTTTCCTTTTACAAGAGGTAGGAGTTTTTGTTTGCATATACTATTGATTGTTTGGCTCCATGTGCTTGTATATGTTTCATGATGTGATTCTTCATTGTGTATCTGTAGCCTAATTTTTTGGTTGTAGGATTAATTAACATCTCTTTGCAATGTTTTATAGTTTAAAACAAAAGGTACCTAGTTAATGAAGAAGTATTGTAAAAGCTTTAACAAAAGAAGATTGCCGACGTCAAATGCAGCTTGCATGTGATAAGGTTTTCACTCATCCATGATTTATCCTTGATTGCTTGTTTACTATTTAATTGAACGTGATACACTTTTTTTATTGTGTGACTCTAAAATATATTTTTTTTTTTTTTCTTTCAAGTTCACTTCAGGTGAACAATTGATTTACATACTGATATTAACCTGGGTGATTGTTCTTTTCTGGACCTTTCCTGTAATATCATTTTATTATTGTATTCTTGTTTTTCTTTCATTGTTTAATTATAACTTGGTAATGTTTACCCTTTTGAACATGAAAATATATTACTATCAGGTTAGATCCAACTCCTAATCTACTACCTATGCCAGGGATAGTTGCTTTCTACCCGAAACCTTTTATGTTTTTGCAGAATATTGCTCCAGAAATTGAGCTTGGGGAGCCACGTGGATCAATTGTGATATACAATTTCCAGAATGGATATTGCAGTTAGTTTTGGTGTTATTGGCAGACCCACCCTGGGATATTCAAATGGAATTGCCATAGCATGGACGTAGGCGATGGATATGAGAGATTTACTTAGATGGCATTTCAACTCTGTGATGATGGTCTCATTTTCCTTTGGGTTACTGGACGTGCAACAGAAACTGGACGAGAATGGTATGCTCTCACTCATGTCATGTTAGCTGATTTTGTTACATAATTATGCTTTGACACAGTAAAGGGATGAATTAGGATTATTTTCTAACCAACATAGCAATTTGCCTTATATGTTGTTATGTATGTGGTGGTTACTGTTTTTGTGACTAGTGACCTTTATTAACTTATATGTCATTTATGAAGTCAATTTGAGCTTACGTAGGTTAATATGTTTTAGTCTACCGTTTATTAGGTTATCGTCGCATTGAAGCTTATCACGGGTGAAGACTAATTGGCTTAGGTGAATTATTAGAGCAGGGAGAACAAACCCCTTTGGTTGAATCACGAGTAAAGAACATACACTCTCTGTGTTGGTATTAAAGATGGTATAAGTGACGTAACATTATTTTTAAATTTCCTTGTTTAAAGTTTGAGAGACAATCAAGAGCACTAGATGATATTATTTAATTTTAATGTAGGTTCTTGATAGCAATATTGCCAAATTAAATTTTTTCTTTGGGATAGATCGATAACTTTATTGTTCTAAGTCAACTGATATGGGGGCACAAGATGAGTGTCGACAGGACATGGTATATGATAGACCATGAGCAACAACAATGGTATCACCAATTGCATAAGCCATATGTATCTCCTGTGAAAAAGTGAGATTCTAATCCCCATGTGAGCAAATCTCACTAAATAGCAACATACAATAATATGTAGCTGAATTGTTGTAGAAGTTATTTTATAAATGGGAAGGAAGGTGAATTGTGGAATAGCATATGTCATGTGTACTACCTATTTAGTTACTTATACGTATCTATCATCAAGGTATGAATTGAAAACTTCTTAGTGGAATGCATATTATTTGGAGTTGAAAATACAAACTATGATTATTTGTGGCAATCTTGTGGATGTTGGAGAATAGACATTCAAGGAGTATTCGTCTAAATGCTCTATTGTAGATCCTTTTTCACCATTTATAGTTTTTGCAATGGCTTGTAGTGGTAGCATGATCGTGCATTAGATATTTGTTTCCAATGTTCTAGTGAACTGCAGGTATTTTCTGGGAGGTCCATAACATGAAAATAACATATTTTTTCATAAGGGCATTCCTGAAAAAATTGGTCAAAGAGTAATCTACAGACAATTATAAAAAATATATGTTGGCATTCTCTAAAGCTTGAAACATTTGCATAGTTGTTACTTCACTAGTTATGGCAGTGATAATACGACGACCTTCGAAACTACAAAATACGGTGGTGACTTGCAATTCATGTTTGCATTATGCTTGTACAAGCTTAGTCTATTTAGAGGCCTACCATATGCAAAAAAAAGATTTAGCGAGAAGCTTGCCATGTACGTGTGGAATTGTGGGACAAATGAAATAGTTAGTTTATATATACCAACGATTTTGAATTAGAAAGGAAAGCCCTTCGCGTACACATCATCATAAGACCGAGGCCAAGTTCAATCTAGTCAAGTGCGTTGCTGCTTGCACATTATTTATTTTGCCTATCTTGAGCGCTTATGGCGACATAAATGATGTATAGAGTTCCCAAAATAAGTGTCTAAGTGAGATGGAAGACATGTGAAAAGTCAGCTATCACCATGTTCATCCATTATTGGGATTGTTAGGATTAATAGTTGAGGAAGGTTTTTTTAACTGTGGGACTAGGAAAGAGTATGTAACACAACTTTTAGATTAAGTAACATTGCAACACCATGAGAGTCATCTCAAATTCTAAGTGATGATGTTGACCAACTTAGCATAATCGTAGGAGACAACTGAAAACCTTATCATTGCATGAAGAATTGACTTGAACCTAAGTTTTGAAGTAATTATCACACACCCAAATCATGTCCTTTAGGAGAAAAGTTTTGTGATGTGAGAGGAGAGGTAGAATGGGTATCACGTTCATGGATTGATACATTAGTCCAATTTATATTTTCTAATCTTTTCCTAAAGGCTAATGGGTAATCACGGAACATGAGTGGGCGCCCTCACATTGAAGAGACAAATCTAGGATTGTGTTAAAGAACATTTAATTTAATCATTCCACCTAATTCTTAATGATAAAATTATATATGATTCATGTGATATGTGCCCAGGTTTAGAAAACTAAGTTTAAACTCCCAACATGTCCTTTATGAGAGTGGGTGCCCTCACATTTGAGAGACAAATCTAGAGGGAATGTGTTAAAGACCATTTAAGTTAATAATTCTACCCTCTCATGCTTAATGAAATAAACATTTCATATGCTTCATTTCATATGTTCCCAAGAAAAAACTAGAAGTTTAAACTCCTAGGATCTCATTACTATCTTTATTTATGCTTTTGCAGAATTGGAGGTGTCATTAGAGAAAAAACTCAAAACCTAAATTTTTATCACAATGATTAGAAAAGGGTGTTTGATGGCCTTTTTAAATGCAATTTTTATAAACCCATGAGTTTGCGAATAAAAAATCAAAATACTTCCAACCAGGATTAGGCCTGATTCAGGAGTCTTACGGTAGGAACATAAAGGATCTGGAGATAGATGGCATTGCATGATTTAAAAAAGAAACGGATACAAACACTGAAAGCACCAACAAGTTGTCCTTGGCAGCTTTTGGTTGTTTATTTTTTTTTTTTTCTTTTCGACTTCAATACCATATAAACTATATCATCCTGTCATTTTATAGGAATTATCTTACGGTTGTTTCTATCTTGGAAAAGGTATTTTTTTGAGAGTATGCATAGATTTGTTGCAAAAATTTGCATTATTTGCATCCTCCTCTAGCGGTGCGTCTTTCCGACCATTAAAAAAATCTTTGGAAGAAAACTACGCAAATCTGAATGCTGAGGTTCCACGGACTTAATGACATATATTTCCAATTAGGACTTCTTTCCCATTTTGGCATATATATATAATATATTTGACCTTTTACTAATGTTTCTCCATCCACATGATTGGACTCTCAGAAGGTGAAATTTTGACCATTTATATAATATGTTGTGCCTAAGATTTCTCCATCCATAACAGGGTTGGATCTGAGTAATTAAGGTACAGCATTTATATGTCTTGTTTTTCTTATTCTCCAATACATGTGAGTTGGACTCGAGGCGAGGTAAATTTCCCACAAGTTATTAAGGGAGTTAAGGGTTTGACCTACAAGTACTTACAAAAAAAACTCACTTGCTACTAACAAGTATGGCATGTTGGAAGAGGATTAGACTCACGACTTAGTTAGCTCATCTTAATATTAGTAAGGCCAAATTTTTTTTTAATTCCACCCACTTACATTCCTTAACAATTTATTGTTTTGCATTTTGTGCTTTTTATATGACTTAGAAAATAAGTCTTGGGCAAAAAACATTCTCTTTTGGATAGAGATTGTATGGAATTACTATTTGTTTTGGCATCATAATTGCTGTATTATTGTGAATACTTATGTTGTTGGGGGAAACATGAATGTTTGAGCATCAAATTTTCTTGTAAATATCATTTCTATGTTGCATTGAAATAAATATGACTATAGAAGACAACAAACAATAAACAATAAGGATATTGGACACGAACAAAGAAAGGATTTATGAGGAAGGAATATGACTTGAGATGTGCTATTGGGATAGAAAAAATTGTAAACAAAAGAAGGGAGAAGCATTGAAAGAAGAAACTTAGCGCAAATCAATGACATACTTCCCTACAAAAGAATTAACAAGATTTATCACCATATTTATCATTGAAATATATATAGATAAAAAATAACACATAGTTAAATTAGATTTACAAAGAAGCAATACAATAAATAGATATAAATGGGGTACTCTTTGAAATAAATATAACACATCATAGAAACTATCAATAATTGTTGAAAATTAAATCTATATACTACATATGTTGATTGCATCGAAGTGCTCGAGCATCCACAACTGGTATGGGGTAGATGTAATAGTGCATTACATAAATATGAACTTATTAGATTTAAAATGGAATTAAAAAAAAAATGTAGTGACTCCATTATGGGGGGAGATGTTGTGAAAATTACATCAAATAATAATAATAATAAAACATAATGTCAACTCAATTTAAAATGTAACAAAAATAAATAATAAATAGCAAATCAGCTATAAATTTTCTAACAATTTTTCTTTTATTTTTAAAGTTAGCCAATTTTTTGAAAAAAAGTATAAATATACATATCAAATTAAAATCTAAAATAAATTTAAAGATTATGATTCAATTTGTAACCATGATATTAAAGCTGATGTCTAAATTCAATTAATAACCATATCTACAGTTTAACTAGCATTTATCATGTCTCTATATATACACATACAATATATACACTATGGATCATGAAAGTAAGAGCTATAGTGATGAGGCTGATGGAACATTCCCTAAGAATGGAGTTCACCGGATAAACAGTTGCTGAGAAGAAGATAAACAGCGATTTGGAGAGTGACATTACGGTATCTATCGAGTCATAGATACCATGTAATAGAGTGGAAATTATGAAAGTATGGATTCTGCAGTTATCTTGGATAAGCGATGTTAAATGGAGTTATACCTAAGCCCTTAACCATTTCACGCGACATTGAGCATCGGTTCACAGTACGCATCAGTCTCTAGCCTTGTGGGTTTAGGACAGGTTTGAAATTTTATTTTAGCCTTAGGATTCCGACCAGGGATCACGTGGGCCGAACAGTAGCGCCAAGAGATCTTCTCACCCTCACCCAGGGACTGAGGTATCGGAGAAAAAACTTGGACCTTTTCTTCGGTCTCATCCTGAACCTAGAACGAACCCTTGAGTTTGGAGGTATTCGAGGCTGCAGATGGGTACATTGTTAGAAAGCTGCAGATGCGTTCATGTGTTTGAAGGAAGGACAAAGGGACTGAGGCATCGGGGAAGAAGACATCGAAGGAGGTGGAGGAGAGGTCGTTGATATTGAGGGCCTTGTGAGCCCCTTCCATCATCTGGTGGGTATTCCCTACTACAGTTTTCGGAGGGTTCAGAATGTGCTCAATGAGTAGTTTGGTTTCCTAGGTTTGCTGGGTGCAAAGCTTTGGGGGGAGGAAGGACTCTGGGTTAAGATCGAGATACAGAAGGTCTCGGGACAAGTCTTTCTTGTTTAGGAATCCTTCTGGGAGTCGGGGAGTTTGCTTTTAGGAGAATTTTATCTTTTAAAGGAGAGTGAGTAGCTGGACTATTTTGGTCTTAGGCAGTGTGCCACGACCCATAAAGGGCTGACTAGTCTAGCATAAAATAGGAGAGGCCTTATGCTGAGAAGAAGGTAGGCAGGGAAAGAACATTGGATAGTCCCAAGAACTAGCCAGAGGAGTTTCAAAAGTGACCTTAGGGTTCTAAAAGAAGTCTCTAATTCTGGGAAGGTGACTGTATCTTTAGCAAAAAGTAGGATGTCTTGAAAATCTTTGTGGAGAGAAAGGAGAAGCGAGATTGTTGGATCCAAAGAACAAAGAACAAAGCCATTAGGGAAGAAAGATGAAGACACCTTATTTATGTCAGCAGGTATTCGTACAGAGTCATTGAGTAGGGCAATTCTTTGTAGGCGGAGTCGAAGGAAATTTCGGCAAACTATATCATTGGTGGACCAGCTCGAGTGGAAGGACGCCCCGGGAGCTCTGAAATCTCAGAAGACACAGAGAAGGTTGGTTTAACCCAATTTTGAAACAAAAGAAAAGAACATTTGGGCATTTGAGTAATTAGAAATTGGTGTTTCGAAAGTAGTAATGACTTTAGAAGATGGACTAAAGCTTTTCCAATGCCGGAGGAAATATGGAAGAGTCTCTTGTATGGGTAAAACTCCTGGGACTCCTCATTTCTAGATGGACTAGAAGCCTTTTGGTCCATTGGGATATAAACATAGTTCTTAGAAGTTTTATACATCATTCAAACAATCAAGGGATCGTTGGCCGAGTTAGTAAATTTAAACCCCTCGAGAAGGTCTGAAGATGAAATGTGTGGCAGAAGTACAAAGGTTAAGTACAATAAAATCTTGGATTATGAACATCTTCCATTAGGATATCCCACGGGTGCCTGAAGTATGGGCACACGGAAAGGACACCCTCTTGGTTACGAGTCGCGAGAAAAGGCAGAAGAAGGTGAATGGGGAGGCTCACATCGGAGTGGTGAAGAGAATCGGGATCTGAGGAGGATTTGATGGAAGAGGTGGGGGAGATCCAAAAACTACAGAACCGTGCCATCAAGCATCAGGAAAAACTTCCAAGTCGGCTGGCTTGGATCGCTCTGGATTTTTCTGACTTTCAAATCCTCAATAGAAGAAGTGAAGTTTCACCTACGGAGGAACACCGCCTCTTGTCTATAATCCTTCTTCATTTTTCATGTACTCTTCTGTATTATAGATCTATAAACGCATGGTCCCTCGGGCCAAAGAAATGGAACATTGAGTAAATTATAGAGTCACTTGATAGCATTATCACTTCTTTTCCTCATCCTCATGCCCTCCCTATTACAGGTCTTTCTACGACCCACGACACATCTTTCAGACCTCCCTTAGAGAAGCCCCTTATATTGTAGATACCTTGTGAATAAACCAGAAGGAATGTATGAGTGAAGGAGTTTGGAACCAAATCATGTCTCGGTTGGGCCTAGAAAGATGAGAGAAGGAAATCACACCTCTCAAGGCCCAAGTAAAATAAAAATTAGTGTGGATGGGGAAGCGAGAGGTCTCTGGGGTGCCCACTAAGTACAACCACCCTCTCATGGTTATACCGATGATAATTATCTCCTACAGGTATGAGGAGTTTGGCTAGTCGGTATCTTTAATTGTCTTGTTTCTTAGAGAAACAGAACAATCATTCCAGATCTTGTTTATCAAGAAAGCGATGGGCTAGGAGGAGGTAAAATTTCTTCTCTCAAGGGCTGGATGGGTTTCAAACGGATGCCCAAGAAAGGAAGATCAAGGCTAACACGGTATTAACACTAAAAATGAAGGAGTTGTCGACATGGGAGTAAATTCATGGCCTTGGAAGTATATTCAAAGGAGATTTGTCACTACTCTTGTTTTATAATTTTTATGATTTAAAGAGTCTGGGGTTTGGGACATTCTGTTTGCCAAATATTTCTAAAGATCCAAATCTTGTTATTTTGGGAGGGGATCTAAAATTTTCATTGGGATTATAGATCCAGGGGACCTTCTATGAAGGCGGATAGCTTACCTAACTTCTTCACAAACAAATTGGCTTCATCATGGTGGTTATACTCAATGAAGCCGAGACCCACTTGGAGAAATCGAAGAGAGGGATTTGGTCGGTGGAAAAATTGGATAGGTTCTTCTCATGAAGATGCGGGTGATGGAGGTCCTTTGTCTTCATACAGGTGGGAAGGAGGACTATCACTATTACCACCTTGCATTTCATGAATTAAAAGGGAACACCAGGAGAAAGAAGCGAGAGCTCCTTTCAAATTCAGCTCCTCCTGGCTAAAAGATGGGGAACCGTATACTTTTGTTCATCACTCACAAGAGGAAAAGATTAGAACTGACCAGGACCACTGAAATATGTGGCCATTTTATGGAGAATGAAAAACATGAGAAAACTTTGGAAATGGGAAAATGAAAATTGTTAAAGAGGAGGAGGAGCTAAGGAAGGTCAATGAGGAACTTGATCATCTTGAAGGCGGATGGGGCAAGATACTCCAATAATGTGTCGAAAACATAATAAGGGAGGCTTGGAAATAGTTTATGAATAGAAATCTTGTTTGGAAGGGGAAGAAAGTTAGTGTCTAAGCGGTGCTATAAAACACAAACGGGAGATGAAAGCACAAAATTCTTAAAACTATACGAAGGAAAGGAAAATTATAAATACTATTTGGGAACTACGAAGGAGAATGGTGAATGGGCTCATTCATTTGAAGACCTCTCTTCTTTCGGAGTAAATCATTTTAAAACTCTTCATAGCACAACTTTCCCTAGTTTCATAGATGAGGAAGAGGAAATAACAACATAATGGAGCGTCTCAAAGGGAGAAAGTAGGGAATATAAACTCTGTACTTGAGAGATAAAAAAAGAAAAAAGATCATGGGCACGATGGATAACAGACAAATGGGAGTCTTCCGACACTTCTTTGGTTTGTGGGAAAGTAGGTAGAAGTGTTGGAAGAGTCTAGGCATGAGTCAATTTACCCGACCTTTTATGCTGCTTTGCCCAGCTCTTATTCCTAAGAGCTTTGTCTCTTTTGATGACTTTTGTCCATCTCTACTCATGCTTGTATTTCTAGATCATCTCTAAGGAGGTGGTAGCCTCAAATCTGGCTCTTTCCTTTCGAAACATCTCGTAGGAACAATTTGGCTTCTGGATGGAAGGAAACGCAGAGGCAGTCCAGGTATGAGAAACCCTCCATAGCCTTAAGAGAAGAAAGAAAAATTTATAGTTAAAATTTAATTTTTTCCAAGGCTTTTGATAGAATCGATTGGTTGTACTTGAAGTTACTAATATTACATCTGGTTTCGGGTTTGATTTCCTGTGAGCTAGGTAATGAGATGTATCTCTTGTAAGTATTGATATCTTGATGATAGTCTTTACTGCATAAAGTTTTTTTAACCCTGCAAAGTGCCGCAACCAAGTTTCCCACTTTCCCCCTTCTATTATTATTGGAGCCAGCCAGGCATTGATGCAGTGAAGAGGTGAGGGAATTAAAGGAATTGATAGCCCAGTGAACTTATTTTTCACCCATCTGTTGTTTGTCGATGAAATTCTGTTGTTGGGTAGTGGGGGGAAGGCTGAGGGCATCAAGGAGAGTACTTTGGAACTTTTTGCAGCCAGGCCTTGGCATAAAACAGTCTGAGTTTAAATGCTCATTACAAAATTGAGGCAAAAAGAAATTAAACACTAGATCTTCAAAATATTTGGAATTTATCAGAAAGCGAGAGGAAGGCACATCTGTTGATAAAATCGGTAACGATAGCCATCTGACATATTGGGTATGCTTATCTTGGATCCACTAAGAGCATCCTTTTCCTAAATAAACAAAGTGTGCGATGAATTCTTATGGGAAGGATGCAAAGGACCATGATATACAGGTGGCATGGGAGAAAATAGTAAGGACGAAAGCATGGGGAGGATGGGGAATAAAATACTTAACTATTTCTATAAAGTCTTTGTATATAAAAATAGCACTCAAAGAGGTAATCACCCTGGATAATCTTTGGACCGTGTCTGAGAAGAAAATAATTGATCTATGTATTTCAGAGTGGATTTGAGATTTCCCAAAAAAAATCTACAAATTCCTCGATAGTGTGGAAAAAAAAACCATAACCTCGGTGACATCATAGAACGAGGTCTAGCTTGGAAAGTGGGGGATGGAACTAGGTTTAATTTGAGTCACTTATTAGTTCATGAATGTTTCTCTTTCTAGAGAATTCATAGACTGTTGAACCATAGAGGTTTCTGCCTACAGAGACAGTTACCAAATTATAGAAGATCAACATTGTGGAAGGATGGATGAATGGGGATGATCTCTATCGATGAAATATGGTTGGAGGAATGGGGAACATACACATTGGATCTTCCAAAAACTCCAGTTAAGGATCTGATTAAGAGGATGAACTCGAGAAGGTCCATTCTCCATTTCGGATGTACTCACAGTTTGGCTATAGGCAGCCACGACACATAAAGGATGGGGATCAAAGAATCTGGTGGTATAAACCCTGTGGAGAGCTGAAGGACCGGCAAAAGCGAGATTTGTTTATTAGGCCCATTCTATAACAAGGTTCCCTTTGCAGGACTTTCTACAGCATGGGGGTGCTGCAAAAAGATGATGAGGATCCTATCAATGAGGAAACATGGCTGTGAGATAGAGGTTTCCTCAAAATCCTGGCTTAATAATAACTCATCTCTCTTCTGAGGAAAGGATGGAAATGTAGTTTTTTTAATGCATCTTGCATATATATGCTATTTCTTAATAGATGAAGTTCGATCTTTTCTTTGGAAAAAAAAAAAAAAAAAAAAAAAAAATCTGTCTTATGCATATCCAATTATAATTAAATTAAAAAAAAATTATAAAACATTCAAAGAAATTAAATTCCATGCACATATGTATAGTAGCTACATATTACAAGAGGTTTTAATAGAACTAAAAATATAAGAAGATTTTATATGATGATATTAAATGTCTCTGTATAAATAATATAAAGAACCAACATAAATCCATCTTAACTACGAATATACCAAGTATAGAGAGGATCAAACCTTCTCAATGCTACCTAGTTTGCATAAAAAATTGGTTTTCATCTTGAGAGATTGATAGCTCTCGACACTTTGTAGATCGAGTTAGATGGATACTGTGGTAGAATGTCATTACCATTTGTTACACGAAAGATAATTTTAATTTATATTACTCTTTTAAATTTACAAATTTCCCATCTTCTAAGCGCTTTATGATTAAAAAGCAGAACTTTTAATAAATCGGGCAAAACTTTGGGCATAGAATAGTGTGTATAAATTTTAGTTATTTTTTGCAGAGGAAAATGTTCAGGTTCTTGAAAGCAACATTTCTATAAATGTATTCTTCTTTACTTTATCATCTAATCTTTCGTTCTAAGCTACCCACCAAATCTCATCTTGAGTTATTAATTTTTGGAACATTTCTGAAATATAACTTGTGGATGTCAATTGGTTTTCAGGATGGTTAGAGAAATTGCGCATCCTCCCCACCAGGTTCCATTCTCCACGACATGTTTGCATTTGACTCATATTGAATGCTGCCCCTATTATCATGCTTCTGCAAGTTCTTCTTTTGACTCGACCTTGCTTTAAGATTCCCTAAGTTACCACAGTGTATCACAATGGAGATTTTTGGAGTTTTTTCCCAACTTGTAGCATGAAAATAAAAAAATATAAATATAATTTGTTGATTAATTTCATTTTTCAAATCATCATTCTACATTGTGAGCGAATTAAAATACCACAGAAGATGTAACTTTGTGTTTTTGATGAAACACCTCTTTCACTTTATTGATAGTGAATGAGTGAGGGTGAAGGGGCATTTGCTTTCAAAACCTATGTGGTTTTTAGGTGAATCTCTTCGAAAATGATTTTAATTTATAAATATAAAAGAAACCAACTAATTATAATTGATGTTTCAACGGCACGTTAAATTTTATGTTGGTGATTTTTATAGTTAAATACAGAAAGTTTATACATTATACTGGAAAAACATATTGATTTAAATATTTAATTGTTTTTGACATGTATCATGTTGCAAGCTATAAAAAAAGTGTATGTTACGTTAGCCTCACTATAGCCGACCTATTATGATCAAGAAAATCATTGAAAGTAGAAAATCATTCACAACTTGATGTTGTACATGTAATCAAAAACTAATATTATTTTAACATAGGATATATAAGTGCTTTATTATTAAGCGATATTCTAACTGCTATTTTATATAGGTTTCATTAAGATATTTTCTTTACCTTTTTTTCATAAATTTGACAATGACTTAGCCTACAGGAAAACTTTCATCCACTTGGGATGTTAAAACTTCATGTCGTAACGAGTTGTGCATTCTCTTTTTGTTTTCAATAGTTTTTAATTTTTATTCTTTCATGGTAATTTCCAAATACCAGGTCACCTTTTTTGTCATTACGCTTTTCAAATGCCTAATATATCCGAACTCCCAGATGATGCTTTTGTCTAAAAAAATGCCACAAACTATATAAAAATCCAATCAATGATATCATTAACAATTTACAGTAGAACCTTAACAAATGAAAGGACTGAAAATTAGGAAATAAAGTAGAAACAAGTTAAACTAACTTCTATACTCGGAAGAATGCAGGATACCTTGATTACCACTAGAACTACTATTCAAAACAATGAAAATATAAGAAAATAGTGGAACCACCAATATTCACTACGGAGGCTAAGTGGACATATGTTTTATAAATGATAGTAAAATATTAATTATGGAATTAGAAGTACTAAACAGCGAACAAAGGTACGGCGAAAAATAACAAAAATCGTTATTGTAAAATTGGTGTGATTAGGTTAATTACATGTGAAGTAACTTTGATGATGAAGTGGCCTGCTAGGCCATTGAAGAGGAGAGCGTAATGTTGCTGCCCTTGATATTCTGTACATGTCATGAACGAGGATTGAACCCATGTCACAGAATCTGTTGTTTTACTCTGTTTCCCTCGCATGATTGATCCATGGAAGGATTATGATGATGAAAAGGAAACCTTTGCTTTGGTGGTGCCCCTAAGGTCTATCTCTGACGCCGAGGATACGAGGGACACCGGTGCAGGTGCGTTCTGGTCAGTACGGATCCATCATCGATTTCGGGGAGCCTATGACTGCGTACGAAGCGCGTCCATTTCCTTGCTTCTCTCGACGATTATCTCTTTAAGCCTCTCAGGCTATTTCTGAAAAAAAATACCTTGATTTCATTCGTTCATACATTGACTCAAAGAAGCCCTTTGACTTTAATACGTGACCACCATCACCACCAACGAGAGGATCCACACGGTTACCCGGGGCTTGTGACTCTCTGTTGCTTAGCATTTCTTGTTTCCTCTCTCGACGATTATCTCTGCAAACCACCATCGCCTATTTACAAAATAAATACACCTCAATTTGATTAGTTATTTTTGTTCATTCCTTATTCAGACTCAAAGCCCTTGATTTTAATCAGTGTCACCATACGATGAGACGGCGAAAAGAAAGAAATTGATTATTGATTCCCCAATTAGATATAAAGCGTTGCTTGTTTGTTACATGAGAAATAAATTGGGAACTCTTGGGTCAGTTATGAGTAAACACTTATGTTTTATTTTATGATGGAATACAATTTTATTTTATTCCAATTAGATCAGGTTCAATCGATATAATAATTCATTAATTTTAATATATTTTATTTTTTGTGATTTATAATGGGAGAATTAAGAGATGAGAATTTTGATTTTCAAATATTTTTATCTTTTACTATATGATAAAAGGAAATTATATGAAAAGTATTTGAAAAAGAGTTTTTAATTTTAAATAAAGAAAAGTAGATTTAATTTAAATATTGTTTATGTGCTTATCATGTTAATAAATTAGAATCAAATCATTTGTTGGTTATAGGTGTTTTTTTTTTGGTTGAATTTTAATTCAAATTATCATCTGTTCGCCTACTAGGTTTTTTGGTTGAATTTTAATAAAATTAGCATCCACCAGTCCTCATGTTACTCTCTGCCAGTGGCAAATAACGGTAACATCACACCTAAAATTTCATGAATGGTGTTAGTAATGGTGGCTCGATTAGTAGAAAAAGTTGGTAATGGTGACATGGATTCTTTGTGTGAGTTAAATTTTTCTTGATAAATATTAGTGAATGATCACTAATGTAGAGAGATAGTACATGAAATCTAAACACATATTTTGTTCAATTTTGGCACTTAAGCTCAAGGGTATGTATTAGATCCTCTAGCACGTGGATCATCACAGTGACATTAATACATTAAAGGTTTAGTTGTTAGGTTTAAGGTTTGGTTGCATAACATTTTTAGGGTTGTGTTAATATCTATTGAAAAATACAAAATATTAATGTTTACCTATAACCCTTACATCAGTACATATACATTTGCAATGTGGTTGTGCTAGTAATAATTTAATTTTAAATTTATAGTTGAGTTGAAAAAAATTGTATTCATAGAATAAGTAATGATTTTTTCCTAAATGGGGTGTCGTGAGAGGCGGAAGGATGCTCGTCACTCAACTTAGAAAATGGGTTGAGGTTGTAACAACTGCCCCAATTAATATTAATGCATTTGCACATGATCTGTTATAGACACGAGAGCGAGGAGGTTGTATGGCTACAATGGGAAGACAAAAGATGAGTTTGTGGTTGGCGAGAGGGAGGCGGTTTGTTCGTGTGATGGAGGATGTAGTAATTATTCTAAAAGTATTTTTATTCATCATGTGGTAATGGAATGTTGGATTTATGTTACGGATAGAGGAAACAAGCGGTGGGGTCATGTCCATCCCTGATGATATGGTTGATTATAAGTTGGGAGTAAGATAGGAAGGTTCCTCTGATGTAGTGTTGCCAACCATTACTTGTTTTATGTATATTTATGGTGAGTGTCTGTTTATATAATATCGTATTGACTACTTGGTAATTATGTTCATCCTCGCTTATTTTTTGTTTCGATTAATTTATTCTACGAGGCTTTGTAGTTGTCCGGCGATAGTGTTGGTCATTATTTTCCTTCCTTGCTCTAACATTACCCATTATCCCAAAATGGAGCTTTCATTTTTGTTGTTTAATAAATCTCATGGGTTCTCTACCATTCCCTCACAATCTAAGATTTTAGTCTCTCAATCTTCCACCATCAAAGCAATGGTGCCCTTCTTTCTGAGGTTATCTCATTTTGGAGAAGTGCTCGCTTATTGTTCTTTGAGTATTGGTGCCCGAGGGTGTGTTGGGTGAGGAACTCGCATTAAGTAAGTCTTTATAACTTATATCATTTCTGGGTATTTTGTTTATCTTTGAAATTATTTGGGTAGTTCTTCTAGCTCCCAATCTCTTTTATAATCTTACTTTTGGTGCTCTTGATCCACCCTCTTTCTGAAACAGGAACTTCGCATCTCTGCAAGATTTTTATTCCTAAGGGGGGTTATTTGAATTCTTATTCAGTAGTGATTTATGTTGATGAATTTCGTGAGTGGTGAAATTGAATGTTGCCTTTCTCATCCCACGACAATTTAGAAGTTTTGATTCAAGGTGGAGATTTCTTGGGAAACACCTTTGTGCCTAAAATTACGAATTAGAAATTTGGTGTGTTGCTTAATTCCATTTTCAATGTAGGTTTTTCCACAACGTGCACACCATTGGGCTCGAGTCAAAAGGGGTTTCTTATTATCAAGAGTGGGCCTAAAAGGCCAAACTCATACATCACAGCTAGAAGAAGTTTGCATCTTTAATATTTGGGAACTTACAGACGATGTTCGGGAAAGACTCTCCCTAGTGAGGGAAGTAGTCCCTCACTTACTGGAATACTCTCGTAAAATGGAGGTTTTGACGAAATGGGAGAGTGATCTAGAATACGGGACACACAAGGGAGAATTTCAATCAATACATACCAAGTTAGAGACCTTTATTTGTTGTAGATTTCAATAAATACATATGGGACCAGAGACCTTTATTGCTAGATGACTGTTTTATTGGGTGGAACTATCTTCGGTCAGGACAGGAGAATTGTATGGATATCATGTGCACCTCTCACGAACATGACATATGGGGATATAAATAAGAAATAAGGGTAAAACAGTGGTCCTCCTTTTAAGATATTGGCACATGCTATAATCCAAAGTTAGAAATCTCTTTAGCTTACCAAATAGTTAGCTATGTTGGGATGACATACCTCACATGAGAGTTAGTTGGGACTTATGTGAATCCCAACGGTTCAATGTATAGAGCATATAGAGGATATAGATGGCCCAAAAAATTCCCACAAGGATGAAAGTATGAAATCTACATTTCGGCGCATTAACGGATGGCATTAACCCGTATTCCTCGAACTTATTATTATGTTTAACCTGTAGTAGTGATCAATAACAATATCCCCCCTATGGTTGTCTGTAAATAATGAACATCTTATGTTGGCTCATAGTCCCTGGTAGAAGAAAGTGAAGAATGGATGTCTACTGTGTGGTAGATGAATTGAAGGAATTATAGGATGGGATAAATGTATCGTTGTAACTTTCCAAAAAAGGACCCATCCGCGAGTAGAGAGGAAGTTTTATGTTGTATGGCATATGTTCTTATACGACAGGATGATTATCAAGGTTAGGAGTTTTATCACGGTAAATTACATGTTTATTGATTTGTTTTATATATCGTAACTCAATATTCTTTCCTGTATAGTTATTTAATTCGTTGTAATTGTTCTAATTTTCATGATATTCTTTGACGTGCCATGCATATTATGTACTACAATAATTTCCATGAGTTCTTATATGAAAAGGTATTATGGATGTAAATGTTGTGGATACTGACTAGATTGTCCAACATTTTATGAAAGCCAAATATATGACTTCTCCTGAGGTATTCCTCAGAGAAAGACACCTTATAGAGAGAGCAACACTCACATTAAATGACCACTTGAGGGCCAATGCCTCCAATAATGACATCATTTGAATGGCCCAGAATATGAGAGAGAGAGAGAAGGAAGGAGTTATTTTGAATTCAAATGGGGAGCCTATGTTCGATGATCAGAATTTATCGACTTATTTCTTGAGAAATTGCCCATTGGGATGAAAAGGAAATATATCTTTTATAACCTCCATATTGGAAGTCTACTTATTAGATCCCATGCCACATATATCCTAAAAATGTTTTATATTCTTTATGGTGGCACATATCATTGAAACAAAATGAAACACGGCTATTGGAAAGATCTTGTGCCAAAATAAGAAAATAGCATTGGCCAAGACAATTAAAATTACAATAATTAGAGTTCTAGTATATTCTCATTTAAATATTTGATCTAAATGGCCATAGCCAAAGTTATTAAGAATAAACTTCCAAACTTTAGAATCTTCTTAAAAATTCTACCTAAACAATTGGTTCAGGGGAAAAAGTTCCCAATTGCCCCATTCCATCATGTTTTCAAAGAAATTTCATCTAAACACCATGACCAAAGCTCCTATCTATTCAAATTCATAAAATAAAAAACACACCAAATTCTATACAAAATCTGAGAGCTACAAAGTTTCCAAATCACACACAATTCTATTATGTTTTTATATCATATTTCATCTAAACATCCATGAGCCAAAGGAGTTAAATCAAAAATCTTCAAATTTAGATACCTAGTGCAAATTTTATCTTATGACAGAGGGCTAGAAAAAGCTCCCAATCACCCAATTTATATTGTTTTCATAACATGTTACATAAAGAGCATCCATTCCACAGAAGTTTTTAAAGCAGTCTGCGCAAATTTAGAAATAGAGTAGCCTCCCTTGTGGCAGCTTCTCAAACCTCTAACTAGACCTACTTTAGGACTACATCTCTCCCTAGCCTCCTTCGCAAAATGATCTCCTTCTCACTTGATTTTTTTGCCTTCCTCCTATTTAAGGCCTCCTTTTAAAATTTTCTAGCTAGGCCTCTGCCAGAATGCTCTAGAACTTATAATTTTATCTCATACCTTAAAATATTATTTTTTTTTTTCTCTTTATTTTTATTTTAGATTTTAAAACACTCATCTTAGGTCAAAAGCCCCTTACGCTTGGTTGTTTTCCTGTGTTTTGTGGTGATCAAAATCACACAGAAACCACATATCACCTGGCCTTTTGGAGTACTCCCAAGCTACATAATTTAACAACATAGTCTAGTTGTAGTAATCGTAACTTGGTCAAGCTCTTATAGTCAAGCGAGGACTTGGTTGGGTTCCCAAGTTAAAATTAAGTAAGGGTAGTTGTGAGGGCATGATAACTAGGAATGGTTAGGGAATGCCAAGGAATGAAAAGGCGTGCTAACACATGTTGAACAATGTCAATGCATGTTGAGGAGTGTTAAGGAGTGTCAAGGTATCACAAGGGAGAACTAGGTCAAAATGCATGGAAATGAACAAATAAGAGTGTGTTCTAGGGAGTCTCAGTGAATTCAAATGTGCCAAGGATGAAGTGTGTTAGAAAACGTTCATAATAGGATTTGTAAGAGACTAGCCTACGATTGCGATAAGGGGCTCTATTAGACTCATGTATTTCACAGTATCACAAGGTGACTGATCACTTATTAGAATATTGTTCATATACTGAAAATAATATTCTATTGCTGTCATTTATTTTTAGAGAAGAAAGGGAGACCCTGACTGTCAAAGAGCATCAGATGAATCAATTTTCCTTATAGTTCAGTGGAAAGGAGAAAAATTGTTGCTGGCAAGGTGTGATGGGGATCAAACTTCATTTCTTCCCTCGTTCCATTTCATTTCATTCACCCTCTTTGCCCTCCTCGTCTCCTCCATATTCTCCCATGCTTTGAAACCCATTCCCTGCCATGCTTCTCTTCCATTTCATCTTCCATTTTGAAATATACATTACCTTACCTTTCTTCCGCCTTTCGTGATCAAAGTGGGGCCCTCATCGCATTTTGCAGACTTTATGTATTTGGTATTGGAACTAAAATTTAAATAATGCGATCGCTGATATGCGATATTGCATCGCATTGTTTTACCTTGTGAGTGCCTGCAATCTATTTTATTTAGTTTGTGATGTGATAAGTCGGCCACACCTCAGCAGCTCCACCCCATTACATAGCCATTGCAATACATTGTTATATCATATAAAACTTCATAACACTGACCGCTTAAAAACCTTCCGTCGATTCATAACACTCCGTCAAATGCCAGTGGGCCCTTATTCCCCACACTTCGCAAATTTAAGGAGTTAACCCCGCAGATTATAAATAAAACTTAAGAATTTCGAAGTACGCCTGTGATCCAGTCCCACTTCTTCCCTACCATGTCACTCATCTCCTCCCCCGCGCATCGTACTTCGTAGATTTTAGAGTTTACATTTTCCATGCTTATAACTAAATGCTACAAATTGCGATGTGCACTGCGGTCCCATCCCACTTACCGTCCACGTCATTTGCCCTCCATGTCACCACCCCATTGCATCACATCGCTGATCATATTCTTTATAAACTAATTAACTGTAAAGGTTGCGAAGTGTGCGGATGCAATGCCACTTTATAACTAAATTCTACATAATTTTAGGTCTGGATGAATGAGTTGTCACTATGTTTTGTGTGTATAATAGATCAATTAGGGACTACGAGGTTTAGAGCTCATTGCATGAATAAATAGGCCAAAAGACCTGGAAATAAGCAAAGGCTTTCCACCTCATTATGCCATCGTCATCTTTAAATCCAATGGCCTACGTTTCATTCTGACCCCCCTTTACAATATTCCTTACTTTATCCTTGAAGGGGGGGTCCGGAATGAATGGTTTTCAAGAAAGGGACCCCCTTATGTGTCAATATCTCATGAATTCACACCCCCCCCTTTATATTACCACTTACCACTTCATAAGGGTCTGAAATACCACTTTTCTCCTGCAAAACCGTTTTCCCCAAATGAAAAACCATTTTTTAGCTAGTTTTACCAGTTCGTTTTCGAGGGAGATTCCGGGCAGATGGGAACGAATTTTGACAAAAAGAGAGAATTTTTTATTCAGCACGGGTTGAAGAAAAAAATCTTCTCCCAGATTTTGAACAGGTGTCTTCAGTTGGGATAATCAAAAGCCATCTCTCAGCCCTATTTTTTGGATTTCCGTTTTTTCTTTGTTGGTCATGATTTTGCGACAATTGTTGTGGAGCACTGGAGATGAATTTTGAAAATCCGAGAGAGGTTTTTGACCAGAACGAGGCAAAGAAAAATAAAATATCTCATATTTTTCATAGGTGCCACCGTTGGGGACAAAAAATGTCTGATTTGACCTCTATTTTCAGCAATTTCGCCCATTTTTCACGGCATGACAAACATCCCAAGATTTCCAGGAATTTGTTTTTTGATGATGGTTCTTATATGTGAACAAGGATAATATATTTCGACAACCGTTTTCCATAAAAATAGTGCCAGACAATATAACATTAGGACAACAAAGCAAGAAAGGTTGGGACAGACATCAATTTTGCCTCACTTTGTCTTTTTGGAATTTTAAAAGCCCAATTGCGTTCACCTTATAATTCAAGAAGGGTAATTAAAGTTAATACAACCAACGGTGGCTAACAAATTCACCTCATCATAGCCTTGCATGGCCATACTTGTCCATTTTCTGCTTAAATTGTAATCAATGAAAGTTTTCCAGGGTAGATTAGGGCAAACCGACTTAGTTGTTAGTTAAATACCACTAGAATTCTAATTATAAAAGGTTGGATATTTTAGCACCTATATTGTAAGAACTACTATTGAAGCACTTTAATTTTTGGAGCTGGACATCAATAATCAAAGACCGTTTATAGGATTCTTGAGTTGTGTCAAAATGGTGATGTGTTTCATGTTTGTTTAAATGCTTCCATTGTTTTTTATGTTGTGTATCAGCTCATCTAATTGTAAATCAGAAATTTTAGAGTAAGATTCATTGTCGGAGCACCTTAATTCTATCTGAATTTACAATCTAAATGTTTTCTGTTGAACTCTGATTAAAGAATTCTTAATTTCTCTTTAGACACTACGAAACCTTACTGTTTCTTTCACCTCATAATTCATACAGCTCTTAAAATCCATTTAGCACAGTTAGCTTGCCCTGTGATTTGCTCTTTATTTTGATTTGCCATTCCAGCCTTTGACTCCATCGCCCAATGGAATAGCTTCTACAACCCTATCTATCCAACCACACAATCAATCAAAAAAACAACCCCCATCACTCTAACTAGCCTAATATCAATACATATAACCAACAAGTTAAATCAATTTAAATCATAAAACAAAGAGAGCCCTCTCTGAGTCTAAGAAGGCTAGGTCCTAGACTCCAAAGCGGTTTGATGTTGTTCTTTATAGTTTAGTTTTGCCAATCTTCTAAATTATAGAGTGAAAACAGGCTCGACAAAGCAATTTTAAACATAGGGAGACTTTGTGTTGGGCACAACACTATTTTTCCTTTATCTATTATTTTTATATGAAATGTGGCACACTTTGGCCGAATGCTCATGTTTTAAACTATTTTAGACAATTCAATATTGTACATTGTTATGTATAAGTTTTGGGGAACTTGAATTGTGCCAACCTATATCTTGTGTGTCTTGTGTATCCTGTGGTTCTTGCAAACTCTAAGTTAATGCTCCACTATTTATATGAACTAGACATACATGTGAAATATTGCCTATGTAAGCTATGTTTCTTAGTTGTTTTATGGCCATGGCTAGATGTGATCCTTGTCTTGGTAAGTTCTTAAGTGGGAAAAGTTCAGCTTGGACATGACTGGCCTAAGATGAGGTATATGAAGTTCTTAGGTGAACAAGGCACAATCTACTTGTAGTAGGTGTAATTGATCAAGTTGTTACGGCTGAAGCAGACCAATGTCACATGAATTGGAGTAGCTAAGGACTTGATTGGGTAACCAAGTCATGAAAAAATGTAAGGATATTTGTGAGGGAATGAGTGCCAAGGCATGCTAGGGATTGCTAACATGTGCCAGATAGTTCGAAGGCATGTAAAATATGCTAAGATGTGTCAAGTGTTAAGGCATGCCAATATCTGCAATGGTGTGAAAATACATGCCAGGGATTATCAAGGAAACAAAAAGGAGAAACAAGTTAAAATACAAGGAAATGAGCACATCATAGGGTTAATAAGTCATCAATTTACATTTTCCAATAGGGGCATGCTATGCACACCAACACTAGGTGGAAATGAGTGTCAAGTGCCAAGTTTTAGTGCATTCTAAGTGCCAAATCATCCTCTGTTACTTCTCTTCTACTTTCCAATAACTGATCTCAAATAACTTTAATATTATACCATGCGAAAGCATATTGAGGCGTCTTAATGAATGTTATACATGATAATGATCATGGCCTCTTTAGGACTACATGTCTCTTCGCCCCCTTATCAAATGAGCTCCTTCTCACTTGATGTTATTTCCTTCATCCTAAGGACTCCTTAAATAGTTTTTCCTAGACCTCTTAGGAACCCTCTAGAACTTATGGGTTTTATCGAGTTAGACCTTAGGAAATATTAATTTTCCTTTTTAATTTTCTTTTAGATTTTAAAGCCTGTCTTGGGTCCAAAATCCCTTTTCTTTGCTTCTATTTCCACAAAGCCTTTTGTGACCAAACTCACACAAATCCATCTCACTAGGCTTGTGGAGTACCTCCCAAGATACACAATTCAACAATATAGTCTAGTTGTAGTAACTATAACTTGGTCAAGCTCTTGTAGTCAAGCGAGGGCTTGGTTGGGTTCCCAAGTCGAAAATTAACTAAGGGTAGTTGTGAGGGCATGATATATAGGGAGGTTCAGGGCATGCAAAGGAATGAAAAGGCATGCTAACACATGTCAGACAATGCCAATGCATGTTGAACTAGAGTTTTAGGGAGTGTTAGGGCATATCAAGGGATAACTAGGTCAAAATGCATGGAAAGGAACAAATAAGAGTGTGTGCAAGGGAGTGTTATCGAATTCAAATGTGCTAAGAACGAAGTGTGTTAGGAGAAGTTTAGAATAGGATTTACAGGAGGCAAGCCTACGGTTGTTATAATGGGTTTGACATAGAAATTTTAGACAAAGGGAGATCACTTTGTGCTAGGCACAACATTGTTTTTCCTTTAGTTATTTTTTTTATATGAGATGTGGCACACTTTGGATACATGCTCATGATTTAAACTATTTTAGATAATTGCATATTGTACATTGTTGTGTATAAGTTTTGGGGCACTCAGCTTGTGTCATCTTATATCTTGTGTGCCTTGTGAATCTTGTGGTTCTTGCAAAATCTCAGTTAATGTTCTATTGTTTATATGAACTAAACATACATATGAAATATTGCCTGTGTAAGTTATGTTTCTTAGTTGTTTTATAGCCATGGCTAGATCATGTGATCCTTGTCTTTGTAAATAGTTAACTGGGACAAGTTGAGATTGGACATGAGTAGCATAAGATGATTTATAGGAAGTTCTTAAGTGAACAAGGCACAATCTACGTGTAGTAAGTGCAATTGGTCAAGTTGTTGGGCTTGAAGCAGGCCAATGTTTTCACATGAACTACAGTAGCCAAGGACTTGATTGTGTTCCCAAGTCGTGAAAAAATGTAAAGGCTTGTTGTGAAGACATGAGTGCCAAGGCGTGCTAGCAAATGCTAATATGTTCCAGATAGTGCGAAGGCATGTCAAACATGATAAGATGTGCCAAGTGATAAGGCATGCCAAGATGTGCAAGGGTGTTTCAATGTGTGCCAGGGACTATCAAGGCAACAAAAGGGAGAAACAAGTTAAACTACAAGGAAACGAACACATAAGAGGGTTAATTAGTCATCAATTTACCTTTTCTAAGAGGGGTATGCTAGGCACACCAACATGACTATGCGCCAATAGGTGCTAAGTGAAAAGTCTTAGTGCATTTTAAGTGCCAAGTCTTCCTTTGTTGCTTCTCATATACTTTCCAAAAATTGATCTAAAATAAATTTAATATTAAATCATGCCAAATTATACCAAGGCATCTCAATGTGTTCCATACATTTTAAGAATTTCCAAGCACCAACACGTGCCAAGAGCCAATATGTGTCAGGGACTGTTATGCATGCTATGAAGTGGAATGGCATGTGGAACACTGCTAAGGTGTGCTAGAGAGTGTTAATGCATATTTAGGAGTGTTAAGGAGTAATAAGACAAAACATTAAGGGAGCACTAGGTCAAAATTCATGGAAGTTAACGAATATGAGGAACGTGTGCCAGGGACTAGTGTTAATGAGTGCTAGTTGTCATGCCAAGGAGGGAGTGACAAGGTATGCTAAGCATTGGTAAGGTATGCTAGGGAATATCAAGGCATGTAAAGAAGTTCCAAAGTGTGCTAGGGAGTTCCAGGGTGTGCTAATTATATGTTCCAAATAGTTCCATGATATGCCAATACATGTCAGGTGCTAAGGATGTGCAGGGTGCCAAGGTATGTCAATATGTGTCAAGAAGTGTCAAGGCAACAAAAGGAAGAACCAATCCAAAATTTAAGGAAATGAGCACATAAGAGGGTCAATAAGTCAGGACTTTATCTTTTTCAAAAGGGACATGCTAGTCACACTAATAATAGGTCCCAATACATGCCAAGTGGCATTGTATGCCAAGTTCACCTAATGTATGTCAATGCATTCAACCAAGGTGTTCCAGGTCATGCTAGGGACTACATGCATGCTAACACATGCTAGGAGAGTTCCATGTTGTGCTAGCGCATGCCACCATGTGCTTGGGCATCAGTTTCATGACAAGATGTTCTAGGTACAAAGATGTTCCAATACATGTGAGGTGCGAAGAAATGTTAGTGTGTGACAAAGCATTAATTTAAGGTGTGCCCAGATTGTTGAGGAGTGTTAGGTCTTTCTCATTAATAGAATTGGCAGAGCTTGATTATGTATTAAATAATATATTTCCTATACACACTAGTGGAAATTTATCTAAAGGGAATTTTATAGATAATAAACTTAATAGATATGAATCATGTGTTGACTCATAGGAAAACTTTATTCGACTAGTGATTACTTGAGGGAAATGATACATACTAATTACTTCTTAAAAAATTGACTGATTATAACCAATATGGCCTTGGAAATATCATAAAAAATACTCCACAATAATGGCCTTAAATCGTTATCTTTTGAAAAAAAATATATTAAGAGGCATATAGCGTCATCAAAAACTCATTGGAATGATCAATGGTGACGAACATTTTTTGACCGTCACCAAAAGAAACAAAAAGAGCATTAGTGAGGGTCATTAAAATTTCTTCACTAGAAGTGTCACCAAAGAGAGAATTGGTGATGGGCCTTTAACGACCCTCACCAAAAGTGTCATTGAAAATTTCTTTGGTGACGAACCTTAAAAGACCATCACTATATACACTTACAGTGACGTTTTTTTAAGGACTATCACCATATGTGACATTGATGACGGACCTTAAAGGTCCGTCACAAGCATGCCCCTCACCAATTTCCTTTTTTCTTGTAGTGACTTAGCCTCTCTAAGTTCTTCACAACTCAACATCTACTCGATTTTCCTCAGCTCTTCCATCAACTGTATGTTTACCTGCTTTTCCCTCTTTGCATGTAGCTTCTGCCACTTCACCTTCTTTCTCATGGTCCAACCATGTGTCTGGTATTTCACATTTTCCTGCAACAACTCCATTAACAATTCAAGGTGAATTGTTATCTCGGCCTTCTCCCGCTCGTACTCTTCATCAGATCTCCAGAAATGACCATAAAAAATCATCTTCCCCTTCTTTTTGAATTGCTTTTGTTCACGTGTGGACTTCATTTAATCCACTTCTCAACAATCCTTCCCACTTTTCATTTATCAAAATGTAACTTCTCCTCCTGTGCTTGGCTTCTCTTTGTCCTGGAACCAGTCTCTAGCAACCTTCTTGCTATACTTTGCTGCAAACAACACTTTAGCAATGCATGTGTTACAATGACCAATTATTTGGGTGTCGGGCTCTGCCAATCATGGACCCAATTACATTCAGACTTTGGACTTATCTTACGACTCTTTGACTTCAGACTTATACCAAATTTTCATCTTGGATGAAAATGCTCAATCTCGACTCAAAACTATCCAAACTTTCATTTGACTCTAACACCTGTTTTCACTTCAAGACTCGACCCAAAAAATTATGACAATGGATGTTTCAAGTTATACAATCTTCACTTTCTTTCATATTTCATGAAAAATCATCAATTTTCCTTATCATTTCACATGATACTGAAGTCTGTTAGTCAATTTCAATTCAAGTGTCCAAGATTTATTTAAGGTGAAAATAAATAAACCATTCCATCTTTAATGTTCAAAAATATCTTCTTGAAGTATAATACCTCATGCTCGTGTTAAGGTTATTAGTAAACCTTTATTTCTACAACCTCAACCCTCTGATTTCCATTCCTCTATGCCATCTTTGTCACTATAAATACTTGCATGCTCACAAGTTTGTCATCTTAATGCAAAAATTTCCCTACACTTATATACACCATGCAACATAAACTCACATCTCTTTACCTGTGTACAAAGAATAAGGAACTTCTTCCATGAATGATGTACATTCGTACATTTTTTCATCCTGAATATTCCCTCCTTAAATGTCGTCACATGATGGTAAAATAAAGGTGTACAACATCAAGCAATTTCCAACCATCAATCAAAAGAATTCTTCTTTTTCCTCCACATGCTTGTCAAAATAACTTAACCAATTTGTGAAGAATCCACATTATGCATAATAAACCTCCTCAAATAAACATGAATATTTCTCTTTATGTCATCCAAGATTAGCACATTTTCATTCATTTTCATTCAATTTTACCTCAGCATCTACAACAGTAGTCTTCAAATATCATCAAAGTTAAAATCAGCTCACCTTTAAGATCTCTGTGTGATCTTGTTCCATCTACCAAATGATGTAGGAAGACAAGATGCAATTCCCATTATTATAGTAAAATATGCAATTTTACCAAGACCCAAACTTTTCTCCATACATGACGAGATTAACTTACCTCTTATTGATCTAAGTGTGCCAAGTCAATTTACCACATACCATCTATCCTATCAGAATGGTATTTTTTTTACAATTGATCCCTTCAAACTTGAATCCTTTTAAAGGATTTGAAATAACATGATACCACTTGATAGCAGCCTAAGTGTTGCTAAACCCACATTCTCACTCTCTATGCATATAAAATGCATGACCTAGTTTTCAACCAAATTAATCCTCAGATTTACTTGGCAAATTTAAAAATATATAAAAACACCTTTCTGCAATTCTGATGGTTAAAAAAAACATACAATCCATCCCAGGTTTCAACTTCTTATGCGGAAGCTTTATTATTTAAACAATGGTTATAAAACCATTATAATAAACCCATCTCATGATATTCAAATCAACATTCAAATATTTCAATTGAACCAAATTTACAAACTTCTCCTTCTCCTCATGGGAGTTCAAACCAACATTCGAACTTTATAAAAACTCAATATATAATATGTCCACAGCATACCAATTCATTTCATTCCAAAGTTCATTTAAACCCAAAATGAAAACTTCGGTTCTCACACCATATGGAATTTTGAATTAATATTCGACTAATCATCAAACCCAACATACATATGACTTTGTTTTCCAAGCATTCATGGAACATTTCATTTCCTATTGAAACATTCAACTTTGGATTAGAACTAAAACTCTGGCAACCATTCATGTTCTGGCCATATTAACATACCTTTGTAAATCTCCACGTAGGTTCGAACGCATCCTCCATTGGATCTCCATTGATCCCAATCGGACGGTGATGGTTTCCAGATACCACCTATACCATCTTCACACTACGTGTCAAGCGTTTAATGTTCTCACGAAACTGCTTACTAGTTGAAACTCGCGCGAATACCATTCATTGTCTCCAAAAACCGCTTCATGGTTCATCGCATAGTTCTGCTACTCCTTTAGAACCTCTTTCGACTCATGGTTCCATAGAACTCGGTTCCAATTCAAAATCTGCGCTTTTAATCTAGTTTCATTAACTCAAGTTCCATTAGCCCTCACGGTTTTAACACAATCATATTGATGCATTCGCTTCCATTGTGCATCTCGATCTCTACTTTGACCGATTTATAGCACTTAGTGTTCTTATTCAAACTCAATCAAGCACAAAATCATAAATCCTATTTACAAATAACACAACAACTCTTCAAACTTTATAACCAAAATGCAATTCCGATTTATGGCACAGCCTACTGTGGGCGGTTACCCATACACCCTGTTAGAGTCGGTCTTTACATCCCTCTGTCAGAGATCATTTCTCTTATTGCATTTCATTTTTAGGTGTCTCATTCTGCTCATTCATCTGCATTCCATCAGGGGCATGCCATTATCTGATGGAAGGGCTTTGTTCTCTCATTTTCCCTCATGTTTGTACCTGTTGGGTTGGTCAAAATTTATCAAAATTCATTAAAGTGGAGTTCATGTCATTTACAGTCATAGATGGTATTTTGGTCAAAAAAGAGTCATTTCACTTTCTAGGTCTAGGGTTTGGTCTTTATAAATGTTAAATAATGCCTGCAGGCCATGAGGATGTCTTCAATAAGTTTTCATTTCAATATTTTCATCGTCAATAATGCTCGAGGATGTTTCTTCTTCAAAACTCTGTTTTGAAGAAGGAATCATCAAATTAGTTGTTTGTAATAAGTATGTATTTTTAAATTTTTCCGCCATGAAGTACTTCAAATGCAGACTCTGGTCCTCCTTTGCCGAATTTCAATGCCACCATCCCTGCAAAAATCAACCAATTTCATCATTCAAGCTCAGAAAGTCAGTGAGGAAACAAAAAGACAGAAGTTGTATTAAATGCAAAAAGTGCCAAAGTCAATAACATTACAAAATGGGTTTTGAGAAGCAAAATTAAAACCATCTCTTTACAAGATATTTCTCAAAGTTATTAATTCATTTGCATCAAGAGATATTCAGAAAATCCAAGAGAAAAGTCGATGTTGAAGTTTGGAGGGACGAAACTTTGAGTTTAAAGGGCCGACTGTGTGATTGAATTGAGTGTGGCGCATTGGAATAGGGCGCGGCGCATAGAGCCGAGATTCATAGTGTAATTTCCAACGGGCGCGGTGCACCCACATGACACGGCGCATTGGTTTTGTGCACGGCGCACAGAGCCTCCAAGCCCAAAATTTCATCAGTGCTTCTCAATTCTTCAAACCGAATCAACTCTTTTGATCCAAGTAATTTGTGCGCCTTTTCCATTTGATTTTAACTCCTATTGGGTGCTATTTGGAAGGAGGAATTCAAGAGTTTAAATGGTGAAAATATAACCCTATATCCATATCAAAATTTTCTCCTAGGGTTTGAAATTGGGTGTCAAAACTTGACTTTGGTGCCAAAACACTCTCATTCCATTTTCACTTGTGTTTCCCACCACTGTTACACTATTGTAAATATCCTTCCCCATTCCCTTTCATCCTAAGCTACTCATATCATTCCATTCCCATTTCACTATCCCAAATCCTCTTATTCCCTATACTTATCCCTTTCTCCACATCACTTATAAATCCCCAAATCCCTAAGTCCCCCAAACAGTGACTGTCCTCACACTTAAATCTCATTTGACAATCCTTTTTCCCACTGTAATATTTCCTCACAGCACCTTATTTCATATGTGGCACACTTGGTATTGAAAAACAAACTATTGTTTTCACTATACATATATCAGCATATACTTGTCAAAACACCTTGTTTTCAGCACCATGTCGAAGACAAATTCATCATATGAGCAGGGATATGAGCAGGACAGTGACTCAACCACCGAGCTAAATGTACCGAGGAGGTCTCATAAAAGTGGCAGGCACGTCAGAGAGGATCCCACTTCTTTGGCTCAATTGCAGGCCTGCCCGCTTGCAATGACATGCTTTCAGCAACATTCATGTTTTCGGTATTGTGAGTTGATATCTCAGATTCAACACCATCAGGAGTTGGTTCGCTTATTTGTCCTACATTTGTGTGATGGTCATGTAAACCTTGCTGGAGTGAACTTCACCTTGACACCAGAGACCATTTCTGAGGCAACCGGGATACCAAACATAGGTGAGGAGTGGAATAAGAGACAGCAGCTGGATAGAGCATATTATGAACCTTACATCAGGCCTGGATATTTGAGGCAGCTGAGCAGAGTATTTCCATTCTGGTTCCTGAAGGAGTCCTATGCGCCATTAATGAAACTCATCATTAGATACTTCAGCTGTGAGGGTAGATTCTACGCCTTTATGCATACCATATCAGACTTTTGATGCATTTCATGAGAGTGAGACTGATGAATATTCCATACTTCATGTGCCGAAATATAGAGCGGATGACTACCCTTGTGCAGAAGAAGACTCTAGAGCAGCAACATAACAGCGTTTATCATTATGCGCTCATTAAAATCATTGTAGTACATCAGCTTGGATTGCAGGGCATCGCATGGGATGAGTTCATTTCCCGTGACTTCTTTGCAGCCCCTCAGCCTCCTCCAGAGATTTTTCAGGATGCAGGTGAGTCTTCGCATCATTTTGAGGTTCCTGAGATATAGCCTATCAATGTTCCAGTGTGTGTTACCTATCAAAGAGGTACCAAAGCCTTATTTGCAGCAGCACAACGAGTACTATCTCCGCCCAGGGTGGAAGGGGTCTCGTTTCCTTCGACAGTAGCGTGAGTACTATCTCCACATAGCATGGAAGGGGTCTTTCCTTCTACATCAGCACAGGTACAGGACAGAGGCAAGAAGTCTATGCAAGATGAGGGCCCCTCGGGAGGCAAAGATACTGATTTTATATTGATCGATGTTGATTCGAGCTCTCCCAGCTCAAAGCTGAAAGAGATCATCCAGGAGCAGAAAGATGAGATCGACACACTGACCGAGAAATTGAAGAGAGCTCAGTGGGTTATAAATTAATTGGAGCATCGGAATAAACAATTTGAGGATCAGCAGACACTCATAGAGTTGCGGCAAATCCGTGAAGACCGTGAATTGGCCTGAAAGAGACCAGGTGACATGACACCATTTGAACGAGAGACTTGCCTTAAGAGCATCAAAATTATTCTGTACAAGCTCTTGGCGAAGACCAATAGGGACAAAGACATGCTCAGACATATGAAAAACCACTATTGGGCCCACAAACACGTTTGCAAAGCCAGGATGAAGATCCTGAAGGCGAGGTTGAGAAAAGCACTGAAACGTCGAAAAAGACCTGATCCACTCCAAATCTTGGCCGAAGCATCCTTGGCTGAGCATGAGACATGATGGGAGACCTTCACTCCAAATTTCAGCAAATTTGGAGAATATTTTGTCATTTTTGAAAATTTTTGTTGCAAAACAGATTTTTCCGCCCAACGCGTCGCGCCACCCGACGCGCGCTTATGATTTGAACATCTTCTGGAAAAAAAATTGATATTTTTGGATTTTTTATGGTAAATTATGCATGCTCAGGAATGGCTGAGATATTTCATGAAGTTCTGGGTGGTCTTAAAGGTCAAAAACACTCCAAAAATGGCCTTTCTGCCACTTTTTGCACCAGCAGGAACCAGTCTTGGGAGATTGCAGTTTTGGAGGGGCAACTGACATCCAAATTGAAACTTACACTTGGGTTGGATAGAAAACATCCAGGGCTTTCCAACGAGCTATCATGAGCTCAATTTTGACTTTAGGAAGTGCCCCAAAAACAGGCTCAAAGTGGCGCGACGCATTGAGTTTTTGGGCGCGGTGCATAGAGGAATTTTGCCCAATTTTCACTTTTCAGCTCAGAAATTTGGCCAGTTTGACTAGTTTCACTTTTGGATGTAATTATTGATCTATCTTGATGTAATTTTGTAGCTATGATGTAAATTTGGAATTTTTTTACTTTTTCTATAGAATTCATTCACTAAAAAGTGAAAATTAAGTGAATGGATCAGTTTCCTAGCATATAGAGGCAAGTTGTTTGGCTGCCTAGATTTTAGTTCCATGTTTAGAATTGGTTGAAACAGCCCCTAGAAGGATCAACTAGACCCCTAGAGGCATGGGAAGGGGTTAGGATGGTCTATATATTGTATTTTTTGAGACATTTTCAGGGTTGGATACTTGGGAAAATTTTGGCACCTCATTGTATATTCATTTCAGATTTTTGGCAAAGGAAAGACCAGAGTTTTGCAGCACTTGTTGGGATCCTTGTGGCTCTGAGTTTTGATGATGTTTTTCTTCATGTATCTATAATTTTAATTGATGTTTATGTATCCCATTTCCCTTCTCTTTTCTTTTGAATTAAACAAATGAGTAACTAAGGTAGAATTAATTAGTTTGCTGGTGCTCTGCCTTAAACTTTTGTTTAGTTTTATGTGTTTTCGTCAGTTTGAAGAGGATCCTTTCACCTTCTTGCTCTCTTTAGCTCCTCAGCAGTATTTTCTATCCATTCATTGAATCTAAGACATCAAAATCATTGCCTACCCTGCCCCAACTTGAACTCTGCAAGAATTTGGCCTCATCCCCAAGCCCAAAATTGTTTTTCCCTTTTTCCAACAAAAACCCCTAAAATCAAAAGGAAACCCTCCTATTTGTTTATCTAGCCTAAGATCAATTGTTGTTTTAGTCATCTCAAGCCCCTTTGAATATTTTCATTGAGGTTGACCCGGAGAGAGCCCTCTCTTGTCCTCATAGGGCTAGCTACGAGGCTGAGCGTGGTTTGGTGTTGTCCTTTTTCTGCCTTATTTCAGCCTGAGGTGGATTTGGGAACTAACATAGTGGTGACCATACTCGAGAGAAAATGGTTTTCTTGTTGGTGTTATTTGTTTCATAAGCTATAGACGGAGCCTAAAGTTACGCCAGGTAGCCTTCGAAACGCTTTTTCTTTGCATTAGCGAAAGTAGATAAACGCTGCTTCAGTCAATCTCCGGTCTAGCTTGTGAACGTGACACTAGACTTGTGGATTGTCTTGCCCCAGTACATGTATCAAGTTCAGATCTGATAGTTGATGGTGGACAACGATCAGACATAAGAAGGCTGAAATCATTCACCTGGTGACTCCAACTCAATGTAGAGACTCCACTGGAGGACTGGCTCTTTCTCTGAGAAAATGGAAGGATCTTACACAAAGTTCAGGTATCCAAAATGGAATGGTATTCAGGATCTAGTCTGCTTTCTTGTAAATTACTTCTTTGCCGTTCTTGAAGCTGTCCTGAAAGTTGTTCGGAATTTGTTGTATGATAAAGGTGATCAAAATCTTCACTCGACCTATTCAAAAAGTGTAAATACGGAGTTTCCCTTTGATCCTGGCCTCCTTACTTTTCCCACATCTTATGATGACTCTCTTCAGAGTGATGAGCCTAAAGAAAACAAAACTGATCCCGTAGCCCTTGTATATACTCCTTCACCTTGTATAGTCCCAGATAAGTATAAACCTCTTGTTTTACCTTCTGTTCTTCATGCTTTCCCTAAAAATTATGACCTATATTTACCAAGATTTGACGATGAATGTAACAATGTCAGCGCTGAACAACATGTGCAGAATGTTGAGATTTTTCTAGACCTTTTTGAAGTTGATGATGAAGATGTTAGTATTAGGCTATTAGATCTTTCTTTGCAAGGCCAAGTGAAGAGTTGGTTCAAAGCCCTACCTGATGCGAGCATCTCAGATTTCCAGCATTTTGTCAAAGTATTCCTTGACAGGTGGATGATCGGACAGAACCCTTTCCTTATTTTGATGAGTATGTCCAGCTGAAAAGACTGCTAGGGGAGACAGTACAACAATTTTCTGCCAGATTTAACCAAGTATATTTTTCGATGCCAGCTGACATAAGACCTTCTCCTAGATCTACTCTCTTGCACTACTCGGGTGCCTTTGATCCAGAAATGGAGTTTTAGCTGAGAGAAAATAATCTTGCAACACTTCACAAGATGCAGAATAGTGCAGTGAATGTAGAGGCTCATTTTCTTATCCGAAGGGCAAGGTTGAAGGAAGAAGAGATGAAAAACATGGATCCAGAGAAATTGATATCTTTAGAGGTAAAGCTTGACATGTTGGTAAGTGCAGTAGAAGAGATGATGCAAAAGAAAACCACAAAGAATGAGTATAATGTTGAAGCCCATGGCTCGCTGATTGAAGAAGAACAAGTTGTTGATCCAAAACATTTTGTTTCTTATCCCAGTTGTCATAGTAATTTTTTTATAGATCATCTTGAAGAAGAGAGAGTTGTTGATATGACATGTATGCTTGATGATGTGTTGTATACTGATGATTTTCCTTAGTTTGATCAGTATGATGATGATTATGTTCTCCAAACATAAACTAATCTTGCAGACGAATCAGCAGCTAGTTTGCGGAAGGAGGAAGTTCACTTTCAGCAGCTCGATGATCCAGGTGGATATTGGTGGTCACCCACCTATTCCACTTGGGGCTCCACCATTGTCTATTTCATTTTTTCAGTTTCGGCACAGTTTACTATTTTTAGCAGTTTTTCAGGTCCTAAACTTCCGGAGCCGTTTTGAGGCCCTAAACAACTTTTTTGGGGAAAAAGGAGAGCAACATGGGTCCATGGACCGATGTTGCTTGTTCCAAATTTTTAGTCCTCGGATAGATCTTTCTAACGAGGTATGGTATGCGTCAAATGGAGATCGTATGCCAAAGTTACGCCCCTGGGAAGTTGAAACACCAATTTACCCAAATGGGGCCCATAGTTTTGGCGCTTCATCTCCTAGGGTTAGGGTTTTGGCTGTTTAGGATTTCCCATTGTTTCTAAATGATAAATAGGCCCCCGAGCCTCATTGTAACACAGTTCAGAGGCCTGTAGCCGCCACATCTCTTCTCAGAGATAGCTACCAGCGCCCTAGCTAGTTTTATTTCCATTCTGTCTGTAAGCAAATTTCAGTTCTTTGATATTAATGAAATGAAGTGTTATTTCCGCTGCATCTCTGCATTTATGGTTATATGTTTATTCTGTTGCGTTCCTGCATAAATCCGGATCAGTGGTATCAGAGCGGTCTGCTTTTTCTCGATCCTTCTTTGCATGTCCCCAACGAGGTCGGGGCATAAGGAGCTAGGGCTTGATCTGGTGGAACCTTTGCAAGATCAGCCTCGCAAACCTCGACGGACGCCCATGGGGGACGAAAAGAAAGATGAGGGAGCAGGAGATCCTATCAAAATATTGCTCGAGGAGGCCCTCGAAAAACAAAGGAACGCGATGTTGGATAGCTTTGCTCAGATCCTTCAACGGCTGCCCACCGGCGGCGCATCTGCATCCAGTAGCCACTCTGGAGTTGCGACTCCCTTTAAGGTACAAGTAAATTTTGACATTCCCATATTTGAGGGTCAAATAGACGCGGATGCCGTAGATAGATGGTTGAATCTATTAGAAGGATATTTCTCTGTTCATGACTTTTCAGACCGGGAGAAGATTATTTTTGCACTCCTCAAAGCTACCCCCCATGTTAAGGACTGGTGGGAAACCTACTGTGAGAACAAGGACCAGACAGAACCCTCTCTATTCTCGGCCGTACCAACTTGGAATTATTTTCGAGACGCCGTCAAGGAACAGTACTATCCTGTGGGGAGCTATGAGGACAAGTACATACAATGGACCACGCTGCGACAACAAAGGGATCAAGATGTGCATGAGCTGACGAATCTGTTCCATACCCTGCGCACAAAGTTGGGCATCAAAGATTCAGAGAAACATCTGGTGCTAAAGTATCGCAGCTGTCTGCACAAATACATTCAGGAGGAAATGGAGTTCCTTGACATCTCCTCGCTTGGTACTGCATACCGGTATGCTGCCAAGATTGAGCAGAAATTCAAGCAGAAGAAGCGAGACTTTGGATCTGCGAATCAAAAGCAAGGGAAAGGTGCTTCCAAACCGCAGAACAAAGGATAGAGCCAAGGCATGGCAGCTAAAGACAACTCATCGAAGCCACAAGAAAAGAACAGCACCGCAAAGCCAAAGAAGGACACGGGAAAGTGGTGTGAGTTCCACAAGAGCTCCACTCACAACACAAGTGAGTGTCGGGCCAAGCAGTCGCTAGTGGCCGAGATGAGGGCTTCTGAGTCAGATGCATGCTCTGACTCCGAATCAGAACCTGAAAAGGAGAATGAAAAAGGGAAACAGATTATTGATGCGGAGCCCAACGCCACTGTTGCCACTACAAAGGTCCAGAAGGAGGAACCGGAAGATCCAGAGGAGGAGGAACGTCTCTTCCACTCCCACATGTGGGTAAAGGGCTCCCCTGTACAGTTCATTGTCGACAATGGGAGCCAAAAGAACCTCATTTCAGCAGACGCCGTGAAGCGGTTGGGCTTGCCGACCACAGCTCACCCACATCTATACACCATCGGGTGGCTTCACCAAGGACGAGATCTCCGCGTCAGCCGGCAGTGTCGCCTTCCCTATAGCATCAAGCCCTTCACGGATGAGGTATTATGTGACGTTGCTCCTATTGATGTTTCTGATGTATTATTAGGACAACCATACTTGTGGAAGCGTCATGCCGTGTATGAGTCTCGACCTCGTGCTGTTATTATTACTTTGGGAAATAAGTTGTACAGGATACCAGAGGTACCACCTCCTACGACTATCTCTTTGGTTACTGCAAAACAATGAAGTAAGCTCATTTCCCAAACCAGGAAATTCGTTTTCCTGATGATCCGCCCCCAGGGCAAGAAGAAGACTGTGGCCACGACCTCCAGACAGGGCTCCTTTGCACGACAACAACAAATGGATAAGGTTGTGGAGGAGTACGTGGACATATTCACCTCACCCACAGGGGTTCCTCTGCACTGTCAGGTCAAGCACCCGATTGATCTGACCCCAGGTGTGCTGCTACCCAATGGACCGATCTATCTGCCGTCCGTTCGTGGAGAATGATGAAATCAAGATGATTTCCAGCCCGTTGCAGAAAGGTCACATCGCACCAAGTTCATCGCCTCCGTGGGAGCCCGACTGGCAATAAAAGGTAAGAAGGATGGGACGTGGAGACCAGACACTATCGGCGCCGAACAAGATCATCGTCTCTGAATAGGTACCCAATCCCACGGATTGATGACCTTCTCCGAACCAAAGGTGGAAAATATTTTCCACAACACCGACCCAAAGTCCGGGCATAACCGTGTATGGCGACCAACCCTCTGATGTGTGGAAGACTGCCTTCAAAGCTAAGGAAGGCCTTTTTGAATGGCTGGTCATGCCTTTCGAGTTGACAAATGCTCCCGCAACCTTCATGAGGATGATGGACGACATCTTGCGGCCATTCACCAACTCATTCGTAGTGTTGTACTTGGATGACATTCTGATCTTCAGCAAGACTTGGGAAGAGCACCTTCATCACATCCGACAAGTCCTCCAAACACTGCGGCAACACAAGTTATGTGCCAATTTGGAGAAGTGCACGTTTGGCATGACCCAGGTTCAATATCTGGGATACATTATTGATGAAAGGGGGGTGCATGTGGATCCAGCCAAGATCCAAGTCATTCAAGATTGGCCAGCCCCAACCACTATAACAGAGCTTCGCAGCTTTCTGGGTCTTGCTAATTTCTATCGGAGGTTCGTGTTGGGATTCTCTCATATCACTTGGCCCTTGAGTCAAGTCACCAAGGGAGGAGTGAGAGCAAAATTTTTTTGGTCGGAACCTCAACAGAAGGCGTTCACAGAACTGAAAAACCGCCTCTGTTCTGCCCCAGTGCTCACTTTACCATACTTGCAACAGCCATTTGAGATCGAGACAGATGCCTGTGACTATGCTATTGGGGCAGTTCTTACTCAACAGGGACATCCAGTGGCATTTCACAGTGAGACATTGTCTGACACAGTTCGCAAGTACCCCACATATGACAAAGAAATGTACTCCATTGTGCAAGCTTGTCGACAATGGAAGCATTATATTTTGGGGAAGGAAACAATCATCCATACAGACCACAGGCCCCTGCAGTTCATACAGACACAAGGGAAGTTGCAGAATGATCGCCATCAGAAGTGGTCTACATATCTGCAACAGTTTCAGTTGAACATCAAGTATAAGAAGGGTAGCACCAATCATGTTGCAGATTGCCTCAGCCGACCACCGATCGTGGCGCTCACCACTGTACTCAACGCTTGTGGGCACGAGACTTTTGATTGGTCGCTTCTCTATGAGAGTGACCCAGAATTTGGCCAAACTTACAAGGCACTCCTGGGGGGTACGCAAGTTCCAAATTTTCACCTCCAAGATGCACTTTTATGTCACATGAGACACCTTTGTGTTCCTTCAAGCGAGCGTGCCAAGATGATATGGGAAGCACACTACAGTCGAGTCGCTGGGCATTTCGGGGTCGAGAAAACAGTAGCAATACTACAGAAGTATTTCTATTGGCCGAACCTTCGAAAGGATGCCGAGAAGCACATCAGATCCTGCACTGCTTGTGCCATTGCCAAACCGACCATCAAGAAGCAAGGCCTATATACTCCACTACCTACCCCTAGTCGACCGTGGGAATCCATCTCCAAGGATTACATGTCGGGCCTGCCTTCTACTAAGAATGGAAATGACTGTGTTTTCGTGGTCGTTGACAGATTCTCGAAGATGGCCATCATGGCGGCCTGTAAGAAGAATATCACAGCAGAAGCCACCGCTAAACTCTTCTTTGAACGAGTGTGGGTGCACTTTGGGATCCCACAGTCTATCATATCAGATCGGGATAGCAGGTTCCTCAGCACATTTTGGTCCAGCCTCTGGTCGATGTTGGATACCAAGCTCACCAAGTCCATAGCTTTCCATCCCCAAACAGATGGCCAGACAGAGGTCGTCAACAGAATGATTGTACACATTCTGCGCATGTACAATTCAAAGCATCCATGCACATGGGATGAGAGCCTCCCTTATGTACAACATAGTTATAATCGGGCTCTCCACAGTTCAATCGGCCATAGCCCCTTTCAGGTGGGCTTGGGATTCCAGCCACTATGCCCCATTGACGTAGCCATGCCATTTGCAGCTGCTCAAGCCAATTCAGCTCATGTCCAGTCTGAAGTTGACAAAGCCAGTAGCTTCATCGAGCGCATTCAACACATCCGCCAACAGGTTCATGATATATTGGACAGAGCCAATGCCAAGTACAAGCAACGCCATAATCAACACCGGGTGCCACACAACTTCCAGGTGGGCGACAAAGTATGGCTACATTTGCAGAAGGAGCGCCTCACTGGACCCCACTGCAAGCTTCGCCCACTCCGATATGGGCCGTACAACATCACCAAGGCTGTAGGGAACAATGCCTTCGAGCTCAGTATTCCACCATTCCTTGGTCTGCACCCAGTCTTCAATGTGGATCACCTTCATCCTTACTTCCCACCTCTACTGGACACCTCGGACATTGCAGAACAACTCACACCAACAGAGTTAAATCCAGATTGCATGGAACAGGCCACCACAGATTGTATCATGGACATGCAAATCAAGAACACTCACCAGCAAAAGATCCAACTATATCGGGTTGTCAAAGCTGGCCAACTCCTGCACCAAGAAAAGTGGTTCACCAGGGACCAAGTTCAGCAGAAATTTCCTCATCTCATGGAGGAACTTAACGCAATGGGGACCATTGCTTCCTAAGGGGGGAGGAATGATCCAGGTGGATATTGGTGGTCACCCGCCTATTCCACTTGGGGCTCCACCATTTTCTATTTCAGTTTTTCAGTTTCAGCACAGTTTACTATTTTTAGCAGTTTTTCGGGTCCTAAACTTCCGGAGCCGTTTTGAGGCCCTAAACGACGTTTTTTGGGAAAAAGGAGAGCAACATGAGTCCATGGACCGATGTTGCTCGTTCCAAATTTTTATTCCTCGGATAGATATTTCTAACGAGGTATGGTACGTGTCAAACGGAGATCGTATGCCAAAGTTACGCCCCTGGGAAGTTGAAACACCAACTTACCCAAACGGGGCCCATAATTTTGGCGCTTCATCTCCTAGGGTTAGGGTTTTGGCTGTTTAGGATTTCCCATTATTTCTAAATGATAAATAAGCCCTCGAGCCTCATTGTAACTCATTTCAGAGGCCTGTAGCCGCCACATCTCTTCTCAGAGATAGCTACCAGCGCCCTAGCTAGTTTTATTTCCATTCTGTCTGTAAGAAAATTTCAGTTCTTTGATATTAATGAAATGAAGTGTTATTTCCACTGCATCTCTGTATTTATGGTTATATGTTTATTCTGTTGCGTTCCTACATAAATCTAGATCACTCGAGTACAGTAATCAACTGATACATATCAGCTATGACAATGACGAGGAAAGTGCAGCAAATTTTGAAGTAAGTGAAGGATCTTTGCCTTTTTTTTTTGACTCGTTTCAGCTCATCAGAGATAACTTCTATGCAATCATAAATCAATTGCCAACAAGCCTTGATCTGGACCATCTTGAGGGCAATGAAAACCTTTTTCAAGACTTCTCATATTTAGATTTTCAGCCCTCGAATGCCATTGATTGTCAAGTTGCAGATGAAGACATGGAAGCTGGCACATATGATCAAATGCTACAAGGTGATTCTGTTCCATTTTGTTTTGAATCATTCCAGTTTTTGAAGGGTAAATTGCATAGTAAATCTTCAAATGAGCAGCCTGTAGAAAATCAACAATCTCTCAGTGTTAATGTTGAAGATGAGACAGATAGCGAGATTTTTGAGCAAGTTGTTAATGAGAAATCTTCCCCTGAAACAACTGATGAAATCATTTTGGATACAAAACCCTCCCTAGCTCCGGATTTACAGCAACCAAATGCAATTGAAGGTCAGATTAGAGATGAAGGCGTGGAAGATGAAATACATGATTTAATGATGCAAGAGGATTTTGTACCCTTTTGTTTCGAAGCATTTCAGTTTATAAAGAAAAATATTCGTAATATCGCTCAAGGAAAAGATGAACAGCCAGTAGGATGTCAGACAGTTTCAATGGATACATCACAGCAGTCTTCTCAAGTTTTTGATGATCCTATTGCTGATGTGTTGGATGATGTTTGCAGTCAAAGTCTTTCTCCATTGACTTTATGTGAGGTTGAAACGTGTGCTGATATAGACTTGATCTGGCAGCTAGTCTCTTTGTCAATTTTAGCAGGAGTCTCGTCACAAAGCTCAGATCAAAGTTTGCATTCATGGTATGAGGAGAAGAGAAGTAATCCATTGGATGAGCTAAGTCCTAGTGTGCATTTTGAGATCCTTATGCAGCATGAATTTCAAGATCCTTATGCAGTGTTTTTGGAGGCGGATAGAGAATCCATAGTATTCAACAGATTTGTTCACAAGTTTTCATGGGAGTTTCCTTTCAGTATTTCTCTCTTGTTGTTCATAAACGAGCACTTGTAGAGAATCCAAACAGCAACTGCAATACTTACATGGTTGCATTGGTTGTTTCATTTCACTTGATCAGGTGATGAATGGAAAAATTAGAGTAGGTTGTATTGAATAAGCTTCATATTGAGCATATTTCCAATTTGTCGGTTGTGTTTAAGTATCGAGTCATTTTTTTAGTTGAGTGAGAGTCAATTTGTGTCATCAAGTCATCAGTTTTCAGTCATGCATTTCAGTTTGAGTTTTTGATTCCATTGCCCAATGGATGAAGGCACTGTTTTCTTTCCAAAGATCTGTAGTTCTTGGCACCTCCAAGGAGCTACCATCCACATTGGAGCCAATGTTAGAGTCAGTCTTTACATCCCTCCGTCAGATATCATTTCTCTTATTGCATTTCATTTTTAGGTGTCTCATTCTGCTCATTCATCTACATTCCATCAGGGGCATGCCATTATCTGACGGAAGGACTTTGTTCTCTAATTTTCCCTCATGTTTGTACCTACTGGGTTTGTCAAAATTTATCAAAATTCATCAAAGTGGAGTTCATGTCATTTACAGTCATAGATGGTATTTTGGTCAAAAAAGAGTCATTTCACTTTCTAGGTCTAGGGTTTGGTCTTCAGAAATGCTAAATAATGCCCGCAGGCCATGAGGATGTCTTCAATAAGTTTTCATTTCAAGATTTTCAACGTCAATAATTCTCGAGGATGTTTCTTCTTCAAAACTCTGTTTTGAAGAAGGAATCGTCAAATTAGTTGTTTGTAATAAGTATGTATTTTTAAATTTTTCCGCCATGAAGTACTTCAAATGCAGAATCTGGTCCTCCTTTGCCGAAGTTCAACGCCACCATCCCTGCAAAAATCAACCAATTTCATCATTCAAGCTCAGAAAGTCAATGAGGAAACAGAAAGACAGAAGTTGTATTAAATGCAAAAAGTGCCAAAGTCAATAACATTACAAAATGGGTTTTGAGAAGCAAAAATTAAAACCATCTCTTTACAAGATATTTCTCAAAGTTATTAATTCATTTGCATCAAGAGATATTCAGAAAATCCAAGAGAAAAGTCGATGTTGAAGTTTGGAGGGACGAAACTTTGAGTTTAAAGGGCCGACTGTGTGATTGAATTGAGCGCAGCACACCCACAGAGCGCAGCGCATAGAGCCGAGATTCATAGTGTAATTTCCAACGGGCGCGTCGCACCCACACGACACGGCGCATTGGGTTTGTGTGCGGCGCACAGAGCCTCCAAGCCCAAAATTTCATCAGTGCTTCTCAATTCTTCAAACCGAATCAACTCTTTTGATCCAAGTAAGTTGTGCGCCTTTGCCATTTGATTTTAACTCCTGTTGGGTGCTATTTGGAAGGAGGAATTCAAGAGTTTAAATGGTGAAAATATAACCCTATATCCATATCAAAATTTGCTCCTAGGGTTTGAAATTGGGTGTCAAAACTTGACTTTAGTGCCAAAACACTCTCATTCCATTTTCACTTGTGTTTCCCACCACTGTTACACTATTTTCAATATCCTTCCCCATTCCCTTTCATCCTAAGCTACTCATATCATTCCATTCCCATTTCACTATCCCAAATCCTCTTATTCCCTATACTTATCCCTTTCTCCACATCATTTATAAATCCCCAAATCCCTAAGTCCCCCAAACAGTGACTATCCTCAAACTTAAATCTCACTTGACAGTCCTTTTTCGCACTATAATATTTCCTCACAGCACCTTATTTCATATGTGGCACACTTGGTATTGAAAAACAAACTATTGTTTTCACTATACATATATCAGCATATACTTTTCAAAACACCTTGTTTTCAGCACCATGTCGGAGACAAATTCATCATATGAGTAGGGATATGAGCAGGAAAGTGACTCAACCACTGAGCTAAATGTATCGAGGAGGTCTCATAAAAGTGGCAGGCACGTCAGAGAGGAGCCCACTTCTTTGGCTCAATTGCAGGCCTGCCCGCTTGCAATGACATGCTTTCAGCAACATTCATGTTTTCGGTATTGTGAGCTGATATCTCATATTCAACACCATCAGGAGTTGGTTCACTTATTTGTCCTACATTTGCGTGATGGTAATGTAAACCTTGCTGGAGTGAACTTCAACTTGACACCAGAGACCATTTCTGAGGCAACCGGGATACCAAACATAGGTGAGGAGTGGAATAAGAGATAGCAGCTGGATAGAGCATATTATGAGCCTTACATCAGGCCTGGATATTTGAGGCAACTGAGCAGAGTATTTCCATTCCGGTTTCTGAAGGAGTCCTATGCGCCATTAATGAAACTCATCATTAGATACTTCAGCTGTGAGGGTAGATTCTCACGCCTTTATGCATACCATATCAGACTTTTGATGCATTTCACGAGAGTGAGACTGATGAATATTCCATACTTCATGTGCCGAATCATAGAGCGGATGACTACCCTTGTGCAGAAGAAGACTCCAGAGCAGCAACATAACAGCATTTATCATTATGCGCTCATTAAAATCATTGTAGTACATCATCTTGGATTTCAGGGCATCGCATGGGATGAGTTCATTTCCCGTGACTTCTTTGCAGCCCCTCAACCTCCTCCAGAGATTGTTCACGATGCAGGTGAGTCTTCGCATCAGTTTGAGGTTCCTGAGACAGAGCCTATCAGTGTTCCAGTGTGTGTTACCTATCAGAGAGGTACCAGAGCCTTATTTGCAGCAGCACGACGAGTACTATCTCCGCCCAAGGTGGAAGGGGTCTCGTTTCCTTCGACAGCAACGCGAGTACTATCTCCACATAGCATGGAAGGGGTCTTGCCTTCTACATCAGCACAGGTACAGGACAGAGGCAAGAAGCCTATGCAGGATGAGGGCCCCTCGGGAGGCCAAGATACTGATTTTATATTGATCGATGTTGATTCGAGCTCTCCCAGCTCAAAGCTGAAAGAGATCATCCAGGAGCAGAAAGCTGAGATCGACACGCTGACCGAGAAATTGCAGAGATCTCAGTGGGTTATAAATTACTTGGAGCAGCGAAATAAACAATTGGAGGATCAGCAGACACTCATAGAGTTGCGGCAAATCCGTGAAGACCGTGAATTGGCCCGAAAGAGGCCAGGTGACATGACACCATTTGACCAAGAGACTTGCCTTACAAGCATCAAAATTCATCTGGAGAAGCTCTTGGCAAAGGCCAATAGGGACAAAGACATGCTCAGACATATGAAAAACCACTATTGGGCCCGCACACACGTTTGAAGAGCCAGGATGAAGATCCTGAAGGCGAGGTTGAGAAAAGCACTGAAACGTCGGAAAAGGCCTGATCCACTCTGAATCTTGGCTGAAGCATCCTTGGCTAAGCATGATACATGATGGGAGACCTTCACTCCAAATTTCAGAAAATTTGGAGAAGATTTTGTCATTTTTGAAAATTTTGGTTGCAAAACAGATTTTTCCGCCAAACGCGTCGCGCCACCCGACGCGCGCTTATGATTGGGACATCTTCTGCATGAAAACTTGATATTTTTGGATTTTTTATGGTAAATTATGTATGCTCAAGAATGGTTGAGAGATTTCATGAAGTTCTGGGTGGTCTTAAAGGTCAAAAACACTCCAAAAATGGCCTTTTTTCCACTTTTTGCACAGCAGGAACCAGTCTTGGGAGATTACAGTTTTGGAGGGGAAAATGACAACCAAATTGAAAAATTCCACTTGGGTTGGATAGCAGACATCCAGGGATTTCCAACGAGATATCATGAGCTCAATTTTAACTTTAGGAAGTTCCCCAAAAATAGTCTCAAAGTGGCGCGACGCATTGAGTTTTTTGGTGCAGGGCATAGAGGAATTTTGCCCAATTTTCACTTTTCAGCTCAGAAATTCGGCCAGTTTGACTAGTTTCACTTTTGGATGTAATTATTGATCTATATTGATGTAATTTTGTAGCTATGATGTAAATTTGGCATTTTTTTACTTGTTCTAGAGAATTCATTCACTAAAAAGTGAAAATTAAGTGAATGGATCAGTTTCCTAGCATATAGAGGCAAGTTGTTTGGCTGCCTAGATTTTAGTTCCATGTTTAGAATTGGTTGAAAAATCCCCTAGAAGGATGAGCTTGACCCCTAGAGGCATGGGAATGGGTTAGTATGGTCTATATATTGTATTTTCTAAGACATTTTCAGGGTTGGATACTTGGGAAAAGTTTGGCACCTCATTGTATATTCATTTCAGATTTTTGGCAAAGGAAAGACCAGAGTTTTGCAGCACTTGTTGGGATCCTTGTGGCTCTGAGTTTTGATGATGTTTTTCTTCATGTATATATAATTTTCATTGATTTTTATGTATCCCATTTCCCTTCTCTTTTCTTCTGAATTAAACAAATGAGTAACTAAGGTAGAATTCATTAGCTTGCTGGTGCTCTGCCTTAAAATTTTGTTTAGTTTTATATGTTTTCGTCAGTTTGAAGAGGATCCTTGCACATTATTTCTCTCTTTAGCTCCTTAGCAATATTTTCTATCCATTCATTGAATCTAAGACATCAAAATCATTGCCTACCCTGCCCCAACTTGAACTCTGCAAGAATTTGGCCTCATCCCCAAGCCCAAAATTGTTTTTCCCTTTTCCCAACAAAAACCCCTAAAAATCAAAATCAAACCCTCCTATTTGTTTATCTAGCCTAAGATCAGTTGTTGTTTTAGTCATCTCAAGCCCCTTTGAATATTTTCATTGAGGTTGACCCGGAGAGAGCCCTCTCCTGTCCTCGTAGGGCTAGCTACGAGGCTGAGCGTGGTTTGGTGTTGTCCTTTTTCTACCTTATTTCAGCCTGAGGTGGATTTGGGAACTAACACACCCTAGTCTTGGTTTTTTTTTTCCCGTCTCATTCCATGGCTCTATATGTGAATACATGTCACGAGCTAGCTCTCGTGAAACATAATTGTGTTGTTATCATGCTACTGTGAGTAGTAACTCCACTGATCAATCACACCAGTGTTTCATTTGATGAGGTTCCTCAATTGTCGTGTACTCGCATTAACTTTGTTTGCAAAAATGATACTCTGCGTTCAACAAAGATCATTGCTACTTTACGTTAAATAGATAAACTCAGCTCTTCACGAATGGTGATGAAAAAATTCTCACGAATGTGAACTCGACTCTCATGAATATGAGCTCGGCCTCTATACCTTGGATATCCAATTTTATTAATCGGTTTCTCAAAATGACTTCAACCCAGACCTCTACTTCGCTATGTATTCATAACATATTATGAATTTCCTAGTTAAAATGTTGCATACGAAACCAGTCATTTTACTTCTACGCTGTATATATTTATTTGCATAACAGAATGTGCAATCCTCACTCTCACATGTGAGATACATCCAGGCAAAAGATACTTCAAAAAAATCTATGGCACTTTCATTAAATATCGCTAAGAAAAATCATCTTATTTCGCAGATTTAATGCTTAACATGACACATAAAAGTCACAACCAATTAAATCTTCTCTCGCACCTACTTTGATACCAAATGATGTCGGGGTTCTGCTAGAAAGCAGATCCTGGCATATAAGAAAACTCACTTCTTCAATCAAATATGAAAATGCTCAAATCTTCTATAAAATAAATCCATAACAATATTCAGTTTGAATTCACATGAAGGCGAAAATAGCCATGCAAATCAACTACAGATAATTATATCAAAATTATTTGGCCAAACATTACATTGGGCGGTCTCTAGCTCTTGGCCCTTCAAACCTTTCCTCACTCACTCAACTCTTCACTATGTTTCTTCCTCACAAAAACACTCACATTTATACATAAATAATGAATTTAATTCATTCCAAAAATCTCTCCACCTAATCCTCAACTAAATCTAATTTAAATTCATTTTAGGTGTGGACTCAACAAAGTCCCGTACATAGAATTCCTACTCCCTAAATTTTCTACCTAATTCTATTTTCTCTCATATCCTTTTAATTATTAAAATAATATATACAAAATCCTCACCTTTATAATTTCTCTCCTAATTTATTAAAAAATAACAAATAAATGAATAAAACAATTAAAATGTCACACCCCCCTTTATTACATAATTAAATATTAAAATTGGCCTTGATGCTCCTGCATTAGTTATGAGGACTTGAAGTCCTATGATACAAACATCATTCAGCATAATATTCCTCTCAAGGAAAACCAGAAACCATTTAAGCAGAAATTGAGAAGGATAAAGCCTGTCCTAGTGCCTCTGGTTGAGAAGGAAATAAAGAATATGTATGATGTTGGAATCATAGTCCCACTCAGGTAATCGCAATGGGTTTCAAACCTTGTGTCAGTAAGAAAGAAAATAGGGGAGATTAGGCTATGCATAGACTTTAGAAATTTAAACAAAGCCTCCCTGAAAGACAACTAACCTTTAGCTAAGATGGATCATATACTACAAAGGGTGGTAGGCTCTAAAATAATATTATTGCTTGATGATTTTTTTGGTTATAATCAGGCGCAGTACTTCTAAGTGATCAACACAAAAAACCTTCACAACACCTTGGGGCACCTTCATGTATGTCAAAATGCCTTTTAGGTTAATGAATGCAGGGGCTACTTTTCAAAGAGCCATGGAAATTGATTTTTCCGAAGACATAGGTTACTTCATTGTGATATACCTAGATTACATCACTATCTATTCTAAAATTGATGAAGAAAACCTAGTTCACCTAAGAAAAGTCTTTGAAAAGTGTAGAAAGTATGGTCTATCTTTAAATCCTAAGAAAAATCTATTTGGCCTCCAAGAAGGAAAACTTCTAGGCCACATCATATCTAAAGAAGGAATCAAGATAGACCCAAAATGGATTGAAGGTATATTACAAATCATCCACCCTAGAAACATCAAAGAGCTACAATCTTTCATTGGAAAGATCAACTTCCTAAGAAGGTTCATACCAAACTTGGATGAACTCCTAAGAAACATTACAAACATGCTGAAAAGAGAAATAGGAGTCAAATGGACCATAGAAATCAAAACAATCCTTTGAACTGGTAAAACAAGCACTTACCCAAACACCAATTCTAATCAGCCCTGACTTTACCAAGGACTTATTCATCTTCTCATTTGCATTAGAACACACTATTGTTGTAGTATTGCTACAAAATAATAGAATGGGACAAGAACAGCCCATAGCTTTCTTTAGCAAGGCACTAAGAGACACCCCTCTGAAATATAACATTATAGAGAAACAAGCCTTTGCCTTAATCAAAGCATTAAAAGATTTCAGAGTTTACATCTTGCATTCACATGTCATTGCTTTTTTTCCACATACAGTTGTCAAGGACATACTGAATCAAGATCTTGATGGTAAAAGGGGTAAGTGGATTGCTATTATGATTTGGAAATCTAGCCCACCAAGCTAATCAAAGGTCAAGGACTGGCCAAATTGATGGTTGAAGCAAACTTTCAAGCAATGGACATAAACATGATCGATTCCTTGGATTAACAAGAGGAGATGGCGACTCCACCTATTGAAGAAAAATTTCTGAACTCACTCTGGTATGCTGACATATTACATGTGATTTTTAATCTAAATGCTCCTCCTAGTTTTTCCAAACCCAAGGCTAGATTCTTGAAACAAAAGGCTGTAATTTTTTGCATTCTAGATAAAGCTTTATATTGGAAAAATTCTGTTGGTATCTTGCTTAAATTTTTGCTAGAAGATGATGCAAATAGAATCATGCATGAGTTTCGTGAAGGAGAATGTGGAGGTCATCTCTATTGGAAAACCACTATGAACAAAATCCTTAGGGTTGGTTTCTATTGGCCCACTCTTTTCCCTGATATCCACAAGCTAGTAATGACTTGCCATAAATGCCAAATCTTTGATGGGAAGAGAAAACTACTGCCTTTGCCTTTGCATCCTATTATTGTTGAAACTCCTTTTCAAAAATTGGGTTTAGATTTCATTGGAGAAATCCACCCAACCTCCTCTGCCCAACGCAAATGGATCCTCACTGTAACTAACTATTTCACCAAATGGATAGAAGCTATCCCTTCAAGGAATGCCACTGACTTAGTAATCGTCAAATTCCTTAAAACCAATATTTTGTCTAGATTTTGTTGTCCGAAAAAGATCATCACTGATAATGTGGTTGCATTCAAGTCCAAGAGAATGGTGGACTTTTGCCACAAGTATCACATCATGTTAGGGCACTCTAAAACTTATTACCCTCAAGGTAATGGGTTGGATGAGTCCTCTAACAAAATTTATTTTTGTAAACATCATCAAGAAGTTTTTGAAGGAGAACAAAAAGTCATGGCATAGCAAACTGGTGCATGCACTATGGGCAGATATATTAACAAGCAAGAAATCAATTAACATGTCTCCCTATCAGCTAGTATATGGCATGGATGCAGTTTTTCCAACATCCTTAGGAATCCTAGTGATGAAGCTCCTCCAAGAGGTACAATCAGAAGAGAATGATATGCAAAGGAGGCTGAACCAAAATATTCATTTGCAACAATCAAGGGAATAAGTTTACAACAGAACACAAGTAGTGCAAGAGAACATCAAGAAGATCTTTGACAGAAGGACTAAAGCCAATGATTTCGAGATTGGAGACAAGATGTTGAAGTGGGATTCAATAAGAGAGGACAAAGGCAAGCATGGAAAATTTGAAAATCTATATAAGGGTCCATACATGATCCATTTAGTTAGAGGTAATAATGCATTCTTCCTACAAGAATTGGATAGAACAGAGCTATTTGGAGGTCCTGTAAATGGCAGGATGCTTAAGCACTATTTTTGTTAAAATTTCCTAGTTTGAAGTTTTTGTTCATTGTACATAACATTGCTTGAGTAAAGGATCAGAAAAATGAAAACACAAAAACAAAGAAAACAAGAAAAGAGGGCAGATGAAAAGAAGAGGTACATCCCCATACCAAAAAAAAAAGAGTATGTATGAAAGTGTGCAAGTCCAAATGCCACTACATTGAGAAAGAAAAGTCGTGTTCAGTCATACAACCTAACCATGATTGAACATGTTTTAAATTTATACTGATAAGTTAGAGAAGCAAGATTTTCCAAACCATCTAAAATTGGCTTGTCGGTAGATTATATTAGGAAAAGATGCTGGTTCCCAAAGCTTAAATCTGAACCAAAGAGAAATGAGAGGGATAGGTGACAAACTCCAAATTATATGCCCTTAAGTTTCTGGTTTTACTTGTACAAAAATAAAATCTGTGTGCCACTTGTCCAAGATGCCACAGTTCATGACAAATCATATTTCCTAACCTTGATTTGATCATGCTTTAAATTTTGTGTTGATAGCTTAGAAAATAAAAAACTTTCAAACTTCTTAACCTTGACAGATAAGTAGATTAGGTAGAGAATAAAAAGAGTTCATCAGTCTAATCTGAGCTCTCAGAAGTGATAAGGGTAGAAGTAGATAGTTTTTATGCTTTCAAAAGAAAAAATAATGTCAAGGGTTTACCAATCCAAATGCACCCAAGTGAAGAAAACATGTTAGGAAAGGTATGATGGGTAGGTAGTGTTGATATTGAAGCAATCATGTTTTGTAGATTGTAAGATCACAGCTTCAAAGAACAACATCAAAGATCGGCCTTGAGAAATGAAAACAGGAATAAATCAACAAGCATGGATGAAATTTTTTATCTGCAAAACCAAAAATCTAAACTCTGAGGTTCCTGACACCTCCTGAAAGGAGCTGCCCTCCCCAAGTGGAGCCACTGTTAGTCATCAGTATTTTTCACTATCTTTGGATGATTATAGATTGTTTCTAGATTTCTGAAAACAACCTTCCCTGAATATTGTGAGTTTCATAAATCTCACTGCCTTCATTATCCTTATAGAAAATTTTTCACTATGTATCAAGTTTTCCATCTTAAGGTCACCCTATTGCTCCTACAAACTCCTCATAAGCTTATACCTCTCATTTTTATCCTACTTCCCTGCCTATAAGCCTCATTGCCTCAATTTTCCCCTTGTCACATAACTCCACTTTCCCTCTAGGGTTTCCTATAGCTAACTCATTCCCATGTTCCCTAGGTTCCTCAAGCATTGATGGTCTCAAAACTATCTCTGTAGGCTCTTTAGATAAATCAAGTACATTGGATTTTGGATCTTCAATACAACACTTTTGCCAATACTCTATTTTCACTTGAAGCCTCCAAGCCAATTTTCAATCAAGATCAGGTCAAAGAACCCTCCCACTAGGTGAATTAGGGTTTCACATGTTTTAAGTTCATCATTGGATGTTTCAGGCACTGCTTTTCCTTTGCTAGACTCTGGCTCAAATGTAATGGAATGTCAAGACATGGTTATTCAAGAAGGACCTAAAAGATTTCTAAAGAAGATTATCTCATCAGTTTAAAGTCTACAAATGAGAAAAATGAACAAATTTGGGCACTTCTGCAGGAGTGTTGAAGGCTTTGTCAAGCAGAAGGTACTGATGAGATGGACTGTCTATTCCTGAATGAAAACAACTTACAGCAAAAGAAGGGGAAACGGCTTGGTCCTTTGAAGAATTGGGGTTTATACACTTGATGGTCCAGTTGAGTGCTAAACAGTGACCACTTGCAGAAATGACCTGGAGGAGACACACAAATCCAAACATGAAGAAAGTCTCTCAGAAAAGATTGATGAAATAGGGAAAAAGGTGAGGTGAACTGGACAGAAATGAATGAACTTGAAAGGGCTATAGAGAACTTAAAAGACAACACTGATGATTGCTATAAAACACTCCAGACACCTAGGGTTTTGAAGAAAGTGGCCAGACAAGGTGAAAAGCATAAGCTGAACTCCAAGGTGGAAGCAAAACAGGATTTTGAAGTTGATGTTGTGTCAAAATAAACATGTCAAATCTCTAGGATCACAAGAAAAGAAAATTTCATAACTCCAGCAAACTACAAGAAAAAATGTGAAAAGGTTAAGTTAAACTTGAAGGTTGAGGCTACACAAGGATTTGAAGATGATAGTGTGTGTAATCACCCAACATTTCCAAATTGAGCTTGTCATGCCTCAAGGAGAAAAAGAAAGGTCAAATTCAGCATTTCAGTCACCTGCAAAACAAAAAGTGTAAAAGAGTTAGTGAGAAAAGAAAATGGACTTTTGACATTGGAACGTGGGTTTGCAAAGTTAAATTTAATTCCCAAGCCTATAAAAGGTCATTTTGTATTTCATATGAATCATTGTTATCTTGAAAAAGACCAAGAGCACTAAGGAGAGAAGAAATTTTGAGTTTTCAAGTTGAAATTTGGCATAATTTTTGTGGCACTGTGCGTCTGGAAGAAGGCGATGCGCCCTTGGCACTTTTCTCCCGTGCATTTTCTGAAGGCGTTGCACGCTGGGGAAGGCATTACACTCTTACCCAACACACTCACAATATATTTCTTAAGGCGTTAATCCCTCAGGTTTGGCGCTGCGCGCCTAGGACTGGCGTTGCGCCCTTGGCCAGGAGGGATTTCTAAGCAATACAACCACACAAATCACCCTATGAGGTTCCCATGATTTGGCATATTGGTAAGACCAAATGCATAGGTAACATCAAACCAGTCTTTGGAGTCCTAGGACCTAGCCTTCCTGGACTCAGAGAGGGCTCTCTCTATTTTGTGCAAAGGATGTGAACTTGTTTGCTTTTAGGGTTTGATTTTAGGCTAATTTTTAAGTGTAGGGTTTATTTGTTTGTTTTGGTTGGGTAAGATGATCAAGTATAATATATGGAGTGAATAAATCTTCAATTCATTGGGTTATGGAGTCAATAAAGTCTTATAAATTTCAACAATGAATCAGGGAGCATCACAGGGCAAATCTAGCATGGTCAAATGGATTTTCAAGGTTTGTGTGAGATGAGATGAACATCAAGTTTGTGAACAAAGTAGGGAAAATGGAAATTAAGAATCCTCTGTCAAATACTTTAACAAGAAGGGATTTCAACACTATTTAGCATAAATAATTAATCATAAGACAGTGCACACCAATAACTCTTTGATTAAACTCAAGCAAATAAGCATTTAAGACAAGCAATTCAGTGAACTATAGAAGGCGAGAAACACATTTACCTTCCAGTGATTTCACCTTCAGGGTTAGAAAAAATTTAAGATAAACATATAACTTTAATCAAAGAAGAGGGAACTCCTAAACATCATTGATCATAGCCATAAATATCTCCAAAACAACTATTCAAGCATGGACAAAGGGTATGATCGAAACATAGCCTCTTTGGCAAACCTAATTAGGGGTACTTCAGAGAAAGATCTCAAGAACAATGTTTTAGTGATATAAAAAAAGTAGGGCTAACCATAAAACATATGTGATACCTACTTTATTAAACCATTCATGATATAAACAAGCTTTGGTGGGTCTAGAGAGCAATTAATAATTCTCTAAACTGACCTAGTAGAGGAAAACATAGAGGCAGTGAAGAACAAACAGAGCTAAGGTGCCTTTGAAAAACATTTCTTAGTATAAAACCTTTGTCCTACTACAATATAGAAGGATGAAACACAATGATACATAAGAAAACATGGACTGGATAGAAGCACATCACCATTAACCAAACTTAGGGATTCTACAAGCAAGCCTTCTCCATCATCAGTCAAAACAAGCCATTCACAAACTCCACAACACCAAATTCTTCTTCAATCTCCAAAAAAACATATATTTCTCTCAAGAGTCATCAAATTCCAACCTCTTAAAACAAGGCCCTCATGCTTTATTTATCTAGCAAAGGAGGGAAAAAACCATAACTAGGGTTTGAAAATGTCAAAAATAGTCATAAATGCCATTTATGCCCAAGAGACCATGCAAGGCCCAGGGCACAAAAAATATCATGAAATAAATGAAAAAACAACTCCTAGCACCTCACTTTGGAGTGATTTGCCTCAAAAAACACTAAAATATCATTTTTCCATTAATGATTGTCTTTTGTTGACTTTTTGGCCAAAAACGCACAGTGAGGTTTGAACGCGTAGCGCTTGCACGGGAGAAATTGGGTCCATTTCCAACCAAGTTTTGATGACCTTCCTGATGTTGGAATTGGCTCTGTGATGACCCATTCGAAATCCTACTGAGTCTACCTTCCAAAACTACCCTTATTTTTCTGATTGGGCGCCATTTACCTATCCAAAAAGGAAATCTCCCAAAACTTCTCTAGGTGCAGCACCAGGCCTGAAAATGAGGCAGCAAGGTAACCAAAAATGCTCCAAATTCTCTGAAATTTGGTAAGCATGTTGTACTTGAGGTGAGGATTCCAAACATGCAAATTTTTCCTCTTGAGGATGCCTGAGGTGAAAGCATAGTGCGAAGGGTGCTGTGCTTAGAGGCCTCAAAATTTGCAAAAAACCAAAATTTGTCAAAAAATTCCCAAAATTGGTGGATGTCATCTTTATGGGGTTTGAGAGGCCTATAGAGAAGATTCAGCCAATATTCCAATGTTTTCTTGGTCTTTTACCTCTTTGAGTGCTTGTATTTTGGCATGGGCCTTTTTGAGTTTAACCCTTGCAATTTGGTTTCTCCGGGCATAATGCTTGGTCATCTTCCTTTACCTTTTCTTTATCTATATCTAGTGGCTTAGTGGATGTGGAAGGCATGGACCCTTGCCCTTTTGAGGCATGAAACAGATTCCTTTCTCCTCTTTTGCATACCAATGAAAAATGCTCAACTTTTCTCATTTTTGTGTTTTCATCATGGTTGCCATCATTTGTTTCCATGTCTTCCTCTTTATCACCTGGACAACTGCTTACCTCTTTATCTTCAACATAAACCTCACTTATAGCCTCTTCAGTGATTTCTGCACTTTTTTTTGTTCCTCATTAAATTTTCTTGCCTCATCATTGTTGTGATCTTCATTTTCATTCTCAGCGTCTTCATTTTCTTCACTGTTTTCATGAATGTCATGACTGTCATGATGTATTCTTCCTCACTGATGTTTGCTTTATTGATGTCCATGCTATCTTCAGCCTCTTCATTTTTTGTATTGTTATCATCTTCATTTTGGCTACTCTCTTCATCCTTTCCCTCATCTTTTTCATGACTATGAGCCTCACTGTTTTGACTGTCATTAGGGCTCTTCGTCGCACTGTTGTCCTTAGGGTCATCCTCTGTCTCTTTTTCACTTGCCTCATCTTCATTATTATCCACCTCCATGTCTTATGCTTCATTTTTGACCTCTTCTTCATCACTTCTTAATTCATTATTCCCAATATCAGTTTCACTGCCCTTAGCTTCAATGGCTTCCTCTTCATCAACATTTTCTTCCTCATCTTCATTTGTTTGTTCCATGCTGACATCACTGCCCCCTACCTCTTCATTTTCTTCCTCTTTACTGTCCTCTTCTTCAAATTACTACAACCATACTACTTCATACCCTACTTGACTGATATATTCTTGTTTGTAGATGATGGATTTTGAAACAGGTTTTTTAGCATGAAGATTAGGGTTTTTCACTCCTTAGGGTTTGGTCAATTCCTTTTGACATTAAATCATCAAAATCCACTAGAGGAAAATGAAATAAATCCACCTACCAATTTTCAATGCCTTTGAAAGCCCTTTTATGTCATCTTGAAGAAGTTTTCGATGTTTTTTAGCGTTTGTAGGTGTAAAAAGGAGCTTCAGGCGAAAGCGCAGTGCCTGAACGCAATGTCGGGTCCTCCCAGCCCTAAGCGTAGCGCCTGAACGCACTGTCGGGTCCTCCTAGCCTTATTTCAGTGCCTGAATGCACTTTTGGGTCCTTCCAATCATAAGCGCAGTGCCTGAATGCGCTGTCGGGTCCTCCCAGACCTAAGCGCGGCGCCTAAATGCTTTTTGGGCCTGTCGGGCTTCCCTACACATAGCACCTTTTGAAGAGGGAATTTGGAGATCTTTCCAATGTCCAAATTGGGTCCATGATAGCTCATTGGAAATCGTATCCTGTCTAATTTCCAAATATACCCTTATTTATTTTATTGGAGTTGATTTGACCTATCAAAAGTTGATTCTCCCAAGACTGGTCAAAAAGTGTTGAATGATGGTGAAGAAATAAAGAGTGTTGGTGCAGACAACTTTTGGAGGCCTTCCTCAACTCCAAATTGAGCTCATGATAGCTCATTGGAAATATCTTCTAGTCTCGTTGTCATTTTACTCATCATGAAAGTCATTTGGACACTCCAGCTATGAGAAAACCTTATTTTCCCAAGGTCACTCCATAAGTGCAGCAATCCTCCCGTGACACCTGTATTTTTGACATTTCTCTAAAACCATGACACCTGTGTAAAATCTGAAGGAAGTGTTTCTTATTGGACCTATGATGGAAAAAAACCTCTCTCACTTTTGTCAAATTCATCTCTGTTTGGTCAAAAACATAGTTTGAAGAAAAATTGGCCCCAGGTGTGACAAATGGCTTGGCTCTTGGAAAGAATTCCCGGAAAACGATGGAGGCAGGATGTTTGTGAGTTGGTATAGCTTCATGTTGTAGATATGACCTACCATATGTATATTCTACTGGACTATGTCTCTTATCCATAGAAAACCCTAGCCTAGTGGAAGAGGGAATTAGTGTTTAGTGCATCCTCCATTTTATTTTTTGCAATTTGATCACTGTTTGGCACTTTACTGGACTGCCAAGTGTAAAACCATAAATTTCCTGTCTTCAATGCTGAAATATGTCATATTTTAGGCACAAACCACTTACCTCATCAATTTCTCCTATTGATTGACCTCTTAACACTTCTGTAAAAATGTTAATCTTGTTCATTACCTGATGTGCAGACTTTGAAAATGGGTGGTAGTCTTCTTTGGAAATGATAACCTTAGAAACCATGAAACCCTAATTGACTTAGCTAGGGTCCTTTGACCTATCTTTGACTAGCAATTGGCTTTGGAGGCTTCAAATCTAAAAACAAAGTATGACAAAGTGATGTAATGAAGATCCAAAACCCAATGTACTTGATTTATCTAAAGAGCCTACAGAGATATTTTTGAGACCACCAATGCTTGAGGGACTTGGTGAACATGGGAAGGAACAATTTGTTTGGTAACCCTAGATGGAAAGTGGAGGGGTGAAGCAAAGTAAAAACAGAGTGTTGAGGTTATGGGTTGGAAAATAGGATAAATATGAGTGGCATGAGCCCATGAGGGGTCTTTTAGGAGTGGTATTTTAACCAATTAATGGAAAAATAGTAGAATAGTGAAAATTTTGGTTTAAGGATAATGAAGGCAGTGAGATTTATAAAACTCACAATATTCATGAATCTTGTTTTTAGAAATCTAAGACAAGAATTTAGTCATCTACAAATAGCAAAAATTACTGATGAATAACACACCCCAAAGATATTCCAAACTCTTGCTAAAGGTCCTCCAAACATATTGAGAGGTAAGTACAGGTCATCAACCCATCTCCAAGAATTTTTGTCATCATTTAATTGAAAGAAGTGAAACCATAAGAGGAAACCCTAAGGCTCAAGCTTGAAATCACTGTTTGAACCTCATTCCATCTTCCTAGACAGAGTGCTAGTGATACAAAGGGAAATTGCACAGTTCGAGGGTTATCATTGAGTTTTTTAGCCTCTCACTCATTCTCATACACTTATACCATCACTCACTCTTTCCCTCATTTTCCAAAATTGTCATTTCATTACCATCTCTTCATTCCATTTCCATTTACACTCCAGGGTTTTATAAGAGAAAATTTTACAATGTCATAGGGTGAAAGCAATGATGGAGAGGCCCAAATGCCAAGGAGGAATCATCACAAAGGAGGAAAGATCAATAGCTTTGAACCCCTTACTACAAGAGATCTCATGTCATCTCCCCTTACTGTTTCTTGTTTCAAGTATGTAGGATGCTTTAATTTTTGTGAAAAGGTGCAGCAGGTGAAAAATCGCCCTGATCTAACTAGAGTCTTTATCATTAAATTGCATTAAAAACAAGTTAACCTTGCAGGTGTCACCTTTGAGTTATCTATAGATGCTATTGCTCATGCCACAGGCATACCTAGTGTAGGAGAGAAATGGTTCAAGCAGGCCAATATTGACATGATTTAGTTTGAGCCATATCTTAAGCCTAGATATAAAGACCACAACAAATCTATCTTTCCTTTCTCTCACTTGCTTGATAGATATGCACCTATGATGAGAATTATCATTAAGTATTTCACATGTGAGGGAAGGTTCTCCCGTCTTTACTCCTACCACATCAGGTTGCTTATGCATTTTACTAGAGTGAGGATGTTGCATATACCATATTATCTCTACAGAAGCATTGATAAAATGTCCTACATAGTGCAAAAGAGAGACTATCTTCAGCAGATGCAAAGCCTTTTTCACCATTCTCTTATCAAGATGGTTGTTATGCACCAACTATAGCAGAAAGGAATTCCATGGGAGACCTTCATTGCCAATGAGGTGTTCATTTCTCCACAAGCCCATGATCAGCAAGATGTCCCCTCATCATCCCATCCTCCAGAATCCACTCCTCCATCACCCCCTGCTAATCATACATCTCCATCCACTCACATTCCTTCACCCCATGGTGATCCTCATTCATCACCTTCCCACATCCCTTGACCCTCATCTCATGACACCACAACATCAAACAGTGAAGAGATTAATGAGGCAGATGGCAGTGATGAGGGTAGTGAGACAGATGACACTGAGATAGTTGACATAGAGCCTTTTCCTTTAACCTAACAAAGAGGTCATAGGCAGGTGTTTGCTCCATATATTGTGGAAGGGGCCCTACCTTCATCATAAACAAAACAGCTTGACAAAAGTAAGGAAAGGGTCATTGATGAAGAGGAGGGAGATCAACATGAAACTGAACAAGAGTTTCAACTTATTCACCTTGATAGTGATGATGAAAATGAGGAGAGGATCACAAACATGTTGCTTAAGAGCAAGGATGCCCATATTAGGGATCTACAAGCCAATATTGGTAGGGCAAAGAATGTAATAAACTTCCTTGAGGTAGAAAACTAGCAATTAGAGATAGAGAAGGCCATCTATGAGGTAAGAGCTATCAGAGCGTGAAAAGAGGCTGCAAAGGCCAAGGAAAAGCTATATGAAACCTTGGGCACTCTAGATGACATTGAGGATGAGGAAGAACAACTTCCTAGGAGGAGGCCAAGGGAAATTAGTTTGAAGAAGGCTTTAGCCAAGGAAAGAGAGCAAGAGACTGCATTGGCAGAGTAGCTCACTCCAAGTGAGCTGCTTGACATGGAGATCAGCTATGATAGGGAATATTGGCTAGAGAGAGCCAATGTGCACCTAGAGGATCAACTTGAGAAGGCACAAAGGAACATTAAAATACAGAAGAATATGGAAAATCATTATGCCTTGAGGAACATAATTGCAAGGGCCAAGCTTAAAAGATCCCTAGCAAATATTCAAGCCCTAAAAGAGGCAAAGGAGAAAGAAAAACTTGACATTATTGCTGATGCATCCCTCCAAGCATCCCAAACACGATCAACAAGATAAATCCCAATTTTGGCACATTTTTGTACTTTTTGAGTTTTTTACAGTGTTGGGTGTGGAGCCTGATTATCTTGTTTATTTTGTATCATAGCATTGGACCCCTGTACCTTAATGGGGTGGCAACGCCTCCCGTAATTAAATGCTTCCTGGGGGGTACAGGGGGGGTGGCTGCGAATTTATGGAGCCCCCCCTGGCGGGGGGTTTCGAGGGCAGCGCCCCTGAAGCTAAGAACAGATGTAAAATTGCCTTGTAAAAGTATAGTAATTTCTAGTCAATCTGGGCCATTCATTAGGCGGATGATCTGACGATAGAAGTTATGTTTAGCTTAGGGTTTTTTTTGCCCTAGAAGGCAACCCCTCGCTTTTATGAGGGTATTGTATTGTGGCTATGGAGTGCGCGTGTATTCTCAGAGCGAGAAATATATGGGAGATTGTGAGAGATAACAGAGGATATTACAACGGATCTGCTGTAGGTTGTGTCTCTTCATTTTTGTTGGATAATAGAAAGGAATGACTGGCTGTTCGGGGTGGACATAGCCCAAAATGGGTGAACCACGTATATCTGTGTCTCTCTGGTTTTATGTGTTTTTTGTGCTTGTGTTTTCCGCATATTTTATATGTTGCATTGCTCTGTAATATTTAAATTTCTAACAACTGGTATCAAATCCGAAAGTCTATTGGGCTGATAAACTCGCAAGAAAGAAGGGTTCCTGGTTCGAGTGGGAGCAATGGCAGAATATGGTAAGTTTAAGGTCGAGAAATTTAACGGCCAAAACTTCTCACTGTGGAAGATGCAGATGGAAGATTATTTGTATCAGAAATATCTGTACCTACCATTGAGCAGAAAAACAAAGAAGCCGATGACTATGACAGACGCAGAATGGGATATTCTCGATAGAAAGGCGCTCAGAACAGTATGGTTGTGCCTCGCAGCGTCGATAGCCTTCAATATTTCAAAGGAAACAACAACAGAGGGTTTGATTAAGGCATTGGCGAAACTATATGAAAAACCCTCGGCCTCAAACAAGGTATTTGTTATGAAACATTTATTTAATATGAAGATGTCGGAAGGTGGATCTGTTGCAGACCATTTAAATGATTTTAATACAGTTACCAGTTAGTTAAGTTCTGTAGGGGTAAAATTTTATGATGAAGTTAGGGCTCTTTTATTTTTGTGCTCATTTCCAAAAAGATGGAATGGTTTGGTTATGGCCATTAGTAACTCTGTCTCTAGATCTAGTACTTTAAAGTTTGATGATGTTGTCGGTGCTATCATTAGTGAGGAAATGCGACGGAAAAGCTCTGGTGAGACATCGGGTAATTCTTTGAGTGCAGAGTCTAGGGGAAGAAGAATGGAAAGAGGAAAGAGCTCTGGATATCGTAGTAAATCAAGGAAAGGCATATCCAAGTCCAGATCGGGGATAGTGTGCTGGAAATGTGGAAAGAAAGGACACCTAAAGAAAGACTGTAGATCTCGGAAGGGAAAAGAAGGAGATGCACAACAAGAAAACAATCATGAAGCAAATGTGACAGGTGATGTGTTACAAGATGCTTTGATTCTTTCTTTCGAAAATGTTACTAATTCTTGGGTTGTAGATTCAGGGGCCTCATTCCATGCCACACTTGATAAGAAATATTTTCATGACTATGTTCAAGGAGATTTTGGACAAGTCCCTTTTTGGGTGATGATAAACCCTGTAAAATTGTTGGAATGGGTAAAGTTCTTATAAAACAACAAAATGGAAACCAATGGTTATTAAATGAGGTAAGGCATGTTCTAGATCTGAAGAAAAATATGATTTCAACAGGGTAGTTAGGCAGTGAAGGTTGCATGACAACTTTCACAGATAAAACTTGGAAGGTCACCAAAGGAGCCCTAATAATAGCAAAAGGCGAAAAGGTTGGTACATTGTATTTATGCAATGGTATTTCTAACTTTGTTAATGCTTTAACTTCCAAAGGAGAAGATGCAGCATTATGGCATCATAGGCTCGGACACGTGAGTGAGAAGGGGATGAAGATTCTTCACTCAAGAAATTTGTTGCTGGGTTTGAAGAATGTTGATTTGGATTTCTGTGAGGACTGCATTTATGGAAAACAGAAGAGAGTCAGATTTCTAAGAGTTGGTAAAGAAAAGAAGAGCGAAAAATTAGAGCTTGTGCATACAGATGTATGGGGACCTACTTAGGTATCATCTCTTGGTGGCTCTCGTTATTATGTTACTTTTATTGATGATGCAACTAGAAAAACATGGATTTATTGTATTCAGAATAAATCTGATGTATTTGATATTTTCAAGAAATGGAAAGCTTTGGTTGAGATTGAGATAGGAAATAAGTTGAAGTGTCTCAGATCAGAAAATGGAGGTGACTATTACATAAAAGAGTTTAATAAGTACTATTCAGAGCATGGAATTCATAGAAAGAAGACAGTTCCAAGAACACCACAAGAAAATAGTGTGTCAGAAAGAATGAACAGAACAATCATGGAGTGTGCAAGGTGCATGAGATTGCATGCCGGATTGCCTTTACAATTTTGGGCAGATGTTGTAGATACTTTTGTTTATATAATAAATAGAGGGCCTTCAAGTTCCTTGGATGGTGGTATTCCAGCGAAAGCATGGACAGGTAAAAAGGTAAAGTACTCCTTTTTAAAGCCTTTTGGTTGTGAGGCCTTTGTCCATATTAATAAATAAAACAGAACAAAGCTTGAGGCAAAATCAAAGAAATGTACCTTTATTGGATATGGTGTTAATGATTTTGGTTGTTGCTTATATGATTATGAAAATCACAAAATAATTAGGAGCAGAGATGTAATATTCAATGAAAAGGTCTTGTATAAGAATTAGTTACAGGAAAAGAATCAGGAAAAAGAAAACAAAGAATACACAGTTCTTGATGAGATCACAGAAAAGTAAAGGTGCCTGAAAATAATAATAATCAACAACAACAACAACAGGAACGTCAAACACCTGAAAGTGGTGTTAGAATATCTACTAGGATAATTAGACCCCCTGAACGATACTCTCTGTCATTATATTATTTATTTTTGACTGATTCTGGTGAACCCGAATGTTATGAAGAAGCAATGCAGGTTGAAAGAAAGAAGAAGTGGGAGCTAGCCATGGAAGAAGAGATGGACTCCTTAATGCATAGCCAGACTTGGGACTTAGTCAGGTTGCCTGCAGGTAAAACTACATTGCAGAATAAATGGGTTTATAGGCTGAAGGAAGAATATGGAGGAAAACAAAGGTACAAAGCTAGACTTGTGGTGAAGGGGTTTGCACAAAAGAAAGGTATTGATTTTGATGAAATATTTTCTCCTATTGCTAAGATGACTTCAATCAGAACTATTTTAAGTCTTGTAGCAGTGGAATATTTACATCTTGAATAGTTAGATGCAAAGATAACATTTCTCCATGGAGATTTGGAGGAAGAGATCTATATGGAGCAACCAAAAGGATATGAGGTCAAAGGGAAAGAAAGATTAGTGTGCAGGCTAAAGAAGAGCTTGTATGGCCTAAAACAGGCTCCAAGGTAGTGGTATCTAAAATTTGACAAGTTTATGTCTGAACAAGGTTATACTAGATGTCACTCTGATCATTATGTTTATCTGAAAAGGAAAAATGATGGCAGCTGTATTATATTGTTATTGTATGTAGATGACATGCTTGTTGCAGGGTCTAACATGCAGAAAATAAATGTGCTCAAAAGAAAATTGGAAAATTCATTTGTAATGAAGGATTTGGGAGCTGCAAAACAAATCCTTGGTATGAGAATAACTGGAGAAAATAAAAATCGCAAATTAACACTGTCTCAAAATGATTGCATACAAAAGGTGTTGAAAAGATTTAATATGTAGAATGAAAAACCAGTTAGTACACCTTTTGCTGGCCATTTCAAACTTAGTAAGGAGATGTGCCCCAAGACCCAAGAAGAAATGGATTATATGTCTAAAGTTCCATATGCATCAGCAGTTGGAAGCTTAATGTATGCAATGGTCTGCACAAGGCCTGATATTTCACATGCAGTGGGAGTTGTAAGAAGCTACATGAACAATCTAGGAAAAGAACATTGGATGACAGTGAAATGGATTCTCAGATATTTGAGAGGTACCACAAATCAAGCACTATGCTTTGGTGGTTCAAACATTTCTCTACAGGGATATGTTGATGCAGATATTTCAGGTGACAAAGATAACAGGATATGTATTTACTGTAGGTGGAACAGTTGTTAGTTGGGTTTCAAAAATCCAAAGTGTTGTTGCACTTTCAACAACAGAAGCAGAGTATGTTGCTGCTACAGAGGCTAGTAAAGAAATGATTTGGTTACAAAGGTTTATGGATGAATTGGGTAAGAAGCATGATATGGGCACGTTATACAATGATAGCCAAAGTGCCATTCATCTTGCAAAGAACTCAGCATTTCATTCCAGGACTAAAAACATACATCTCAAGTACCATTTCATACGGTCAGTATTGGAAGATGGAGAGTTGAAGCTGGAAAAGATACACACTAGCCAGAATCCTGCAGATATGCTAACAAAAGTTGTAACCAGGGAGAAACTGAGAACATTCTCAGTTTCAATTGGTCTTCAAGGATGACAATGAAGATGAGAAACAACCAGGTCCAAAGAGGAGTCATTGTCCAGCAAATGAAGCAACGGTGCAGTTGCTACAATCAGTCTCCAAGTGGGAGATTGTTGGGTGTGGACCCTGATTATCTTGTTTATTTTGTATCACAGTGTTGGACCCCTGTACCTTAATGGGGCAGCAAAAATGCCCATAATTAAATGTTGCCTGAGGGGTCCAGGGGGGGGGCTACGACTTTATGGAGACCCCCCTAGTGAGGGGTTTCGGGGGCAGCGCCCCTGAAGCTAAGGACAAATGTAAAATTTCCTTGTAAAAGTATAGTAATTTCTAGTCAATCTAGGCCATTCATTAGGCAGATGATCTAACGGTAGAAGTTATGTTTAGTTTAGGGTTTTTTTTGGCCTAGAAGGCAACCCCTCGCTTTTATGAAGGTATTGTATTGCATCTATGGAATGTGCATGTATTCTCAGAGCAAGAAATAGATAGGGAGACTATGAGAGAGAACATAGGATATTACAATGGATCTGGTGTAGGTTGTGTCTCTTCATTTTTGCTGGATAATAGAAAGGAAGGACTGGCTGTTCAGGGTGGATGTAGCCCAAACTGGGTGAACCACGTATATCTGTCTCTCTCTGGTTTTATGTGTTTTGTGTGCTTATGTTTTTCGCATATTTTAAATGTTGCATTGCTTTGTAATATTTCATTTTCTAACATTTTCATTATCCTTAGGCCAAGGAAATCACCCTTAGAAATTTTCAAGTCATTTGGAGTAGAACTGGTCCCTCAAAAGGGCTAAAAACAAGCAAAAAATCACCTTTCTGCCCTCTTTTCAGCACTCACGCTGCACCCTAAGTAGTCTTGGGAGAATGGATTTTTGAGCAGAAAAATGGGCACCATTCTAAAAGCCAAAGGCATATTTGGAAACTAAACAAGACAGGCTTTCCAATGAGCTATCATGGAGCTCATTTGGACACTGGAAACGCCTCCAAAACTCAGCTGCAAATCAAACTATTTTTTCAGTTTTGGCGCTGTGCCCTTGGCCTGGTGCTGCGCCCTTGCCAGAAAGTCAACAAAAGACACTTGGAGATATTTTTAAAGTTATTAAGAGCCTTAGAGGTCAAATGATTCCCAAATTAGCTTAGAGGTTAGCTTAGAAGTTATTTTTGCATTAATGAGTTTGGGATATTTGTGCCTTGGGCCTTGCATGGTCTCATAGGACAAAAATGACTTAAATGTGTAATTAATGACATTTTGGAACCCTAAATAGGGTTTTTATTCTCCTTTTCAAGTTAAATACTGCATGGAGGCTTCATGTTTTTTGTTGGTTGATTGTTGAGCTCAATATCATATACTTGGAGTTGTGAAGAAATTGGCTTTGGAGTTGTGTGAATGTTTTCATTTGAATGGCAATGGAGCAAGCACATTTGCAGGATTCATGAACATGGTTAATGGTGATGTTGTTCTAATCTAGTACTTGTCTTCTTATGTTTCCCATATTTTTCATCTTTCTCTTGCAATAGAATAGAAAATTTAGCTTAAGATATGATGTTAGAGGCACCTTAAGTCTATCTGCTTCTTTTGCTCTAATTTTTTCCTCTGCTAGGTCAGATTAGAGAATTCTTAATTGCTCTCTAGTTCCACTTAGCTTGTCATCTCAAAAATGGTTCAATGGAGTCAAACCACATAAGTTTCTGGTATACCTTGTCCTTTGGTGTATCTTAAAACATTGTTTTTGAGGTTTTTATTTGAAGTGTTGATTATTAGGGTTTAGGCTAAAGAATTTTATGGTTTGCCCTATCTTTTGGTCTATCTTGAAAAGTAATTTCAATGATCTTTGAAGTCTGATTAAGGAATTTAGGAGTTCCCTGCTCTTTAATCATTACTTATGTGCTATCTTGAATGTTTTCTTTCTCTGAAGATAGATAGCTAGAGAAGTTAGGAGTTCCCTACTCTCTAAGGTTTGTTGGATAGTTGTTTTAAAGTTTACTTGATAGAGCTAGGTCAAAGATGTTTATGGTGCGCCCTTTCCTTTGATTCTTTCTTGATGCATAGTACTCTTATGGACTCTTCTTGTTAAATTTTATGTTAAAGGATTCTTAACTGCCCTTTAAACCTACTACATTCATAACTTAATGTTCATTTCACACTCACTAAACCTATTTAGATCCATTTGGCTTTGTTAACTTGCCCTATGAAACACCCTTGAGTCCCTGTTGTTGTACTTTTCAAGACCTTTTTCAGACTCCATAGCCCAATGGTTTAAGTTTCTCTTACTCTATCTTTTCTTCTTAACAATCAACCCAACCAACCAAACAAAAAAAACAAACCCTATCAATTTAACTAGCCTAAAATCAGCATCCTAAGAACAAAAAAGTCATATCTTTATAGAAATATAGAGAGAGCCCTCTCTGAGTCCCGGAAGGCTAGGTCCTAGGACTCCAAAGATTGGTGTTATCTTACCCTTGTCTATTTGGTCATTGCCAATCTGCCAAATTACAGGGACCTAATAGATTACACTCCTCCGTTTAGTTTTGACAGTTATTCTACTTAGCCACATCAATACAGGGTGATGCGATGCATACATGGCCACATAGTATGAAAAATAATTTCAACAAATCTATACACCGTGCAACAAAAACTTAACATCTGAAGAAGTTCCACGTGGAGAAGAAATTTTAGTGCAAGAGTTCAGTGTTGAAATAATTTCTGTAGGGTTAGTTTTGGGTAGAGACTTTGATTTCCCTTAATATCATCATGATAATAGGACATGAAACTTCAGAACCCATGGAAACAAATGATATAGGGCAAGTGAGAATTGTCTCATCAACCAAAGCTGGGAAGTGGGTTTGGGTCAATTCCAAACAGTATCGGGGAATTTTAAAACGAAGACTAGCTCGTTTAAAATGGGAGCAGACAAGGAAAAAAATGTCTCAAAAGGAAAGTACTTGGGTCCTTCGCAAGAAACAACATTCAAACAAGTCATATTTGCAAGCAAGGGGCAACAACAAGTCTAAAGGAAAACGAAAAGAAAAATACATTGATGATTCTACCTTATATAGTCCCACATCCACACCTCTCACTTGGTCATCTGATATTTATGTGAAAGAACTATTAAATGTAAAAAAGAGGTTGGAGGTAGTAGAAGCTAAAGAGCAGGAAATAGATTGTACAATCCATATAATAACAGCTGAAAACTAGGCTTTAGCATAAAGCAACAAAGTTCTGGAGGAGCAAGTGGCATTGCTACAAAAATATCTCTGGATAGGGAAGACATAATGGCAACGTATGAAGGCGGAGGTGAAAAACATGAAATTTTCATTGGATAAAATAGAGGTGATGACTGTAAAACCATCCCAGGATAAGGGGAAAAATAGTTGCTCAAATAGACAACTGTGAAGAGAGTCACATCAATAGAAGAAAGGAAAGGAGATTCTAAAAAACTCTCCAAAACCTGGGCTCAAGTTATTGGCAATTCTGCTAAGAGGGAAGGAGAAACAAACATTCAAATTGACAACATGCAAGATAGAGAAATCAAGGAAAAACAAGATAGAGCAGCAAACATAATTTTTAAAGGGGTGAAAGATTATGGGAAAAATGAATGTACTCTTGACCTTGCAAGAGACTTCTTGAAAGATATGCTGCAATGGCAAGGAAAAATAGGCCAAGCATGGAGAGTAGGTAAGATTAACAGTGAGAGAGCCAGGTGCATAAAAGTCAACATGCCTAGCTTGCGTGAGAAAGATATCATTCTAAGCAAGAAGCAACTCTTGAGTGTTTCTCGGTTTTTTCTAGAAGAAGATTTAACTATAAGACACCAAGAGGAAAGGAGGGACGAAATGACAAAATTTAGGGCAGCAAGAGATGATGGAAAAAGAGCATAGATTTATAAAGGTAAAGTCGTGATAGCACAATTTGGACCCCCTTCCCAAACAAAGCAACAAAACGATATCAAAGAAGAGGCAAAAAAATCTTCAGCAAGAAATGAGGAAGCAAGGTCAATATGGGCAAGCAAGGACAAAGACTCAACTGTGAGTCTTGCATGTCAAAAAAAATAGCAATCAACTCGTACCCAGGTTTCCTTAAGATTATTTTGTTGGAACCATAAGGGTTACCCATGGAGATGAGGACCTGGGTTAGGGCCTATTGCAGAAGGTAGAGACATAATTTGCCTTGTAGAAACACATGAGCATGAAGGGTGCAAGACACCTTTGTTTGAAGGGTATTGGAAGATAGCAGTGTGGAACAAGGCAGCAGGGAATGGAAAAGGGCACGTGGGTATCATGGTATTAGTGAGAGAAAAAGAAGGTTGTTTCATTCAGCTAGAAAAAGAAGACCCAAATAAGCAATTTGTCAGGCTTAAAATATCAAAAAATGGAAACCACATCAGAATTGCAGCATGCTACTTTGCGCCACAAGTTTCAAAAATCTACAAAAGTAGAGGGCTTCACCACAAAGGTCCCTTTGCAACCCTAAAAGCAGATATTGCAATATATTCTCATCAAGGTGAAGTCCTTATAGTGGGGGATTTCAATTCTAGAACTACAAGTGAACAAGCTAACATTATTTGTTGTAAAGAAGACTGTGAGCCTATCTGGCTTACAGAAGAGATTAATCATCAATGGGAAATAATTTCAAAGGATAAAGGCTGCAATCTCTTTGGAGAACAATTTCTCACGCTATGTGGGGCTTTCAATTTAGTCATTTGTAATGGTTTGACTAGATGGGAAAAGTCTGGTAATCTCACTTGCAATACTTATAATGGAGCAAGTGTAGCAGATTATGTAATTTGCTCGCATAGTTTGTGTGAGAAAATGGAGGAAGTGTTGATTGGAGATCAAATTTGGGACTTAAAATCAGATCACAAGCCAATCAATTTAAGTTTCTCTTGGACCGGAAAGAATTAGGGTCAAAAAATCAGTGTGTTCAACAAAATCCCCCAAAGGGAAAAATTATTTTGACTCCAGAGAATTGTAATACCTTCAAAATAACGCTAGAGAGGCTCTTCGAGAAGGAGGAAATCTCATTTCATAGCCTTCATATTCACGAATTAACACATTGAATTCAAAGCGCACTTGCTAAGTGCAAAAGATAAAAAATAAGAAGTATGAAACAAATGTCTTTCCAGTTAATGCTTGGTTCGACGAGGAATGAAAAAAGGCAAGGAGAATGTGGAAGGTATCAAAGAAGGATAACATAAAGTTCAAAGCTTAAAAGAAGATATTAAGAAAGAAAAAAGTCGATTTCATGGTTTCGAGGAGAGAAGAACTAAGCTTCCATGGGAAAAATAACCCCAAATTATTCTGGAAGGAGCTCCAACCGAAAAAGGTGCAAACTGAAAACAACATTACAAATTCTAAATGGTTTGACTATGCAAGACAACTTTATGAGCAAGATCCCAAGGTTGACCCTCCTACCTTGGTCAGCACAGACAAAAAGCTCTTCACGGTGCAAGAGGTAGAGATGGGTATCAAGAAGTTGGGTGTTGGAAAAGCAAAAGACTTAGTTGAACTGCAAGCAAAGTATGTAAAGTGGGGCTTAAAAATTCTTTCACCTCACATCACAAAAAATTTCAACAACATCATACAGCAGGGGTTCGCCATAGATTGGACAACTAGTATGGAAATACCTCTTTTTAAGAGTGGTGATATTCATAATCCCTCCAATTACATAATCATAATGATAAAACCCTTGTTGCAAAGTTATTTGGAAGCATGATAGAAAATAAAATCAACAAGTGGGCAAAAGAAAGAGATAAATGTGCTAAAGGGCAAGCAGGTTTTAGACCTAAACATTCCACAGTTGATCATTGTATAACTTTAAGGCACGTCATTGAAAAATTTTGGGAAAAAAGGAAGAAGTTTTTTATTGCTTTGTTGATTTCAGAAAAGCCTTTGACACGATTCCTAGGGATAAGCTTTGGCGCAGAATGGAGGAACTCAGGGTTCCCAGGCATTTGAGAGCAGCTGTGCATAGGCCATATGAAGAGGTGAAAGTCAAAATTAGAACTTCAGCAGTCATTTCTGAAATTTTTAGCGATATCGGGGTCAAGCAAGGTTGCCCATTGTCTCCTACCCTTTTTGGTTTATATATTGACAAGCTTGAAGAGTGACTAAATTCGCAAGGGGGTGACAGTATCCATTTGGGCAAGTTCGTTATAAGGTGTTAGTATGAATCTTTCGTCGGAAAAAGACCACTTTAGCTACGCATAACAAATAGCCCTAACATCAATTATGGCTGCCAATATCTTCAATTCTGCAGTTAGTTGATCAAGATAAATGTTGCACAAATCCGGATCTATGCATAAAAAGACATTAAGCAGTAAAAAATGAAGTTTTGCTCCATGCATCCAATAGACAAGACAAGAACAATATTTTTGAAAGAATTTTTTATATTAAAGGGCACCTGAGAGGAAAACAAGAAAGGTGTTTCCAATTCTCCTCAATGGGATGGGTTCTTGAAAGTCCTCAGCACTTCAGATCTAAAATTTCCCTCTCTTGTTGGTGTAGAAAACCCAGAAAAACATAGAACTCAAAGGGAGCTCACAAAGTGGAATGATAGAAAATTTGACAATGATAATGACTCAAAGTCAGACCAAGAGCATAGATCTAGAGTGATCTAGTAGGCAATGAAAAGTGACAAATGAATGGGAAAACACTTATATTTATAACAAAATATTATGGCAGTCTAGAACTTGGTGCATGAATAAAATATTATTAACCAAATTCTAGAACCACCTTTTAGGAATATTTTATTATATTTATTGGAGAGAAAAGGATTTTTGACTTGGGTCAAATCCTTTATTTATAAATAATAAATAAATAAATGATTTATTTATTATTTTAAGGAAATGATGGAAATATAATTAAATAAATAATTATTTATTTAATTATTTATAAATGATTTAGTCAAATTTAACTAGGAATATTATTCAAATAAGGATTAAATACCTTATTTCTAAGAAATAATCAAACAAATAAGGATTTATTTAATTGATTTCCTTGTTTTGGGTTAAATATGACCAGGAATAATAATTAAATTGATGTTTAACTAATTATTCCTTGAGGAAATATAAACAAATATAGACTTGTTTATTATTTCCTTTTGGGGTTTCCTGTTTAGACCATAAACAACTTAATAAATGTGTTTTACTAAGTTATTTCACATAGTGAAAGCAATTTTACTCAGGGTAAAATTGGTCTTACATGGTGTACTTGGGTCCATCTAATGATAATAGGTTAGATGACCAAAAAATGGTGTAACATAAGGCTTCTTTTGTACGTGGATGACCTTATACTGATTGCTAAATCGGCTCTTGGTTTGCAAGAGCACTTATGTTCCCTTGAACATTTTTGTAGATGGGCGGGGATGCAAGTCAATATTAGCAAAACGAAAGTAGTGGTTTTCTCTAACAAAAGAAAGCATAACCAACATAAGGTCTACTTTGAAGGCAACATTCTAGAAGAAGTTGCTGATTACAAATACCTTGAAATTGACTTGAACAGAAATTTAAGTTGGGATGGTTGTAGAAAGAAAGGAACTATGTGGGTTTGGAAAGAATCATTATGCTCTTTAGAACAGGTGTAGGGAGGCATAGCTATGGGACTGGAAAACCACTCTAACTCTTTTTGGGCTTCTAGTGATTCCGATGATTCTTTATGGTTGTGAACTATGGGCCAGCAGCACAACCGAGATGTAATGAAAACAAATTGAGAAAATTCAGAAGCGTTTGATTACAAACAAATTCAAAATTAAAAGTGTTGTTCCTTATGCTATCTTGTTAAGTGAAACAGGGGCTGCTCCTATTGAAGCAATTCTTATGGTGCGAGTCATTAGGTATTTTAAAAAAATTGAGAAAATGGAAAAGGGTAGATGGCCTAAGGTTATGTTTAATGACAGATTGTGCAAAAGAAAGAAGACTTGGATGTGGAAAAATATCAAATGGTTTAGTAAATGGGGTATTTGCTTGAGCATGTGTCCTACAAACAATAAAGAGATAAAAAACTTTTGTTATGGATAAGTTCCACAAAAGTACTTGGGAGAAAGAGCTAGGTAGAAAGAAGAAGTACTACATTGAAGAGTTTAACCCCACTCATAATCATCAGCAAAAGCGTACATAGGGGCCAATATTTCCTAGAGATCTAAAATTGTTATTCCTCAATTAAGGACTAATTCTCATCAACTCCGTTGTGAAATAGGGCACTGGAAAAGGCCAAAAGAAATGTAGCAGGGAAGAGTATGTATTTTTTGCTCTTCTAGAAAAGTGGAAACATAAAAACATTTCATTTTAGAATGTGAAGTCTTCAAAGACAACAGGGAAAATTATGCAGGTATTCTGGCAACTAGCTCTTGGGATAATCTATTCAATGAAGATTTTGTCGAGAAGTTGGGAGCGTTTATTGTAAAACTCCACAGGAAAAGGGCCGAATACAAGAGCCAGATGGAAAAACAATCTGTCCCATAGACTATTTTTAGCCTCGTCGTGCACTTTCTTTCCCAAGAATACGTTTCTTTACTTTTTAATCTCTGCTTTTTATTCTTGAATCTCGTGTTTCACTATTTCAACACTAGTGAAAGCGAAAAACAATGATGGACAATGGTAAGTGAAATATAAAGAGAGGCAATATGGTAGAGCGACCGCAAAAGAGAGAGAATATGGATAATATGGAGAAAGGAATGATTGCAGCTGCAATAGAATAATAAATGATCAACCACCTAAAACCAGATATAGCCAAAATAAGTTGAAAGGTTAAACACAATAGACCATTAAAAGGCAACGGAGGCAAAAGAAAAACAGTGTAGCTATTCTATGATCCATATCAAATTTAATCAGAAATATTCAGAGAAGTCACATGAATAGTTGAGAACAGACACATCATTAAAATATAATAGTCAAGTTAGTTGAATAATATAAATAAATAAATAGTTGAATTAGTTATTTATTTATTTATTTATATTATTAAGTTAAATTAAGTATTATATTTTAATGTATTAATTTTCAATTTCATTAATTTATATTTGAATTTTTAACACTATTGCATTTCTAAAAATTATTTATTAATAGATGTAGATCCGCATAACCATATAATGAATTACATTAAGTAATTCGAAACTCATGAGTTCTCCATCGTTCATGTGACTTTCCAAAAAGTTTCTGATTAAGAAAGTCTAACTTTTTCTTCTTCTTCTTTTCCATGTGTTGAAATCAGTTTCGAATGCCATAAACACACGTGTTTAAACTAATTATTAAAATATCCTAATGCTACGGTAGGTAGTCCATGTGGAATTCATACGCCCGGAGCATCCAGAGGTGTTCCGATCAAACACTCCAACCGCACAGACCATCGAACTTGGCAAGATGTGAAGTCAAAGCATCTCTCTTCGGTAGTCCATGTGGCATTCATACGCCCGGAGCATCTAAAGGTGTTCAGATCAAACACTCCAACTGCACAGACCATCGAACTTGGCAAAATGTGAAGTCAAAGCATCTCTCTTCGCCTCTGACACCGACCATATCCAGTAGTGTAAGTGTATACTTCACGTCAAGTAGACGTTTAAGAGCGATTGAAGGGAGTAAGAATTTTCAATGACTTCATTGTAATCAAACCCAGATCTAATTGCCAGCTTCTAGGCGACACTATCATCGATGCGTACGCTTATTATAACTGGCCACGGTTTTTGGGGCAACAAACAACTGGCTTGCTAATGGGTGGTAAATGCGCGGGGCTATATATGCCACCACCGTTCGATAACTAGCCTGCCGAAATTCAACATTAATATACAGCCAGGACATTTACTGCCCATTGGCATGCCACTGACGGGTAAACTCTCCGTCACATGGCAATTTAATCGTCATATACGTTCGAAACCTCGTATAACATGTATAATACATGTAACAATTTTTTTGAAACAATAAATTTGACAGGTGGCATTGATTTGAACTTCTTGCCCTCAGCAGCAGCCCTAGTCTTTTCAACAGTGCAATCAGTCATGTTATCAATATAGGTATTTCAATATACCATTATTTTTCATGGTGGGACCCGATCAAATCTGTTACTATCTAGCACATGCTTCATAGAATTTCAACACCGATGAAATAATTTGGGACACGTCCACCTAAAAATATTATGATTTCTTTTAAAACGAGAATCAGAAGGTGTAATACCCTCTCGGATTATGGCATGATTACACCCATAATGAATACTTGAAGTTTCTAATCTGATCAGTACTATCCGATCTGAAGTAGACATTATTAATTCCATCATAGCTTAATTAACGCTTCTGAATCGGTCGTAACGTCAAGGTAATAATTTTCTATCTTGCCCTAGGTTATGCTTTGCGTATACCGAGTGTTGGGAGTTTATTACAACACTGATGGAATAAGAAATTGCCCGAGGTGATTTAATTGTTAGTAAAAAAAAAATTTCAGGAATTTCACTTGCAACACATACAATGGGGTAAGTGTTGTCGATTATGTGATATGTTCACAAAGCTGGATAGAAAAGATAGACGAAGTTAAGATTGGAGAGCATAGCCCAATTTATATGAAGTTATCATGGGTAGAAGAAAGATGAAAAATCCAATGCTCTCTGCAATCACTACCAAGGGGCAAAATTCTTCTAATACAAGAAAATTGTACTATCTTCAAGACAATGCTGGAGAGATTAATTCCGAAACAGAAAACTGGTTTCCAGAGCTTCAACAGTCATGAGTTAACAAATATAATTCAAAGGGAAGTTGAGAAGTGCAAAAGAGAAAAAAATAGGAAATCAAATCAAATTGTTTTCGGGTAAATGCTTGGTTTGATGAGGAATGCAAAATGGAAAGGAGAACTTTGAAAAAGACACGCAAGGGGAAGATGAATGTAAAGTTATATAAGCAGATGCTAAAAAGGAAAAAGATGAGTTCATGCAAACAAGGCGAGAAGAGTTAATATATTTAGGCAAGAATAACCCAAAGCTTTTCTGGCAAGAACTTCAACCAAGGAAGAAACAAATCGAAAATAATATTACAGCCAAATATGCGAGACAACTCTATGAGAAAGAATCAGAGGTTGAGCCTCCCTCGGGGTTCAACAAAACTACAAACCTCTTCACATTATAGGAGGTGGAGATTGGAATTAAGAAGTTGAAAACAGGAAAGACAAAAGACTTGGTTGAACTTCAAGCAGAGTATCTAAAATGGAGAAGGAACACTCTTACACTGGACATCATGGAAATATTCAACAAGGATTCCCAAGAGACTGGACAACTAGCCTAGAAATACCCCTTTTTAAAAGTGGAGACATTAATAATCCGTCCAATTATAGAACCATTATGATCAATCATTTGTTTGCAAAGCTTTTCGGTAGCATGGTAGAAAATAGAATTAGTAAGTGGGCAGAAGTAAAAGAAAATAGGACAAAAGGACAAGCGAGTGTTAGATCGAAGCATTCTACAGTGAATCACAGCATCACGTTGAGACACATTATTGAAAAGGTTTGGGGGGATAAAGAATAAGTATTATGTTGTTTTTTTACTTCAAAAAGGACCCTAGAGATAAGTTGTGGCGTAGAATGGAAGTACTTGAAATTCCTTTGCATTATAGATTTGTTGTCCATAGACTTTATGAAGAGGTGAAAGTCAAAATTAGAACCTCAACAGGTATTTCAAAAAGCTTTAGTAGTGACATTGGAGTCAAGCAAGGTTGCCCTCTATCCCCTACTCTTTTTGATTTATAGATTGATAAACTAGAAGAGTGGCTAAATTTGCAAGGTGGGGATGGAGTTCGGTTGGGGGAGTTTGTGATAAAGCTTCTTTTATATGCTGATGATCTTGTATTGGTTTCTAAATTGGCCCATGGATTGTAGATGCGCCTATATTCCCTTGAGCATTTTTACAGAGCAGTGGGGATGCAAGTCAATATTAGCAAGACCAAGATAATGATTTTCTCTAATAAAAAGTAGAGTCAGCATAAGTTCTTCTTTGAAGGCATCATTCTTGAAGAAGTAAATGAGTACAAATACCTCGAGATTGATATCAACAACAAACTTAATTGGGAGGACTGCAGAAAGAAGAGAATCGTAGGAGGGTGGAAAGCATTATATGCTCTTCAAAACAGATGTAGAGAGGTTGAGTTATGGGACTGAAAAATGATTAAAGTGCTTTTTGGACTCCTATTTTGTCTAGTGATGCTATATGGATTTGAATTGTGGGCTAGCAGCACTCCTGTCTCAAACTGGAAGCAAATTGAGAAAATCCAAAAACGCTTGATCATGAGGAAGTTCAAAATAAAAAGTTTGGTACCTTATGAGATAATGTTGAGTGAAACAAGAGCAACTCCCATAAAAGCAATTGCTATGGTGCGTCTCATAAGATATATAAAAAGAATTGAGCAAATGGGAGTAGGTAGATGGCCTAATGTTATCTTCAAGGAAGGCATGAGTGAAAGAAAGAAAACATGGATGAGACAAAACTACACATGGATGAAAAATGGAATATCTACCTCAATGTAATATTCCCAATTTTTGCAGCTAATGGGAATATTGCATTTTAATTTCAGTTTTCTTAACTCATGAATAAAAGTGTAAAGGAGGAACTCTAGAAGTCCTAATCGGAAAAATAAATCAATGCCCAATGTGAACATGGACAAATCTGGGCCATTTCAATAAAATACACTTAGGTGTGAAAAGGAATGAAGAAGGTTGACTAGGTCAATAGGACCAAATCACAGCAGTGTCTAGATGCATTGAACCTCCTTATTGATCAGTGCAGCTTTAGATGGAGACCCTTCATGTGAAAAGGGTTAACTCATTGGAGGTGGTTTAGGGTTTTCAAAGCCCTAATGTTATAAAATGAAGAGGAAGGCCACAGGGAAAGAGAGTTGAAGATAATTCTATTTTTTGATTGCTTAGGCAACTCAAAATCTCTGGATGTTTAGCTAGAGAGAGGAATTTCTTGTTTAGGAATTCCTCCTCCTTCATTGAGGAGGTCTTGAAGGAGTATGTTCTGAAATGCCTCACATCTAGGCTTGAGGCCAAGCTTCCTCCATCAAGACAACGTTGTTTCTACAGCAGAATAATACTGTGTTGCTGGGTGTTGCAGTGAGGGGTTTTCAATACCACTTCCAAATCTAGTTTTGCAGAAAATGGAGCATTCCTTTCTCTGGAAGATTAGTGAGGGAGCCTTGAGCTTCATATTTAGATCTTGGCATCAGGCCAAAGGACCTTCCAACATCATCTACGCATTATACTTCAGAAACTGTGTTATTTTTCCAGTGCATTGCTGCAACAGGGTTTCTACCCTAGTTTGGTGCTTATTTCCTTGAGGAAGGGCCATCCCTTCTTCCGGAAAGTTTGTATTGCAGCCCTCTTCTGTAATTTTGTACATTTCAGCTCATATACTCAGAGTTTCTGATGCAGGAGCATCAGCTCCGAAAAACACATTGTATTTTATCTAAGCTAGGGGGTTTCATGTTTTGAAGAAATATTAAATTACATGTATATATTAATATTATTTTGAGTGATTAATTATATTTTAATTAATCATTTGTGAGAATTTGTAAATGTGAGAGAAATTAGTTTCTAGATTATTTAGAATTAATGATGGAGCCTAAGTTGGAATTAGTTTCTAAGCTTTAGGGATAAAAATCTCTCTTTTAGGGATGTTGAGAGATTTAGGGATTTGTTGAGATTTTAAAGGGATAGAATTAAATTTAGTGGATTTTTAATTTGTATAAATTAGAGGTAGACTTGAATAGGGAGTGTGGTTGAGAGCAAGCTTGAACAGCCAAGGCTGTAAGCCTCTGGCAAATTATAAGGGCCATGAACGTTGAGTATCCGGCCAAAGAAAAAGGCTGTAAGTGATCTCCTTTTGTTTATATGAAAACAATGTTTCAAATTTATATAAATCGTTGATGAATTGAAAGTATATGTATGGATTGATATATCGGTCGATTGAATATAATGCCAACATGAAAGAATTTGTAAGTGTAAGTTGGAAGAGTTTAATTTAATATGGCAATGTTAAATCCATATCTATGAATATCGACCTGTAGTTTGATTGATAGAATTGTAAAGAGAAGAGTGCCAGTAATGTGGAAATCGTTATGCATGAAAGGCGTTAACACTCTGCATAAAAGGAGTATTTTAATATATTTTGAATCTGCAGATTTGTGTGAAACTCCATAGGTAAAATTCTGTCAGGCTTGAGAAATTCTGAGTGTGTTCGATAGCAGTAATTTCTATTTGTTTAGTGCGTTGAAGCCACGGTGGAATGTTTAAAACTTTGTTTACCAGAGTAATTGGTTTCTGACTGAATGTCCATGCCAGCAAGAGCGTTGAATCCGTGGAAAAGCAGTGGAACGCTTTTTGTATCGATTTAATAGAATCAGTTCATAGTTATTGAGTGACAGGTTCTGCGTGTAAGAGTTTGAAAGGACGATGTGTGCAAACGGAGTACAATGAGACGTGGAGAGAGCGACTGGCAGTGATTAAGTTTGCGCCTTTCCCAAAAGCCGGAACTGCTGTTTGTTTCTTTAAAAAGGTTCTATTCCTACGGGTTGTATTAAATTAAGTGACAGCATTGAAATAACATGATCTGTAGAGCGTTGGAGGCAGCAATTATCTATAGAATACATATGATCTGACATGCTATGTGGGGCACCATGTAGCAATCGATTGAATGTTTTTCTGTGTAATTGTTCTGCAGAAAGAAGGTTGGAATAGAATGGTGTTAATGTGCAGTTCTATGTGAAGTATGATGGTGAATTGTATAAGTCTGAAGCTTTGGCACTAAACAAGCATGTACAAGTCTGTGCATGAATCAAATTGTGAATGGAATATTATATACAGCAAATCTGTATTTGTCAAAGTTTAAATGAATGTTGAATCCGGGTGATTAAAAACAGTTTGGCAAATGTATATCTAATTGTTTAATTGCAGAGGTTTCGAAGCAAAAGATCAGATGAACTTCGACTTGAGTGCAGGTGGAATCGATGAGGAATGGTCTTGATAACTAGCCAACGTATATAAAAACTGGCAGAGCGCAGATGATGCAGCGCTGGAATGAAAGCACGGTGAATGGTAAGTAATATACGCATGGCTGTGATTGAGTTTTTATCAGACCGGTTCAGGTATTTAATGACTGAATCGATGGCTAAATAGTGAGCATGGTAATGGAATCTTAAAATAAGTATTGAAACCATGGATAGATATGAATGGGCACATTCATTTATCGAGTTTTGATTACAGGAAATAGATTGAAAAGGGGTCGAATGTTCATAAGGTAAGAGGGGTTGATATTGAATTGATATTATGGAATTTGCTAATTCTTTATATGAAAGATTTGGAATTGGGCATTTGGGGTTTTTGAAATCGACAAGTGTTAAATGGAACACATTGAAATGAGAACAAGTCTTTGGTTACGGGAGTAATGGAATGTTAAATTGATTTTGATTTCATTTGATTAATGCTTGAAAAGGAATGGTTGAAATGATTGCCAGATGAAGCTTTTAGAAAAGAGTATGGAATTTCCTAATGAATGGTATGGTTGAAATTGATTTGGAATTACATTTTGTATGTATGTGAAATTACAAGCTTCCGCACATTTGTTGAAAATTGCGGTGTATTGAAGTTGAACTGGGCAATTGTTTGAGGTTCATGTTTTTATATGCATGAGTGTGGAGATCCTGGGTATTGCAGGTTGACCTTGCATCAGTTTTAGTGATTCTGCACTTTTCAAATCCATATTCTGCATATATGAGACTTGTATTTGTTCTTTCATGAAATCCCCTTGTCAGGTGATCTATTTGATGTATAAAAGGAGCTGAATCTCTATTTTTATTCATTCTCTGTTATAATAAACTTCAGATCTGATGTTTTAGAAATATTTTATCTAATGTCTTTAGAAATTACGCTCTGCATGCTTCAGCCATTTTCTGCATACTCAAAGTCATGGGAAATCAGCATTTTTAAGCATATCCGAGGATGGAGGAACTGTTTAACATAGCTAGAATGATTTTTTTAAGCTGAAATTCGGAGCATAGGTCCCTCATGACCTAATATAAAATAACCTCCCGCCATGTCTCTTAATTTTATACATATTTCTGAATACATCCATTTTGGGCCATAAATCCTCAATTTTCCCCACTATTGGATGAAGGGATTGAACATATTTCTTGCTGCTATGTTTCTAATTGATATATGAGTGTCTATTAGAATATTTTTTGTATTGAAAACTCTCTACACTTTCAGCAGGCCGTTTTCCCTTGCTGCAGCCCTCATTGGGCAATTTCTTGAAGATAACTAGGTGTGGGAGATCTGTTTAACCCATCTAATCTTATTTGTTTTAGCTCAGATCTTGGATTAAAATTTTATATTGTCTGATATAAAGGATACAAGAGTCAGTTTCCTGTTCCAAAGTATATTTTACAAAAAATGCATATTTTAGTGTATGATTCATGAGTTGTTCCCAATCTGGAACATTACACTCAATGCTTGTCCCAAAAATAGCAAGGAGCTAAAGAATTTTGTTATGGATAATTTTCATAAAAATTTATGGGGAAAAGAGTTGGGTAGAAAGAAGAAGTACTACATTGAAGAATTCAGCCCTACATATGATCTCCAACAAAGAGAATACATTGGAGCTAACATTCTGTGGACGGCAAAGGTTCTTATTGCTCAATTAAGAACCAACTCGCATCATCTTCGGTGTGAAAAAGAATGGTGGAAAAGGCCTAAAGAAGCTTGGGAAGAACAAGTGTGTACATTTTGCACGTCTAGGGCAGTGGAATCAGGAAAAAATTCATTTTGGAATGTGATGCGTTCAAAGACATTAGAGAAAGCTATGGAAATATGTTAGCATCAACTTCTTGGCATTGTCTTTTCAACGATGTGATTGTTGGAAGGTTGGGCTAGGTCATCATCAATTTGAATAAGAAAAGGACTGAAATGCATAAGGCGGAAAATAGGAAACTCATAGTCCCATAGACTATTTTTAGTCTCGTGGATATTAAAATTCAATTTCATTTCATTTCATAAAAAAAATGACCCTCCCATTAACTTTTTTCATAAAATAACAACAAAATAATATTAAGGTGATTTAGATTTGAAATTTTTACCTAATTCCAATTCATATTTGAAATTCTTACCTAATTCCAATTCTAGGGATATTATATTTTATGTTACGCTAAACTTTTCCCACCCATATCACGGATAGTTATGTGTTTCAACAATTCATTCCCATGCTTGATATGGATAATAAATATGAAAACTTGTTGAAAGTGATTCATTGAAAAATTTCTCACACACCAAGGGGAAATGCCAAATATTAATTGTTGAAATGCTTAGTTACGACAAAATGATTTTAAAATCGACTATGAAGGCAATCCAATTTGGATGAAGTAAAATTAATATAAACTGTGATGTAATTTAATCTACTTTACACATTTGATTAATTAATATTAAATTTAATTAATGCAATACCTCAATGTGGTTATGATGATGATCATTTATATACATAATATTTAGGTTAGTGAGTCGAATGTATATGACTAATAGACCAGGAGTTATTTTTCTTCCCTGAGTGCCCATGTAGATAGATTATATAGATTTTGGGGCCATCATGTCTAGGTATTATGACGGTTTTATTCACTGGATAGCCAAGATTGTAAATACAATGTAATTTTGTACACATGTTACAAATATTTAATAAAATGGGACATTATTTTTCATTGATGTCAAAGTATATATGCCTACTTATGAATACAGGAGGATGCTCAGCTAATCTTTGAAGCCTGCATTTACTTTAAAGAGAATAAAGAAACTTGTTTGAACTTAGAAGGAGGGTGTCTCCCATCAACACACTTATTCTTGGATACACTAAATTAAAATAGAAATACTCTGGAGTCGTGAAGTCTGGAGTTTTCATCAGTGGTTACTAGTCATCATTTTGGAATCTGCTTATTGTTAGGCTTTTCTTGCATTCATATTCTTAAATATTTGAATGATTTACTTGGAAGGTTTTTAGATATTTTGTGGCTATAAATTGCATTAGGGCATTTTTTAGCAAAGGCTGTCGCATTTCTTTGTGAAATTCCTTTTGATTTAATGGGCTAGAGAAGTCAAATAAGGTTCAAAGTTATTCGGCTCATATGCAAGGAAAAGTGAAGATATGGATGTTATAAAAGTATAATAAGGGAGGATGGCATGACCTATTAAGTTTGTAAATAAACTCTTGAAAGGTCAGCTCAAATTCAAGTCAAGAAAATAAAATCCTCTCCAAAAAGGCATGATGGTTTGGAAATTGACTAGTATAAATGGAAGGTAATTCGACCCTATTTGGCACAAAATTTGGTCAAGAAACTGGAAGCAACTTAGTCAAGAAATTTGGATTTATATGAGGCAATTCATACTAGAAAAAGAGGGATAATTGTGGATCATCTAAGACAAGTTCCTGAAGAATAAACTCAAGCATGGAGATCTAAAGAGAGTTTGATGAAAACAATAGTAAGGCAAACTCAATGAAGCATGAACAAATGAAATTTGGGCCTTTAAGAAGAGATAAACTTCACACTTAGTCTATGAACAGACCCCGGTCACCCTGAAGTAGAAATATTGATCATTATGAAGCAAAATTCTTGGCCATATTGAAGCAGAAGTATCAACCTCCCGTAATATTTGAATTGAAGCATGGATTGCAACAACATTTTAGCTCAAACCCTAGCCTCCTTGTAACATCTTGATCTAAGTTTTGAGAAGGGAATTGGATCAGGTTATGAGCACAATTTGCTGAAAAGTTTAAAGTAGTTTGCGAGTAGACTTGAAATAAATTTTTCATCATATTTTTGAAGTGATTTCAAGTCTCTCTCTTGTGGATAATTTGAAGTGATTTTGGAAGCAGTTTTTTAAGGACTGAGAACAAAATTTGAAACAGTATTTGAAGACCCTCTTATTCGGACATGAAGACCTCCTCTGTAGCAACCTTGAAAACCTTTGTTGGAGAATATTATGAAAATATTGTTATAGAAAACTTGAAGCATCCATGGAACAAAATTAAGGACATTTGTGATGTAGAATTCTAGACACCTTTTGGAGCAGAATTAAAGAATCGTTTGAGTAGACTTTAAACAAGCAACCAAGGAACACTGGAGGATATGCTGAGTAGATCATTGAAGACACTAGAAGGAATTGTTTATAGTTGATTTTAATAATTCTTGGAACACTCTCTTGAATAATTATTATAGTCATTGTTGAGATTCCTTGTAGCAATAAACTTGAAGACTTTTTGTAGGAAACATAATGAGGCTTTGAGAAGACTTTTTGGAGAAGCATTAAAGCCACTAAGTGCAGACCTTAAAGAGTATTTTGGAGTATATTATTGAAGAAAAATTAAGAAACTTGTAGAGATCATGGAGTATACCTATTGAAGCATATTTTGAAGAGCATTTCAGAGAAGGATTGAAGCCACTTAGATCTAGAAAATATTCATACAAGGTTGAAGCCTTGTGAGAAACCAGGTTGGAGCTTGGATTGATTTTTTAAGATTGGAGTCCTCATACGAGATTGGAGCCTCATTGATACCAGGTTGGATCCGATATTGATATTTGAGGATTGAATTCCTCATCCAAGTTTATAGCCTTGACGAAGTTAGATTTTGTTTTACTGGTTGGAGCATGAATTGTTGCATAGGATTGGAGTTCTCATTATTTTTATTAATAAACTTATTTTTCTTATTTTTCATCTCGTGTTATCGTAAAAATTAACTTGCAAAATATAACAACTGAAAGCAGTATTGATTCATCCCCCCCCCTAGTATTTCCAACAATTGTGTTGAAAGTGCAGCAAAAAAATATTAGTTTGACTTTGCCTTGGTTAAACTAGAGAAACTTTAAATTTCCACATCAGCAAGAATATTGGAGGTAGTTAAATGAGGTGACATGGCACTTGTCACTCAATTAAATCAGTTAATTCAAGTTTGAGGGCTTGAGTTCAGTTAAGAATGAGTGATTTCTAATTTGTAGCAATATAATTCAGTTATATTAAGTTTTGTTCAGTTAAACCAGTTCCAACTATTAGAGGAACTGGTAGAAGGTCAGTTGTGTAGTGTAAATTCAATCTAACTCGGTGATCATCTAGTTAACTGATTAATCAAGCTAAAAAGTACAATGCATGCAGAGAATTCAAGTTACCCAATTGAGGTGGAGATTCCAATGCAGCGTAACATCAATTGTAGACTATTCTATAGTGTATAGGTGTTGCATGCAACCTGATGATTAACCTGAGGAATTTTGTAATCCATTTTAGAGAAATTACTAAATAATAGGGCCCTAATTTCTCAAGGAAATAAGAGCTCAAGAAAAGACATAAATTGATTAAGTCTAGTTCATAACTTCTCAGTGAGCAGAAAGACAAGTTATTCACTTGTAGGGTGTGCTCAGATGAGAAAAGCAGTTGTAATACATCTCTATTCATCATATTAATGTAAGAAATCATTGGGGGTTTTAGCAGATTTATTTCCTCAGGAAAAATATTGTGTGTATGTGTGCTATTTATCATTGCATTATTGTGATTGATGTTCTAAATTGTGAAATAATTTCATCAAAGCAATAGTCTAGGTTTGTGTCTTGTGATTTTGATTAGAACTTCAAGAGGAGTTGAAAATATACATCATAATTTCTACATGGTATCATAGCAGGATTCAAATTAGAAAATGAATTTCTAATTTGTTTATGATCTAGATGGATATTGGTGGCCACCCACTTATTCCACTTGGGGCCCCACCATGGTCTCTTTCAGTTTTTCAGTTTTGACACGACTTACTATTTTTAGTAGTTTTTCGGGTCTTAAACTTCCGGAGCTGTTTTGAGGCCCTAAACGACGTTTCTTGGGAAAACCGGGAGCAACATGGGTCCATTGATTGATGTTGCTCACATCAAAATTTGTAGTCCTCAAATAGATATTTCTAACGAGGTATGGTGCGCTTCAAACGGAGATCGTATGCCAAAGTTACATCCTCGGGAAGTTGAAACACCAATTTACCCAAACAGGGCCCATATTTTTGGTGCTTCATCTCCTAGGGTTAGGGTTTTGGATGTTTAGGGTTTTCCATTGTTTCTAAATAATAAATAGGCCCTCGAGCCTCATTGTAACATAGTTCAGAGGCCTGTAGCCGCCACATCTATTATCATAGATAAGCTATCAGCGCCCTAGCTAGTTTATTTCCATTCTGTCTGTAAGAAAATTTCAGTTCTTTTATATTAATGAAATGAAGTGTTATTTACGCTAGATCTTTGTATTTATGGTTATATGTGTATTCTATTGTGTTACTGCATAAATCCAGATCAGTGGTATTAGAGCAGTCTGCTTTTTATCTATCCTTCTTTGCATGTCCCCAACAAGGTCGGGGTATAAGGAGTTAGGGCTCGATCTGGTGGAACCTTTGCAAGATCAGCCTCACAAACCCCGACAACTGCCCATGGGGGATGAAAAGAAAGATGATGGAGCAGGAGATCCTATCAAAATATTGCTCAAGGAGGCCCTCGAAAAACAAAGGAACGAGATGATGGATAACTTTGCCTAAATCCTTCAACGATTGCCCACCAACAACGCATTTGCATCCAACAGCTACTCTAGAGGTGCGACTCACTTTAAGGTACAAGTAAAATTTGACATTCTGATATTTGAGGGTCAAATATATGCAAATGTCATAGAAATATGGCTGAATCTATTAGAAGGATATTTCTCGGTTCATGACTTTTCCGATCGTGAGAAGATTATTTTTGCACTCCTCAAAGCTACCCCACATGTCAAGGACTGGTGGGAAACCTACTGTGAGAAAAAGGACGAGACAAAACCCTCTCTATTCTCTATTGTACCCACTTGGAATTCTTTTCGAGATGCCATCAAGGAACAATACTATCCCGTGGGGAGCTATGAGGACAAGTACATACAATGGACCACGCTGTGGAAATAAAGGGATCAAGATGTGAATGAGCTGACGAATCTATTCCATACCCTGCACACAAATTTGGGTAGCAAAGATTCATAGAAACATTTGGTGCTAAAGTATCGCAGTTGTTTGCACAGATACATTCAAGAGGAAATGTAGTTCCTCGACATCTCCTCGCTTGGTATGGAATACCGGTATGCTGCTAAGATTGAGCAGAAATTTAAACAGAAGAAGCAAGACTTTGGATCTACGAATCAAAATGCAAGAGAAAGGTGCCCCCAAACTGCAAAACAAAGGACAAAGTCAAGGCATGTCGACCTAAGACAACCTGTCAAAGCCACAAGAAAAGAACAACACCGCGAAGCCAAAGAAGGACACGGGAAAGTGGTGTGAGTTCCATAAGAGCTCCACTCACAACACAAGTGTTGGGCCAAGTAGTCGTTGGTGGCCAAGATGAGGGATTCTGATTCAGATGCATGCTCCGACTCTGAATCAAAACCTGACAAGGGGAATGAAAAAGGGAAACAAATTATTGATGCAGAGCCCAATACCACTGTTGCCAATGCGAAGATTTAGAAGGAGGAAGCGGACGATCCAGAAGAGGAGGAGCATCTCTTCCACTCCCAGATGTGGGTAAAGGGTTCCCCGCTACAGTTCATTGTCGACAATGGGAGCCAAAATAACCTCATTTCAGAAGACACCGTGAAGCGGTGGGGCTTGCCGACTGTTAGTATGAATCCTTTGTCGAAGTGTACGAAAAAGGACCACTTTAGCTACGCATAACTAATAGCCCTAACAACAAAAGTGGCTGCCAATATCTTCAGATCTGTTGGCCGGATAAATCGTTCTTGCGGACAAGACCGATCTCCCTAGTGTCAGAAGACAATCTAGCAACAAACGAACAACTAAGTTTGTCTTTCTCTAGATATATTCGTTTTACAAATAAATTTTATTAAGGTGTCGATCCTACCTTAGATCCAAATGCTTATTTGCGGTCGCAGTGCTTCTGTTGCATCAATAATCCTTTCGTCGCAACAAGGGCCCTTTTGTCACAAGAAAGTATCATCTTTCATTGATCTGCAATCACAAACAAGAAAATATCAATAGCACCTGTATAACAAATAATTATAAAACATACCTATCATAGTGATCAAGGAATCTATGAAATAAATGATCAAACGAAAGCTTATTGAAATAAACAATCGAACGACAATTTATTGAGAAAAACAGAACTTGATTGTATTAATCTTAAAATATACAGAAGAACCTTACAACCTTTGCCTTGATGTTCGAAAGGCCTTCCCGGGGTCCGAAGCAGGAATCTCCTCTACTTTGATAAGTCTTGCACTCTTCCTCCAGAAGCACAAAGAGGTATGTGATCTTTCCTTTCAAAAGCTCAGCAGAAAGAAGTCTAAATCTCAAACAGCACTTCAACTCAAAAATATTCTCCAAAAAACTTATTCTTCAATCCTCCATTAATTTAACTTCTCAAAAACCTTTTTCAAAAGGCTACCCAATGCCTCCTTTTATAGAGCAGATGAGGAGGTTAGGATTCCACCATTAAAGGGATAGAACCCTCCTTCAAAGGGATAGGCTCCTCACATCAAGGGATTAGTTCCTTAAGGTGTGGGATACATGCACCTTACCAAAGCGTACTCATCCCCAAAAAATCTCATCCAGAACCTTCTAGAATTGACCAAAATTCAACTTTTTTGGTTTAATTTCGCGCATTTTTGACTTTACAGGGGTACCGCACCTATAACACTGGAAAAATGCGTTCTAGAACGCATTTTATCTTCACCTTACCTGCGTACCCTAGCTAAAAACGTAGGCAGGCTTCATATTAACTGCGTACCCAAGGTTTTTTGAGCTTTTTAGGGTTTTTCCTCCATTTTCAGGGCATGGAATGAGGAACAAAGGTTGTAAGACTTGCAGAGGAGGTAAGTATGAGTGTCAATGAGCTCATACAGTCATCAGAATGTCAAGGTGACATTTTTCAGTGTAACAAGATCTGCGGTTAGTTAGACATAAAAGAGCTGCAAAAACTAGATCTATGCATGGAAAGACATTAAGCAGAAAAAGTAAGGGTTTGCTCCATATACCAATAGACAAGACAAGAACAATTTTTGGAAGAATTTTTATATTAATGGGGAACCTGGGAGGAAAAAAAGAAGGTGTATCCAATTCCCCTCAGTGGGATGGGTTCTTGGAAGTCCTCAGCACTTCAGATCTAAGATTTCTCTCTCTTGTTGGTGTAGAAGACCCACACAAAGAATGGAACTCAAAGGGAGCTCTTGCAGCAAATGGCAGAAAATGGTGACCAAGTGTATAGATCGAGAGTGATCTAATAGGCAACAAAAGGTGAAGAATGGTAGGAAAAACCCTCCTATTTATAACAAAATATTGGGTCATTCTAGATCTTGGTGCATGGGTTAACCAGATCTAGATCCACTTTTTATGGAATATTTTATTATATTTGTTGGAGGAAAAGGTATTTGACTTGGGTCAAATCCCTTAATTTGTCAAAAATAAATAAATAAATGATTTATTTATCTTTTTAAGGAAGCGATTAGAAGATAATCAAATAAATAATGATTTATTTAATTATTTAAGGAAGTGGTTGAAAGATAATTAAATAAATAGTGATTTATTTAATTATTTGTGGATGATTTGGTCATATTTAACAAGGAATATTATCTAAATAATGTTTAAATAATTATTCCTAGAAAATAATAAGATAAACAAAGGTTTATCTAATTAATTTATTTGATTTTGGGTTAAACATGACTGGGAATAATAATTAAATTATGGTTTAATTAATTATTCCATGAGAAAAATCAAACAAATATAGGTTTGTTTAATATTTCCTTTTGGGGTTTCCTGTTTTAACATAGTGAAAGTAGTTTTACTTAGGGTAAAACTGGTCTTACATGGTGTACTTGGGTCCATCTAATGATAATAGGTTAGATGACCAAAAAATGGTGTAACACCGACCACAACACACCCACATACATACACCATCGGGTGGCTTCACGAATGAGGTATTATGTGACATTGCTCCTCTTGATGTTTTTGATGTATTATTAGGCCAACCATACTTGTGGAAGCGACATGTTGTGTATGAGTCCCGACCTCGCCTTGTTATTGTTACTTTGAGAAATAAGCTATACATGATACCAGAGGTACCACTGCCTGCCACTATCTCTTTGGTTACTGCAAAACAATGCAGTAAGTTCATTTCCCAAACCAGGAAATTTGTTTTCCTGATGATCCGCCCCCAGGGCAAGAAGAAGATTGTGGCCATGACCTCCAGACAAGGCTCCTCTGCATAACAACAACAAATGGTCAAGATTGTGGAGGAGTACAGGGACATCTTCACCTCACCCACAGGGGTTCCTCTGCACCGTCAGGTCAAGTACCCCATTGATCTAACCCCAAGTGCGCCGCTACCCAATGGACCGATCTATCTGCACTCTGTTCTGGAGAACGATGAAATGAAGAGGCAGATTCTGGAGCCGCTGCAGAAAGGTCACATTTGGCCAAGTTCATTTCCCTGTGGGAGCCCAATCGTGTTGGTACAGAAGAAGGATGGAACTTGGAGACTATGTATTGAATATAGGGCACTTAACAAGATCACTGTCCAGAATAGGTACCTGATCCCATGGATCGATGACCTTCTGGACCAACTCAAAGGGGCGAAATATTTGAGCAATATCGAATTCAAGTCTGGGTATCACCAGGAACCAATCAAACCCTCTGATGTGTGGAAGACTACCTTCAAAGCCAAGAAGGTCTTTTTCGAATGGGTGGTCATGCCTTTCGGGTTGACGAATGCTCTCGCAACCTTCATGAGGTTGATGGATGACATCTTACAGCCATTCACCAACTCATTTGTAGTGGTTTACTTGGATGACATTCTGATATTCAGCCAAACTTGGGAAGAGCACCTCCACCACATCCGACAAGTCCTCCAAACACTGAGGAAACACAAGTTGTGTGCCAATTTGGAGAAGTGCACTTTTGGCATGACCCAGGTTCAATATTGTTGAAAATGGAAACAAGAAACAGTGAAGGAGGCCTCCTGAAACATCTTTCCTGATCCTAGTTGGAAAGTGATCACCTAAACTAGGTGGGGGACCACACATGTGATTTTTGTCGAAAAGTCTATTTTTAGACTATGTCTATTTTTAGACATATGGATCATGTACCGGGAGCTGCAGTATGCTATTCTTGGAGGATTGGTCATGTTGGTAAAAATAGATGGACCTCTATTTTTAGACATTTAGGTGGTTTCTATTTTTAGACTGTCGGGCTAAAAATAGAACAGTCAAATATTATTTACCCTTAATAATATTTGGACTATAAACTTCAGTTTATCCTCTTGGAGCACTTCAGTTTGACCCCCGGAGGTGGGGCATGCAGCTGACATAAGGACATTCGAATTTCCTATGGGTTAGTTGAGCTATTTCATGGTTGACTTCAGTTAGACTCATGTGGCAGAGTTTTGGTGGAGTTGATTGAGGAGTTAATGGAGATTGTGTTCCGGTTAACTAGTTGAACTAGTTGTGATCAGTTTAACTGGCGATTACACTAGAGATGAGTTGGGTGAATTAAATATTATTTAATTCACTAATATTAACTCATTATTAAACTAAAAGAACACATCAGTTAACTCAGTGCATGGACAGTTCAGTGAAAGACCAGTGGAAGAGGTAGATGAAAGGGTGAGACTGACAACAGTTGTACATTAGTTGTGCATGAGATTTGCACAATCAGTGGGATGATGATGCCAATGATGATTGCACTGTACCAACTAGGTGAATTCGAATTCCATTCAGCTATCTTCACTTTTTGGATTGCACAGTAGAGGCGGGCAGAGCAGCAGAAGGATTTGAACCTGTGACTAGTTTCAGATCTAGCTAGTTTTGTGTTCAGCATATGAGATAGTACTGAGTACTTGTGAGGAGTATTGTATTATGTATTGCTGAATGTTTCTCATCCATTATATGATACATATATCTGGGGTTTTTTAGCTATAAGCTTTCCCCGTACATGCTGCGTTCTATGTGTGTGATTTAATGTTCTGTCGCTTTGTTTTATTTTCCGCATGTGACGATTAATGGTAGAAGCGATTATGTGTTATACATGCAATTCGAATTGATGTATGATCAGGTTAATCGCAGCGAATAAAATTCATTATTCAGCAAATTTCTACATGGTATCGAAGTGAAATTAATCGTCGAGATCTATTACGGTGATTGTTTATTATTTCCTCGGACAGAGCCTGCATGCGGGCCAGGTAGCCTCCGGAATATTCATCCTTCTTTGTAAGGTGAAAGATCTGGTGAATGCCCATGCAGTCAATCTCTGATTTGGAAATAATTAGCTCTCAAGTGTAGATCGGAAGCGATCAAGTTTATCAGCTCTTGGTGAAATTCGAATTTGCAGATTTGTGTTCTTGGTGCCGAGGCGAAAATGTCTTTCAACGGTTTGCGACTCGAATATGCTCTTGATGGCAGTTTGAATTATGTTGCATGGAAGGACCACATGGAGGATGTATTGGATGATAATGGGCTGCTGGAATTCGTGGAGAAAGATGTTCCAAAGCCTACTTCTACTGATGCTGCTGTTGTGGAAGCATGGCAAAAGAAACAAGCAAAATGTCGAAGGATCCTGTTGGAGGGTGTAAAGGATCACATTGTATCCAGTTTACACGGGAAGGCCTCTCCATATTTGATGTGGAAAGCCTTGACGGATCTGTACCAAAGCAAGAGCGATCAGAGGAAGCTGGCGCTCAAAGATAGACTCAGGAACATCAAGTGTGAGAAGGGGGAAAGTATGCCGAAGTACCTCACAAGGTTCACCCAATGTCGGGATGAGTTGGGAAGTGTTGGTGTGACGGTGGAGGATGAGGATCTGGTGAGTTTGGCGCTTCTTGGTTTGCCAAAGAGTTGGCATGCATATCAAGATAGTGTCAATGGTCAGGAAAAGTTGCCGGGATGGGAAAGACTGTGGTCTGATCTCGTGCAAGAGGAGATCCGGCGAAATACCAGAGATGGTTCTTCGTCAAAGGGAGCTGATGAAGAAGACTGCGCTTTGGCTGCCAAAGCAAGGAAGGGGAAGGGCAAGGAGAAGGCTTCTCAATCCGGTGCGGATGGTAAAGAGCGTGACATGTCCAAGGTCAAGTTCTTTCATTGCCATGATCACGGACATTATGCCACGAACTGCCCAAAGAAGAAGAAGAACAAGCAGGCTGTAGGATCTGCAGCTGGTGAGGCTCTTGCCTCGCAATTTGAGCTGGACTTCTCATTGATCGCATGCATGTTGTCTAGTGCATTGGGATCGGGGTGGTATATTGATAGTGGCGCTTCCTTTCACATGACAGGAGATGTGAATCTTTTCAGTGACTTGGTGGAGAAAGGTCTCCAGATGCATGTTGATTTGGGTGACGGTGGACGATACAATGCAACTGGCATTGGTACCATAACCTTTCAGAGGGAGTCAGGTAAACTCATTCTTTTACAAGATGTATTGCATGTACCAGGTCTAACAAAGAATCTGATCTCAGTCGCAATGTTAGAGGATAAATGGTATGAAGTTGTCTTCAGAGAAGGAAAGGTGTTCCTTCGGCACAAGGCAACGGGACAAGTCAAGAAGGTTGGGATTCGAGCCAAGAATCTCTACAGACTTGAAGTAGATGGGATGTCTACGGAGCTTCCAATTGTTGGGAAGCGGAAGGAAGACATGCAACTGATGCTTGAGAGGGAGAAAGTTTTGCATGCAGGTGAAAGTGAACCTCGGGGTGTGGAGCAGCCACAAGAGGATCATGGAGTGGGAGAAACCACTAATGCAGAGAAATTTTGTGCCAGATGGGCAGAGGGAGTGCATGCAGATATACCACCAGGTGAGAGGTGGGGTGACATGCATGATTGATCCCAAGAGGAGATTTCTGGGCAGAATTCATGAGATGGTGTGGATCTCATGAGTTGAACCTGGCTACGAGGTGCCCACAGTGCAGCAGCAGCAGATCAGTTGGAGTGATGCAAGCAGATCAAAGTGACAGTGTCGGATACTGGAGCGCGAATCAGAGTTGACAGCAAGTGCAAGAGTGCATGGGTGTAAAGAGTTCAACAACGCAGTGGTTCCTGATGACATGTGCAGTAGCTAAGCAGAGGTCGAAGACTTTGATGATAGATGCTAGATGCATTAGACTGATTGAGTTGTTTGGAGCCTATTCAGTTTCAGAGGAGTTGCAGAGTAGATGCATGGAGTTGCATGGTGCATGCATGAGTTTGCATGGCACATGCAAAGGGTGCATGGCGAATGCATGGAGTTGCATGGCGAATGCATGGAGTTGCATGTCGCATGCAATGACAGTCCTTTCTTGTTGAGAGGGAGTGTTGAAAATGGCAACAAGAAATAGTGAAGGAGGCCTCCTGAAACATCTTTCCTGATCCTAGTTGGAAAGTGATCACCTAAACTAGGTGGGGGACCACACATGTGATTTTTGTCGCAAAGTCTATTTTTAGACTATGTCTATTTTTAGACATATGGATCATGGACCGGGAGCTGTAGTATGCTATTCTTGGAGGATTGGTCATGTTGGTAAAAATAGATGGACCTCTATTTTTAGACATTCAGGTGGTTTCTATTTTTAGACTGCCAGGCTAAAAATAGAACAGTCAAATATTATTTACCCTTAATAATATTTGGACTATAAACTTCAGTTTATCCTCTTGGAGCACTTCAATTTGACCCCCAGAGGTGGGGCATGCAGCTGACATAAGGAAATTCGAATTTCCTATGGGTTAGTTGAGCTATTGCATGGTTGACTTCAGTTAGACTCATGTGGTAGAGTTTTGGTGGAGTTGATTGAGGAGTTAATGGAGATTGTGTTACGGTTAACTAGTTGAACTAGTTGTGATCAGTTTAACTGGCGATTACACTAGAGATGAGTTGGATGAATTAAATATTATTTAATTCACTGATTATTAACTCATTATTCAACTAAATAACACATCAGTTAACTCAGTGCATGGACAGTTCAGTGAAAGACCAGTGGAAGAGGTAGATGAAAGGGTGAGACTGACAGCAGTTGTACATTAGTTGTGCATGAGATTTGCACAATTAGTGGGATGATGATGCCAATGATGATTGCGTTGTACCAACTAGGTGAATTCGAATTCCATTCAGCTATATTCACTTTTTGGATTGCGCAGTAGAGGCAGGCAGAGCAGCAGAAGGATTTGAACCTGTGACTAGTTTCAGATCTAGCTAGTTTTGTGTTCAGCATATGAGATAGTACTGAGTACTTGTGAGGAGTATTGTATTATGTATTTCTGAATGTTTCTCATCCATTATATGATACATATAGCTGGGGGTTTTCAGCTATAAGCTTTCCCCGTACATGTTGCATTCTATGTGTGTGATTTAATGTTTTGTCGCTTTGTTTTATTTTCCGCATGTGACGATTAATGGTAGAAGCGATTATGTGTTATGCATGCAATTCGAATTGATGTATGATCAGGTTAATCGCAGTGAATAAACTTCATTATTCAGCAAATTTCTACAAATATCTGGGATACATTATTGATGAAAGGGGGGTGCACGTGGATCCAACCAATATCTAAGTCATTTGGGATTGGCTAGCCCCAACCACTCTAACAGAGCTTCGCAGCTTTCTGGGTCTTTCTAATTTCTACCGCAGGTTCATGTTGGGATTCTCTCATATCACTTGGCCCTTGAGTCAAGTCACCAAAGGAGGAACGAAAGAAAAATTCTTTTGGTCAGAATGTCAACAAAAGGCGTTCATAGAATTGAAACATTGCCTTTGTTCTGCCCCAATGCCCACATTACCAGACTTGCAACAACCATTTGAGATCGAGACATATGCCTCTGACTATGCTATTGGGGCAGCTCATACTCAACAGGGGCATCCAGTGGCATATTATAGTGAGACATTGTCCGACACAATTCACAAGTATCCCACTTATAACAAATAAATGTATTCCATTGTGCAGGATTTTCGACAATGGAAGCATTACATTTTGGGAAAGGAAACAATAATCCACACAGACCACTGGCCCCTGCAGTTCATACAGACACAAGAGAAGTTGTAGAATGATCACCATCAGAAGTGGTCCACATATCTGCAACAATTTCATTTGAACATCAAGTACAAGAAAGGTAGCACCAATAATGTTGTAGACTGCCTCAACTGACCACCGATCGTGGCGCTAACCACCGTTCTCAACTCTTGTGGGCATGAGACTTCTGATTGGCTGCTTATCTATGAGAGCGATCTAGAATTCAGCCACACATACAAGGCACTCTTGGGGGGTACACAAGTTCCAAATTTTCACCTCTAAGATGCACTGTTATGTCACCTAGGACACCTTTGTGTTCCTTCAAGCGAGCGTGCCAAGATGATATGGGAAGCACACTACAATCGAGTCGCTCGTCATTTCGGGGTAGAGAAAACTATGGTATTATTGCAGAAGTATTTCTATTGGCCAAACCTTCAACAGGATGTCGGGAAGTACATCAGATCCTGCATTGCTTGCGCCATTGACAAACTGACCATCAAGAAGCAAGGCCTCTATACTCTGCTACCTACCCCTAGTCGAACTTGGGAATCCATATCCATGGATTACATGTCATGCCTTCCTTCTACTAAGCATGGAAACAACTATGTTTTCGTGGTCGTCGACAGTTTCTCGAAGATGGAAAGTATGGTGGCCTGCAAGAAGAATATCATAACAGAAGCCACTAATAAAATCTTATTTGAACGAGTATGGGTGCACATTGGGATTCCACAGTCTATCATATTAGATTGGGACAGCAGGTTCCTCAACACCTTTTGGTCCAGCCTCTGGTCAATGATGGACACCAAGCTCATCAAGTCCACAACTTTCCATCCCCAAACTGATGGCCACACAGAGGTCGTCAACAAGATGATTATACACATTCTGCGCATTACAATTCAAAGCATCAACACACATGGGATGAGATCCTCCCCTATGTAAAACACAGTTATAATTGGGCTCTCCACAGCTCAACCGGCCACAGCCCCTTTCAGGTGGGCTTGGAATCCAGCCACTATGTCCCATTGACGTAGCCATGCCATTTGCGGCTACTCAGGCCAATTCGGCTCAAGTCTAGTCTGAAGCTGACAAAGCAAACAACTTCATCGAGTGCATTCAGCACATCCGCCAATAGGTTCATGACATATTGGACAGAGCCAATGCTAAGTACAAGCAAAGACATGATCAACATCGGGTGCCACACAACTTACAGGTGGGCGACAAAGTGTAGCTACATTTGCAGAAGGAGCGCCTCACTAGACCCCACCACAAGCTTCGCCCGCTTCGATATGGGTCATACACCATCACCAAGGCTATAGGTAACAATGCCTTTGAGCTCAGTATTCCACCATTCGTTGGTCTGTACCCAGTATTCAATGTGGACCGCCTTCGTCCCTACTTCCCACCTCTACTTCCCACCTCAGACATTGCAAAACAACTCATACCAAAGAGTTAAACCCAAACTACATGGAACAAGCCACCATAGATAGTATCATGTACATGAAAATTAAGAACACTCACCAATAGAAGATCCGATTGTATCGGGTTGTCAAAGCTGGCCAACTCTTGCACCAAGGCAAGTGGTTCACCAGGGACCAAGTTCAACAAAAGTTTCCTCATCTCATGGAGGAACTCAACGTAGTGGGGACCATTCCTTCCTAAGGGAGGAGGAATGATCCAGGTGGATATTGGTGGCCACCTGGCTATTCCACTTGGGGCCCCACCATTATCACTTTCAGTTTTTCAGTTTTGGCATGACTTACTATTTTTAGCAGTTTTTCGGGTCCTGAAATTTTGAAGCCGTTTTGAGGCCTTAAATGACGTTTTTTGGGAAAACCAGGAGCAACATGGGTCCATGGACCGATGTTGGTCACATCAAAAGTTGTAATCCTTGGATATATATTTTTAACGAGGTATGGTGCGCGTCAAACAGAGATCGTATGCCAAAGTTACGTCCTCGGGAAGTTGAAACACCAATTTACCCAAACGGGGCCCATAGTTTTGGCGCTTCATCTCCTAGGGTTAGGGTTTTGGATGTTTAGGGTTTCAATTATTTCTAAATAATAAATAGGCCATCGAGCCTCATTTTAAGATAGTTCAAAGGCCTGTAGCTGCCACATCTCTTCTTAAAGATAAGCTACCATCGCCCTAGCCAGTTTATTTCCATTTTGTCTGTAAGCAAAATTTAGTTCGTTGATATTAATGAAATGAAGTGTTATTTCCACTACATCTTTATATTTATGGTTATATTTGTATTATGTTGCGTTCCTGCATAAATCTGGATCAGTGGTATCAGAGCGGCCTGCTATTTCTCGATCCTTCTTTGCATGTCCCCAACGAGGTCAGGGTATAAGAAGTTAGGGCTCGATCTGGTGGAACCTCTGCAAGATTAACCTCACAAACCCCGATGGCTGCCCATGGGGGATGAAAATAAATATGAGGGAGTAATATATGCTATCAAAATATTTCTTGAGGAGGCCCTCGAAAAACAAAGGAACGCGATGATGGATAACTTTTCCCAGATCCTTCAACTACTACCTACCGGCGGCACATCTGCATCCAACAACCACTCTGGAGGCGCGAATCCCTTTAAGGTACAAGTAAACTTTGAAATTCCCATATTTGAGGGTAAAATATGCAGATTCCATAGATAGATGGTTGAATCTATTAGATATATATTTCTCGGTTCATGACTTTTCCGACCGGGAGAAGATTATTTTTGCACTCCTTAAAGCTACCCACATGTCAAGGACTGGTGGGAAACCTACTGTGAGAAAAAGGAAGAGATAGAACTGTCTCTATTCTCAGTTGTATCCACATGGAATTCTTTTCGAGACGCCATCAAGGAACAATAATATCTCGTGGGGAGCTATGAGGACAAGTACATACAATGGAACATGCTGCAGCAACAAAGGGATCAAGATGTGCATGAGATGACAAATATGTTTCGTACCCTGCACACATAGTTGGGTATCAAAGATTCAAAGGAACATTTGGTGCTAAAGTATCACAGTTGTCTACACAGATACATTCAGGAGGAAATGCAGTTCCTCTACATCTCCTCTCTTGGTACGACATACCGGTATGCTGCTAAGATTGAGCAGAAATTCAAACAGAGGAAGCGAGACTTTGGATATGCGAATCAAAATCAAGGGAAAGGTGCCCCCAAACCGCAGAACAAAGGAAAAAGTGAAGGCATGGCGGCCCAAGATAACCTGTCAAAGCCATAAGAAAAGAACAACACCGCGAAGCCAAAGAAGGACATGGGAAAGTGGTGTGAGTTCCATAAGAGCTCCACTCACAACAAAAATGAGTGTTGGGCCAAGCAGACATTGGTGGCCGAGATGAGGGCTTCTGAGTCATATGCATGCTCCGACTCTAAATCAAAACCTAAAAGGGGAATGACAAATGGAAACATATTATTGATGTGTATCCCAATTTCACTATTGCCACTGTGAAGATCCAGAAGGAGGAATCGGACGATCGAGAGGAGGAGAAGCGTCTCTTCCACTCCCAGATGTGGGTAAAGGGTTCCCCGCTATAGTTCATTATCTAAAATGGGAGCCAAAAGAACTTCATTTCAATAGACGTTGTGAAGCAGTTGGGCTTGCCGACCACAGCACACCCACAACCATACACCATCGAGTGGCTTCACCAAGGACGGGATCTCTGCGTCAGTCAGCAGTGCTGCCTTCTCTATAGCATCAAGCCCTTAATGGATGAGGTATTATTGGACATTGCTCCTCTTGATGTTTTTGATGTATTATTAGGCCAACCATACTTGTGTAAGCGACACGATATGTATGAGTCTTGGCCTCACATTTTTATTGTTACTTTGGGAAATAAGTTGTACAGGATACCAAAGGTACCACTGCCTACCGCTATCTATTTGGTTACTGCAAAACAATGAGTTAAGCTCATTTCCAAAACCAGGAAAATTTTTTTCCTGATGATCCACCCCCAGGGAAAGAAGAAGACTGTGGCCATGACCTCGAGGCAGGGCTCCTCTGCACAACAACAACAAATGGGCAGGTTGTGGATGATTAAAGGGACATCTTCACCTCACCCACAGTGGTTCCTCTGCACTCTCAAGTCAAGCACCCCATTGATCTGACCCAAGGTGGGCTACTAACCATTGGACCAATCTATCGGCACTCTGTTTTGGAGAACAATGAAATGAAGAGGCAGATTCAGGAGCTGCTGCAGAAAGGTCACATCCGGCCAAGTTCATCATCCTATGGGAGCCTGATCATGTTGGTACAGAGGAAGGATGGGAATTAGAGACTCTGTATTGACTATCAAGCACTGAACAAGATCACTGTCTAGAATAGGTACCCGATCCCACAGATTTATGACCTTCTATACCAACTCAAAGGGGAAAAAATATTTGAGTAAGATCAACTTGAAGTCTGGGTATCATCAGGTACCAATCAAACCTTCCGATGTGTGGAAGATTGCCTTCAAAGCCAAGGAGGGCATTTTTGAATGGTTGGTCATGCCTTTCGGGTTAATGAATGCTCCCACAACCTTCATGAGGTTGATGGATGACATCTTGCGTCCATTCACCAACTCATTTGTAGTGGTGTACTTGGATGAAATTTTGATATTCAATGAGACTTTGGAAGAGCACCTCTACCACATCTGACAAGTCCTCCAAACACTACGGCAACACAAGTTGTATGCCAATTTGGAGAAGTGCACTTTTGGCATGACCCAGTTCAATATCTGGGATACATAATTGATGAAAAGGGGGTGCACATGGATCCAACCAAGATCCAAGTCATTTAGGATTGGCCAACCCCAACCAGTCTAATAGAGCTTCGCATATTTTTGTGTCTTGCTAATTTCTACCGCAGGTTTGTGTTGGGATTCCCTCATATCAATTTTCCCTTGAGTCAAGTCACCAAGGGAGAAGCGAAAGCAAAATTATTTTGGTCGGAATCTCAACAGAAGGCGTTCATAGAGTTGAAACATCGCCTCTATTCTACCACAGTGCTCACATTACCAGAATTGCAACAACCATTTGAGATCGAGACAAATTCCTCTGACTATGCTATTGGGGCAGTTCTTACTCAACAGGGGCATCCAGTGGCATATCATAGCGAGACATTGTCTGACACAATTCGAAAGTATCCCACTTATGACAAAGAAATGTATTCCATTGTGCAGGCTTGTCGACAATGGAAGCATTACATTTTGGGGAAGGAAACAATCATCCACACAGACCACCGACCCCTGCAGTTCATACAGAGACAAGGAAGTTGCAGAACGATCGCCATCAGAAGTGGTCCACATATTTGCAACAGTTTCATTTGAACATCAAGTACAAGAAGGGTAGCACGAATAATGTTTCAAACTGCCTCAGCCAACCACTGATCATGGCACTAACCACCATTCTCAACTCTTGTGGGCACAAGACTTCTGATTGTCCGCTTCTCTACAGAAGTGATCCAGAATTCAGCCACACATACAAGGCACTCTTCGGGGGTATGCAAGTTCCAAAATTTCACCTCCAAGATGCACTGTTATGTCACTTGGGACACCTTTGTGTTCCTTTAAGCGAGTATGCCAAGATGATATGGGAAGCACACTACAGTCGAGTCGCTGGTAATTTTTGGGTCGAGAAAATAGTGGCAGTACTGCAGAATTATTTCTATTGGTATAACCTTCGACATGATGTCGGGAAGTACATCAGATCCTGCGCTGCTTGCGCCATTGCCAAACAGACCATCATGAAGAAAGATCTCTATACTCCGCTACCTACCCCTAGTCTACCTTGGGAATCCATATCCATGGATTACATGTCGGGCCTTCCTTCTACTAAGCATGGAAAAGACTATGTTTTCGTGGTTGTCGACAAATTCTCGAAGATGGCAATTATGGCGGCCTACAAGAAGAATATCACAACAGAAGCCACTGCTAAACTCTTCTTTGAACGATTATGGGTGAACTTTGGGATCCCACAGTCTATCATATTAGATCAGGGTAGCAGTTTCCTAAGCACATTTTGGTCCAGCCTCTGGTCAATACTCAACACCAAGCTCACCAAGTCCATAACTTTCCATCCCCAAACTGATGGCCACACAGAGGTCGTCAATAGGATGATTGTACACATTCTGCGCATGTACAATTCAAAGCATCGACACACATGGGATGAGAGCTTCCCCTATGTACAACACAGTTATAATTGGGCTCTCCACAGCTCAACCGGCCACAACCCCTTTTAGGTGGGCTTGGGATTCCAGCCACTATGTCCTATTGACGTAGCCATGTCATTTGTGGATACTCAGGCCGATTCGGCTCATGTCTTGTCTGAAGCTGACAAAGCGAACAACGTCATCGAGCACATTCAGCACATCTGCCAACAGTTTCATGACATATTGGATAGATCCAATGCTAAGTTCAAGCAATGAATTGATCAACATCGGGTGCCACACAACTTCCAGGTGGGGACAAAGTGTGGCTACATTTGCAGAAGGAGCGCCTCACTGGACCCCACCATAAGCTTTGCCCACTTCGATATGGGCCATACACCATCACCAAGGTTGTAGACAACAATGCCTTCGAGCTCAATATTCCACCATTCCTTGGTCTGCACCCAATATTCAATGTGGACTGCCTTCGTCCCTACTTCCCACCTCTACTAGACACCTCTGACATGACAGAACAACTCATACCAACATAGTTAAACCCAGAATGCATGGAAAAAACCACCACAGATAGTATCATGAACATGCAAATCAAGAACACTCACCAACAAAAGATCCAACTGTATCAGGTTGTCAAACCTGGCCAACACATGCACCAAGGCAAGTGGTTCACCAGGGACCAAGTTCAGCAGAAGTTTCCTCATCTCATGGAAGAACTCAATGCAATGGGGACCATTGATTCCTAAGGGGGGAGGAATGATCTAGGTGGATATTTGTGGCCACCCATCTATTTCACTTGGGGCCCCACCATTTTCTCTTTTAGTTTTTCAGTTTCGGCACGACCTACCATTTTTAGTAGTTTTTCGAGTCCTGAACTTCTGGAGCTGTTTTGAGGCCCTAAACAACGTTTTTTGGGAAAAATTGGAGCAACGTGGGTCCATGGACTAATTTTGGTCACATAAAAAGTTGTATTCCTCAGATAGATCTTTCTAACGAGTTATGGTGCACGTCAAATGAAGATTTTATGCGAAAGTTACGTCCCCGGGAAGTTGAAACACTAATTTACCCAAATGGGGCCCATAGTTTTGGTGCTTCATCTCCTAGGGCTAGGGTTTTGGATGTTTAGGGTTTTCCATTGTTTCTAAATAATAAATAGGCCCTCGAGCATTGTAACACAGTTCAAAGGCCTGTAGCCACCACATCTCTTCTCAGAGTTAAGGTACCAGCACCCTAGCTAGTTTATTTCCATTATGTCTGTAAGCAAATTTTAGTTCTTTGATATTAATGAATGAAGTGTTATTTCTGCTGCATCTTTGTATTTATGGTTATATGTGTCTTATGTTGTGTTCATGAATAAATCTAGATCATTTTTTTAGGAAGTTCGAATTGCAGTTCATTGTAGAAGGTTCTCTTCAAATTGGCAAGAAGAGCTTCAACAGGTTGGACCAGTGGAAGTTGATGCCCAAAACCTATCCCAATGGAAGAAATATGTAGTGAAGACGAGGAGAATAATATTAGAGGGAGTAAGAGATGACATTTTCACCAATTTCCACGGGAAATAAACTCCTTATGTAATGTGGCAGGCACTGACAGATCTATTCCAAAATAGTAGTGACCATAGGAAATTGGATCTTAAGGATAAACTTCGAAATATCAAGATGCGGAAGAATGACACTATTTAGCAGTATCTGAGTAGGTTCACACAAGTTCATGATGAGCTTGCAGGAGTTGGTGTTTCTGTTTCAAATGACAGTTTTTTAATCCTATCCCTTTTAGGCCTTCCCAAGAGCTGGCATAGCTACAAATATTCAGTGAATGGGAGGGAGAAACTACCAAATTGGGAATGCTTATGGTCTGATTTGGTACACGAGGAAATAAGGGAAAATACTAGATATGGGACTTCATCCAAGAGCGAGGATGAAGAAAAATTTGGATTGGTTGGAAAGGGAAAGAAGGGAAAAGGGAATAAATATCAAACCAAATGAGATTCCAGCTAAGTGGGCAAGAAGAAATATTTGTCCAAAATTAAATGCTTCCATTGTAATGAATTCATGAATTATGCTATGAAGTGTCCATATGAAAAGGAAAGAAGAAGATCTCAGGAGGAGCAGTAGGTGAAGCCTTGTATTCAAAATTCGAGCTTGAATTTACCCTTATTGCATGCATGGCGAGAAAAGTGATGGAGTGTGTGGTACTTGAACTCTAGTGCCTTGTTCCACATGAAAGGGTGTAGATATTTTTTCAGTGACTTGGAGGAGAAAGGTCTCCAGATGCACATCGATATGGGGGGTGACGGAAGGTACCACACACTTGGGATTGGTATAGTCACCTTTTAGAGGGAGTAGAGCTCCCATATCATACTCAAATATGTCACATTCATTCTGGGCCTAAAGAAAAATCTCATCTCTGTTGCAGTTTTGCAAGACCATGGTTATGATGTGATCTTAGCAAATAAAAAACATTCCTAAGACACATAGCCATGGGACAAGTGAATCAAATCGGGGTTCATGTGAAGAACCTATATTATAAGCCAGATGTGGAAGAGTGTGTTGCATTAAACACTAAGGCAGAGAAAGTGCAGGGCCACGATGTCGGTGAAATTTGGCACAAAATACATGGCCATTGCACCATGGTTCCTTGAATATTATGCAACAAATAACCACCAGCCTCCCCAAAGGAGCACTTGAGTAGCATGATGTATTCAAAGGATATAGCTTGGGGAAACACTCAAAATCCACATTTCACGATCAAGACAACAAATCACATGCGGTCTTGGAAAGGGTCCACTATAATTTTTGTGGACCTTTCTCGACCACCTCCACTACTAGACATACGTACTATGTTATATTTGTTGACGATTTCTCAAGAAAGTGTTGGATCTTCTTCATGTAGATGAAATATGTGACATTATCCAAGTTCATAGAATTAAAGGCACTAGTTGAGAAGGAAACTGAAAAACATTTGTAGTCTCTTAGGAGCGATAATGGAGGTGAGTACATGTCGAATGAATTTAAAAATATTTGTGCGAAAGAAGGCATTCAAAGAGAGTTGACAACACCCAACAACCCACAATATAATGGGGCAGTTGAGAGAAATAATCGTAACATTGTAGGAGAAGTAAGGGCGATGTTGCATGGCCAAGGTATACCTTTGCATTTGTGGGTTGAGGCATGCAACACAAAATTCTATTTGTAGAACCAGAGCCCTCATCGGATTTTGGGCATGATTATACCGGAGGAGGATTTCTCGAGGAGAAAGCTAGATGTATCACACTTCAAAAAATTTGGAGCCTCTGTTTACTATCATGTCTCGAAAGAAACAAGGAATAAGCTCAAGCTGACAGTAGAGTTGGGGGTACTTTTGGGTTACAAAAAAAATCCTCACAACTACCATGTGTACCTTCCATCATTCATAATGAAATTTGTGTGAAGGGATGTAAAGTTTGATGAGGATAAAGCAATGTGCTGTTGTCTTGAGAGGGAGATTTAGATCCCACTAGAAGAGGAGGTTTTAGCTCCAAAGGAGGAACCTTAGGAAGTTGTGGAGCATCCAAAAATTGAGGAGAAGAGAGTGGAGAAAACCACTCAAGAAGAACCATCCAGAGAAGGAAAAATAAGACCAAGGGAAGTTGAAATACTTGTGCAAGATGCGCGGGAGAATGTGGGTGCTCTTTTAAATCAGAATAGTCATAGAAGGTCACCTGATCAGCACACTGGCTACATGGCTCTAATGACTAAGCTTGTAGAGACTGAGTCGTCCTCTTGGTAATATTCCCAATTTTCGACCAGTTAATTGGAATATTAGAGTTATTAATTTTCTTAATTAATTAAGTAAATAAAAGGACGAAGGGACCCATCAACCCCATAGATGAATAAAATCCACTTTTGATGTGTGTATGTGGATAATTTAGAAGTAGATCTGCATTATGGAGTATTGAAGCAACTTCTTAAAGAAGGAAGAGTGGAGATCATGCAACATTAATGATAAGATCATGGAGATCATGGAGGAAGTAAAATGATATCATGGTGCAATAAAAGTAAGATCATAGAGCATTAATGATGTAATAGTGGAGGAAGTGGTGCATCTAATGCACACATGATGGAGAGAGTGGGAATTAAATGCAGAGATGGTGGAGAACATGGAGAGACAACACATTCTTCATGGAGGATAGCAGCCACATGTGTAGTGCATTTATGAGGTGGGCCAGGGATATGGAAGGCTCACAAACCATATAAGGAAGATGAAGGCAACAATAGAAGGTGTGCTTTAGATTTTTATTATTGTTTTGTTTAGATTTGGATTTGTTGGTTGACATTTCTATGCACACTTCAACTGTTTAGCTAAGTCTACAGTGTTGTTTAGCACACGGGTGTTTCCAAGAGGAAATACCACCCTTACCCATAGGGGACTTCGAGTGCCTACTTTGGGAAGGTTATTTTGAGTTGTCATACATCATCGGGCATTGGTGCCACATTCAGCCCCTCTCTACAACACATTCAGTCTCAGGAATTACACATTCCTGCTTGAGGGTTTGAGAGGAGGAGGTTGTTTCTAGAATTTCAGCTAGGAAACCGGTGGAGGATTCATCATTTCACCTTGGGCTTCAAGATAACTCTTCCAGGACCATCATATTCATATCCGACATTCGGCCCAACATTTCATACCTCCATGCAACAATAATTCCCCAAGGGATTACACAGTCTAGTCCTATAGATCTATTGAAGGAGGGAAGTTTCTAGTATTTCAGCTGGAAAACCTAAGAGGGACCATCTCCTCACTTTGTATTCATTGTTTCCATCATGCTTGAGCTTATTTTCATTATCTAGCATCGGGCTATAGATTCTCCATCCTTGACAGTGCAACTTTACTCAGCTGTTGTGTATTCAATAGCTTCATTCAGTGGCGGAGGAAGGAGGAGATATATCTTGAGCTTCTGGCTTAAGGATATGAAGGAGGGATCAACCCTCTATGAATTGAGTTGGTTTTGCCTTATTGCAACCATCATATCTTCAGCTTATGCAATAGATATGCATACCCAGCAATGGTATAGTTGCAGGGCCTAAGAGGGTGATTTTCCAAGATTTTTAGATCTGGAAATCCTTTCTGGGTTATCTTGGGCATTCATCATAAAGCCCAGATATGAAATACCGACATCATATGATCTCCAGAACTTCCATATCTACACTTCTATATTTTTCCGATAGTTGCAGTCTCGACATTTGCAGCAGGGAAAACACAATATTCCTTCCACGAGTCCAAGAGTTATGCAATCCCTCTTGTGGAAGGACTTAAGGGTCATTCTAGGCCACCTGTTTGGCTTGAGTGTCTCATATTTTGAGCACTGTTGTATTGATTTGTCCACCACCTATTAATAAAATGGCTCATTTATTCTGTACATTTTTATGGTGTAGTTAGATTATTTTTTCATTGCCGAAGTTTTCAATTATTATGTTTTTGTATTACTACTTTCTCCCTTTTGGGATATTAAAATGGTATCAAAGCATGATATTTGGCTCAGCTTGTGGGAAAAACATGTTATGACATCAGAAGAAGAATAAGAAAGAAGAGATCTATAATGGCAGAGGGATTCAGTTTTGCCTCATTTCTCTTTAGATCTATGCAAGATCTCTCCAACAAGGTCAAAGAAATAAGAAGAGAAATGCAAAGAGAAACTCCAAGAAGATTTCAGGATGAGGAAGGACCAAGCACTTCCTATCAACAGCAGAAACAACCGACAAGGAAAAGAGCTCCACAACATTATACTAGATCCACTTTCTTTGAGAAGGAAGGTGAATGGTGTGAATATGGAGGAGACTTGGGGTATGAGACCCTAAGTAAATATTTGTTCGAGTACAAATCACAACCTAGAGCACTCAAGGAGAATATAACTCTCCAACAGTTTTTACAACTCAAAGAAGAAAGGAGGTCCCACAACAACAATATAAGAAAGAGGCATAGATTCTTCTTGCCAACATTTGATGGATCATCCACAAGCACAATGAAGGCTTGGAGGGAGGAGTTAACTGCATTCTTTCAGCTATACCTAGTCGCAGAAAGAGAGGTTGTTGATATTGTAGCGCTACAACTTGAGGGTGAAGAAAAATATTGGTGGTTTAGTCATTTATCACATGCCAAAGTGGTTGCTTATGCGAATTTCTTTCAAATACTGAGGAAGAAGTTTGGTAGAAGGAAACCAGAGACACTTCCCATCATTGAGGAGATAGTACATGAAGAGCCACTGGAAGAGGAGAAACTACCACCACCACCACTAGTAATCAAGAGATCATGTGTTATGCTCAAAATTGAAAGTGCTCAAAATAGAACCGAACCTAAGCGACTGGAAAGGTCTTGTCGTTGCAATTCCAGCACTGCAAACGGTTTGAAAAATCGATGTTGTATGAGGAAGATATCACGTTATGTTCGTTTTCCCAAACAACTAAAATTTTGTGACTAGGATGCCCAGTCAAAATACAGATACAGTCAGCAGATGGAATATGTTAGTGTCAGTCTTGTCATACTACCATCAGTGATCAAAATTACTCTTTTTCATTTGCTTAGTAGGTGTCCCATACCATAAATTTTCATCACTCCATTAGGTCATGGTTTCATTGATGGTAGTGGTATTTCATCAGTTTTCCCTCATGTGAAACTTGTTGATTCTCCTCTCTATGGTCTTCAGTTATGATTCACTTTCACTCCACAGTTCATGTTATTAGGTCATAGGGTTGGTCTCATTAGGTTCTAGGGTCTCATCATGATCAAATTAATGAGTCAAGTGTCAATAAATATCAGTAAGGTCATGAGGAGGTCAATTAAACTCAAAAGCACAATATCTAGAAAGATCAGAGAATTTTTCTATTGAGCTTGATGTAATTTTCACCTCAAAACCATGTTTTGAGGTGAAAACATGGTACTTTGTGAAAACATGGTACTTTTCTTTTATTATCATCTTTTATGTAATTTTATGTCTTCATATGTAATAGGTTGCACTTTAGAAGTTGCTATCTCCATAGAGCCACCACCCTACTGTTCAAAGGTGTTTTCCACATTATTTTCAGTCTAAAATCATGTTCTAAGTACATCCATCAGAAAGAACCTAGAAAGAGCTTTCCAACGATATATTATACTCCCCAAACTGACTCCTGGATTGAAAGATATGCCTAAGTGAACAAAAATCCCCAAAGGCCTAACCTTACCCCTTTTCTCATTGTCCCTTAGACTTCATTTCATATAATTTTAAAATTTTCATTATAAAACCCTTTCCCTCCGATCCAATTGCACCATTCAAATTGCATACTTCCGATTGACCCTTCCCCGATCACAAATCTCCGATGCGATTGACCCCGCGCAGTCACATCTGGACCGTCGATCTGCCCTTCCAATCGAACGGCTCACAAGCCATCGCACAATCGCAATCACATTTCCTTCACTATGTGTTAAACCTGCTCCCTTTTCCAATTGCGATTGTGATTTGCCTCAGTCCCACCTTAAAACCCTTTTGCCTTTTCATTGAAAAATGGTTATTTTCCTATGTAAAAGTGCACAACTCCTCTTAAATTGTTCTAAAGGGATTTCTTAAGTCCCTCATTTCATCGAAGTTTTTCCCACTGTTTCCATCGCATCACAAGTTTTTACGACATGTTCCTGCTTCCCTTCTGTTCCGATTTGCGATTGTGATTTCCCCTTTCCCCCTATACACTATTGCATCGCAATTTTCCAATCGAATTCCCTTCGCTATGTGATACACCTCTTCCCCTCTTCCGATTGCGATTTGCGATTGCAATTTGCCATCACGATCTGGGCCCACCTCCCTTTCCCTTCATTTTTTTTAAATCAAAAAGGGACTTTTCTTCATTAAATGGCAATTTCATTTTTATTGGCTCCAAAGGGCATTTCTCGGCATAAAGGGGATTTTCAACAAAGAAAAAGAGACAGTCAAGGCTGAGAAACTAAATACAAAACCAGAGACTTCTACAACAAGCGATGAAAAGGGGATCTGTTCTTTAGATTTCCTATTTTCATTCTTTGGATGTAATAGCAAACCCTAAAGATGGTCAAAATGTATTGTTTCTCCTTCTTTTCAGGGGAAAATTGTTGGTATTTTTCCTATGTTCAGATTTCAGTTCTTGAGCTGGTAGAACAACTCCTATTTCTGTGGATCTACTCCCCTCAAAATTCTGTCTATTTAATGTAATTTCTGAGTCATTTGTAAGGGGAGAAAAAAAGTGTGGAATAGGTTGGAAATCACTGAGGACGCTCTGTGCTCCATTTGTAACAGTTTGGCAGGGAATTAATAAAGAAATGCAGCACTGATTTGTGGGATCCCTGTGGTATGGATTTTAGCATTGTTCTTTCCTTTGTGTTCATCTGTTAATTGTTATGTTTTCCATTCATTTCATTCATATCTCTAGTTGAGTGGTTTCAAGATAGATAGGTAGAATTTATCGTATAATGCTCTGCCATGGGAAATCATTCAATACTCGATGTTTTCTTCTGTTTGAAAAGGATCCATCTCCTATGCCCTTTTCAGCTCCTCCCCAGTCTTAAACAATCCATAATTATTTAAACTGAATTGTTAAAATCCTTGCCTACCTTGCCCCATGAAATACCCTATATCTCTGCTTTAATTCCCCAGTTTCAAACTACTTAACCCCATATGTTCCATACAACCCTAAAAATTCATAAAAACATTTCCAATTATTATACCTAGCCTAAAATCAGTTTACTCTTATATTTCATTGAATATTTTTCCCGAAGAGAGCCCTCTCCCGACCTTGTAGGGCTAGCTACAAGGCTGAGCATGGTTTGAGGTTACCCTGATTTTCCTTCTTTCAGCCTAAGGTTCAAATAAGGTGCTAACATTTTTGGCGACTCTGCTGGGGATGTATTTAGCATAAAAGACCGATCACCCCAGTAATATCTTCCATACAGATTCTTGAAACTCTAGATGATGAGGTTCAGAGTTTTCTAGGCTGAAATAAAACGTTTTAAAGTAGAAATTTGACCACACTAGCTTCAAGGAGATACACAAGGGCCAACCTTGATCCAAATCCTCCCCCTGTGTTTGAAAATCATAATCTCATCCCAAGAATAATAAGAAGACAAGAAGGTTCCGTAAACCCTAGACCTATTTTCAGATCCCATACTTGGCCCAGTGAGTGGTTGTTTGTAGAAGATCTCTCTTTTGATGAGTGTTTTGAGCTTTCTTTGTTCAGAAATAAATCAGAAACTACACTGGATGACACAGTTTTAGATCCAGAATTTCTTGTAGATATCGAAGTTCAAAGGGAAAACACATCAATTGATGATTATATTTTGAATTCCCCTCAGACATCTATCACTGTAACCAATATCCTTGAGCCTTCAGAGTTATCAGTAACAAAATTTCCTGCCCTTAATTCATCAACATTCCCATTAGTTTCAGAAGACAATTCTCAGTTTCCAACTCCTCCATCAAAAGCTCCCTTGAATCCTAGTAGCACAAACACGGTTATAAATCCACCTCGAGTCATCGCTGCTCGCTATGCACCCCTGGTTTTACCTCAGAATCTGAATGATATGTTGTTGATTACCAAAGTAAAATACCTATCTTTGATGCCACTCAAAGCATCATAGCCCAGCAGCATGTTGATAAGATGAATGACTTCTTTGACCTTCATGAGGTAGAGGCAGAAAATGTAACCACGAGATTTTTTGTACAAAGCTTTGGAGGTGAAGTTCGAAAATGGTTTAGAGCCTTACTAGTAGCCTCTATCCACAATTTGTAGGAGTTACATAGACAATTCTTAGATCGGTGGGAGGTAAAGAAAAACCCACTTCAAATCTTGTCTGAATATGAAAATATTAAAAGAAATGTGGGTGAAATTGTACAGGATTATTGTGTGATATTTAATGCAGTATATAATGCTATTCTGACCAATCTGAAGCCCCCCATGGGGTTATCTCTGCTCAAATTTCCAGATGGTTTCAACGCTGATATGGCATATCAGCTATGCGAACGAGATCCTACCACACTTGAAGACATGCAGAAGATAGTTGTGAGCGTTGAAGCAAATTTGCTGGCCAGAAGAGCATGGACAAAGGCCGAAAAGAGGGTAACTGTGAAAGAATAAGCCTCTCCTTCAGACAGTAAGATGGATACTTTGATCCAAACAGTGGAAAATATGGTTGATCAGCTGCCTATTTCGAACAGACCTGAAGCACAAATCAGGAATCCAAATTTCAGAGGACATCAGCAGCCACAATTCAGAATTAAGCAAAGAGAACATAGAGTGTAGGACCAAGCAACCCCACAACAGTAGATCAGGAATCCTTTGCAGAAAAATTATGTTCAGGGGACAGGGACAGATGATGATGATGATCCAGTCGTTGAGGCCAACCATTTCTTCACTGCTGATGGTGTGCCCATCTTTCTCATAGAAGATGAGGAATATACAGCGACTGCAGACATTCAAAAGGATAAAGATTTCATATTGGCCAATAATGTAATGTTAGAAGAAGAGTTCGATGATTATCAAAGAGGATACATGAATGCTTTGTCAGCGCAGTAGAAATAGTATTCTTTGAGGAGCAGAGATGTGTTGATCAATCCTATTCAGAAGAGAAAAGAGCTGCAATAAAAAAAAGACTCCTCAAATACTCAAAGAAAAGGGAAAGAGCCTGTTGATCCTTCTCCCAGTAAGGCACCCTCAGTGACTAACGTGTTAGAAATGCTGAGAGGGGGGGGGGGGGGTGAATCAGTATTCCTTTCAATTAGAGCATTAGTTAATCTTCAATTATTATCAGTGTTTGTACAATGATAGCAGCAAAAAAAAGGAACACAAATTCACACAGCTTTTAAGGTGGAAACCCACTCCAGGACAAAAACCACCTAATGCTTTTCTAATAATTCTTTAATATTCAACTCCAATTGAAAATAAAGCTCAAACTTCCTAGAATCTAGAAAAGCATTCTTCTCCAGCTCCCACTGGATGGACGCTCCCACGCCCAATATTATTCAGTATTCAATTGAACAGATGCCCCAACACCCAATGAGCTACAACTCACCCTACCACCCTATAGAAGAATACAAGAAGAATGGACTCCCGTACCAGGGAAAATGGTCCACTTTACAATGCTATAGAATGATGCAAAAGAAGAAGATATGCTAGACCATAACCCAAATTTTGACACAAAAACCTAATGATGATCCTAGACCTCCCAACACTGCCTCTTCAACCCTTGGAAGATAGACACTAGTAAAATTTGTACAATAATGTATTTACAATGACTAAGTACAATGATACCTTTACAATGATTGTATGCAGTGCTGCCCACTTGAAGACTTCAAATGATGAACTTCCTGCCACTGTTATGCACTTTGGTTGCTGCTCTTGTCATGCTACCCTCTGTTGCACCTTGCTTTGCTTTGCTGCCGTAGAAAGTCTGGTCCTTTGCAACCCTTGACAACACATGATCTAGCTTTTTCTTGCCTTCTAGGAGCTCGATATTGAATCTGGTGTATCTCTGTTATTTCATATCCTCAATATCTAATTTTTGGTACTGTAGTATTCCTCTCAGTCTTCTTTCCAATGCCATAGGTCTGACCCAATTTGGATTCTTCAAGAAATATTTATGCCCAATCTCTCACAATGCCCTAATTATAGACTATTTCAGCAGAGCGCACTTGTACGACATGCCAAGTGTCACTGTTTCTTCATTTGGCTCCGAAATTGATAGAGAGAAAAGTATAGACTGTAAACTATCTGCCAATTTTTACGAAATTCCAATCTAATACTAAGAGAGAGAATTATGACGATTTTACCAAGGTCACTTCTTTGAGATGAATTTCAGGAGCTTGCAAACTCCTTGACTTCCACAGATCATATCTCCAAAAATATTGTGCACCTTGATCTGAAATTTTTACTGTAGCTTCCTCAGGCTTTCAGCTTCGCCTCATAAAAATTTCATCTTCTGAGCCTTCGTAGAAAACAAGTTAGAGTGGAAATTTCACAATGACCTATTTCAGATGGCCGAATCCCTTGCATAAGGAGGAAATGAGGACCAAAATTTATATAAATGCTTAAGTTGAGAGGGGCTTCAACAAGTGAACGTGGGATGGATTTTAGGAGCTTAAAAAATATTAATTATGACTTTTCAATGACCCATGCCCCAACCCCATGGGGTTTTAGCCCACTAACTGGGGTTGCAAACTTCAAACATGAATATCTCTCAAACCGTGAAGAATTACATGGCATGCCATATATCAACGGAGACATCTCGACAAGTAGAAACCATCAAAAGCATTATTGACCAAGAATATATTAATTTGTTAGGTCAAAATTCCCATGCAATATTGGGTTAGCCCCTAGTGCTGCTTGGGTTGACATCAATGATAACCGCTGATCAAAAATCTCCCCCTTTGGCATTGATGGCAACACAAGTACTCCCCCTACGATCATGAAACCTCTTCCTACAACATTCTCTCCCCCTTTGAAATCAATGGAAAAGGGTAAATCCCCCTGAAACACAACCATTCTGCGGACTTGTACACACTTCCACTCCCCCTAACACACAACCGTCCTGCAGACCTGTAATCTACTTCCACTCCCCCTTTATATTCTGAAAAAGGAAAATTTAATGAGAACTTGGGAGAATCCCAAGCTTCTAGCGAATATTTAATATGTGATTCTTTTGGTGCTGCTTGGAATCTTGCTACTTGTCCAACTGCTTGCATAACATCTGGTCGAGAGGTTGTTACATATAGAAGACTACTAATCATAGATTTGTACAACCTTTGATCGACATCCTTAGATGAGTCGTCTATGCTCAATTTGCAACTTGTTACCATTGGAGTAAGGATGGGTTTGCAATCTTCTATTTTAAATTTCTTGAGCATTTCCTTGATGTACTTGGCTTGACATATAAATATTCCTTTCTCTTGTTGAGATATTTGAATCCCTAAGAAGTATGTCAGCTCACCAAGTAAAGACATCTTGAAATCACTTTGCACCTTCGTAGCAAACTTCTTAGTTAGTCGATCATCATTGCTACCAATTATTATATCATCCTCTTTAGCTATTAGACATGTTTTAGTTGCTTCATCCAGAACATATATGTCATTTGGAGCTCGACTTGCTGTAGCCACAACTTCACCATACATGCCTTTCCTGATTTCACATTTCGTGGAGTTGAATAGTATTGTGTGTCCTTGATCACACATTTTTCCAACACTGAGCAGATTGTGATTCATGTTTTCAACCAATAGAACATTCTTGGCTAGAGCATCTTTGCTTCCGAGAGTGATAGTACCTGATCCTATAACATTTGAAGATCCATCATTTCCAAAGGACACAGTTCCATCCTTCTTCTCTTTCAGAGATACAAATTTATTTCTATCTCCAGTCATATGCGTTGAGAAACCGCTATCAACATACCACACATCTTTGTTCTTTTGAGCCTTGAAAGTGAGAGCATAATTATCATTCTTCTTCTTCTTCCATGTTCGTTCATTCTGTGGCTTTGAAGATTCTTCTGGAGGATTTTCCAATCTGCAGTCTTTGGCTATGTGTCCAAAGTTTCAACATTTGTAACATTCAATATTATTTATTAAATGCTAAAATCTATTGATGTTTTGCTGAGCCCTGGGAGGTTCATATTTGATAGATCTCCTGGAATTGTATTCGTTCCTAGGGTACGTGCGAAATTCTACAGCTTTATGACCAAATTTTCCACATGAATAACAATAGCCATAAAAAATATGTTGGTACCTGGATGGAAATTTTCGTCGAGGAATTTTCTTCCAAGGTTGTTCTTGCGAATCTTGTCCAATGAAGTCTACATGCATGTCAGATCTCATAGGTTCATTGTATTTTGTTGTAGAAGGTCCTGCTTCTTCTTCTTTGTAACCGATGCCAGTTTTTTCGTTGTAAGATTGTTGATTGTTGATGAGTTCTTCCAATGCCCTTGAGCTGTTGGCATAGTTTTGGATAGTTTTTCCTTTCTTCACTTCCTCACGCAACGAGACTACTTCGGCTTCTAATTCTTCCCTTTCTTGGTTGCTTTCTTCCAACTTCTTTTGAAGTGACTCTTCAATGCATTTGTGTTCTTCAACTTCAATTTTGAGACCTTGAACTTGTTCTTCAAGAGTTTTGGAAAGGATCTTCTCTGCCTTGAGATCTTTTATAAGCTTGATTGCTTCCTCATAAATTCTTCTATGGTCCATCCTTCTTCTTCGTTGTTTGATACCTCTTGTTTATTGTGCTTGGGTTTATTGTGCTTATCCATAAACAATACTCTCTCATTGGCTTCTTCTTCACTTTCATTGTCTTCATCGGATGATGAGCTATCTTCTTTAGAGAGAAAGTTCCTTTTGGATCCTTGCTTGTTGAATTTCTTAAAGCCTTTCTTTCTTTTTGAGTTGCCATTACTTTTTTTTGGACATTTTGCTGCAAAATGCCCAACCTCATTACAGCTGAAACATATCAATGGAAGTTTACCTTTGAATTTTCCCTTACCAATTTGTAGTTTTCTCGTGAAGTAAGTATATTCTTCATCTGAAAGACCTTCTTCATCATCTCCCTTTTCTTCACACTTGCAGGTGCATGTCTTTTCAATTGAAGGTTGTTTATCCTTATTGGTTTTCTTAGATGCAACAAACGCAGTTTCTAGATGCGAAGTACCCTCTTCTTCATCAAGTCTCATTTCATATGCTATGAGAACTCCATGTAATTCCTCTTTGCTGAGTTTGTCCAGATTTGCAATGTATTCTAAGACCGATACCTTTGGGTTGAATCTCCCTGGTAACGTTCTAAGAATCTTCCGTATAATAGTCTTCTCGTCAACTAGCTCTCCCAATCCTTCCAGAGTATTGGTTATTTCATCAACGTATTGAAAGTATGCAATAATGTTGCAATCTTCTTTCATTCTGAGTTGCTCAAATTTTGCTCTATAGATTTGAAGATTTGCTTCTTTGACATTTGAGTCACCTGCATATATATTCTCAAGCTTGTCCCATACATTTTTGGCGGTTTTACAACCCAACACCTTATGATAAGCAGATTCAATAAGTCCACTGATAATAATATTATTTGCTTTTGCATCATTTACCAAATTATTCTTACCTTGTTCATCTGCGGTTGATGTAAATCCATTTTGAACAGTGTCCCATACTTCGTAGCCTTGCACCAAGAGATAGACCTCCATTCTTCCTTTCCAAAGCACATAATTATTTTCATTGGATAGAGGTACACCATTCTTGGTATGCTCCATGACCTCCTTCCAGCTGTTAAACTGCTATTGAAGGAACTTGGCTCTGATACCAATTGTTGGAAATACTAAGAGGGGGGTCAATCAGTATTCCTTTCAATTAGAGCATTATTTAATCTTCAATTTTTATCAGTGTTTGTACAATGATAGCAGCAAACAAGAGGAACAAAAATGCACATAGTTTTTAAGATGGAAACCCACTCCGGGACAAAAGCCACGTAATGCTTTTCTAATAATTCTTTAATATTCAACTCCAATTGAAAATAAAGCTCCAACTTCTTAGAATCTAGAAAAGCATTAATCCGGATTTATGCAGGAACACAACAGAATAAACATATAACCATAAATACAGAGATGCAGTGGAAATAACACTTTATTTCATTAATATCAAAGAACTGAAATTCGCTTACAGACAGAATGGAAATAAAACTAGCTAGGGCGCTGGTAGCTATCTCTTAGAAGATATGTGGCGGCTACAGGCCTCTGAACTGAGTTAAAATGAGGCTCAAGGGCCTATTTATTATTTAGAAACAATGGGAAATCCTAAACAGCAAAAACCCTAACCCTAGGAGATGAAGCGCCAAAACTATGGGCCCCGTTTGGGTAAATTGGTGTTTCAACTTCCCAGGGGCGTAACTTTGGCATACGATCTCCGCTTGACGTGTACCATACCTCGTTAGAAATATCTA